>JAVJAP010000175.1:0-198304 GCA_034770075.1 Aralia elata
GAGCATGAATCTCAACTGCCATAAAGTAACCAGCCTTAGCTTCTACGTAGTGTAAGTTTGAAAGACTTTTCAACTCTACGTTTCCTTCAGGCTCTAGCGACCCATTCTACAATGGATCTTTACTCAACGATTTTCATTGATCAATCACTCACCGACATTCACGCTGCATAGTTAGAAAACTTCCAAACACATAGTACAAAAAATGTAAATTCAACATTCCTAACTCACTGATTAACTTATTAAATCTAAATTCATCTAATAGTTTAAAAGTAAACACATCAGCAAGTTGATTTTCAAGTTGGAACAAAATGTAATGTTATGTTTTTCATTTAGGGCACATGATCTCTAATAAAATGCTATCAAGATTTCTATATGCTTTGGTCTTAAAATGCATGACAGGATTATGAGTTATAGATATAGCACTAGTATTATCACATCATATAGGGATAGACTATAGATCAAAATCCATATGTCAGCTAACTAATTCTTCATGATTCAAAAAAAATTTGAGAAATAGCAACCTCTAGCAGCAATGTACTCTGCTTCTGCAGTTGAATTTAATACTAAATTATTGCTTCTTGCTAAATCAAGAGACAAGTTTATTCCCTAGCAGTTGACATGTTCCACTAGTGCTCTTTTCCTGTCAATCTTGTAATCCAGTATAAAATCTGCAATCAAATACCTCTAATAGATCAAATGGAGACTCATTGGGATACCACAATTCCAAATATGGAGTACCCTTGATGATACCTGCAAAATTCTTTTAACAACAACTAAATGAGATTCTTTAGGATTAGCTTGAAAGCTAGCATAAGTTAAAAGTAAGAAAACATTGATATCTGGCCTGCTAATAAGTTAAATACTAGAGAGATTCTATCATACCCACGGTATTGAGTTATAGCAATACTTTTAACTCAGCTTCATCCTTATCAAGCTTGGTTGGCAGAGGCCATAAGAGTCTTCATGGGAGCAGGTTGACTCCATGCCATATTTCTTAAGTATTCCTTGATGTACTTGGCTTGGTTGAATGAAGATTCCTTCTTCAGTCTGCTTCACTTGCATGTCCAAGAAAGAAGTTCAAGCTCTACTTAAATCATTTTCATACTCAAATTTACTCTAGCATTAGGCTGGGGGTTGTACTCAACATGAGACTTCTTTTTGAAGTTCTCCATTTCCAAGAAAAGCACTTTTGACATCCATTTGTAAGACTTTGGAAATTTCATAAAGGCTACATAAGCTAAAAAATATTCTTATGGCTTCTAATCTAGGCAACAAGAGTCAAAATGTTTTTGATCATAGTCGATTCATTCTTCCTGAGAAATAACCTTTTGGCCACTAGTCTTACTTTGTTTCTAGTGGATCACACCATCATCCATCCATTCTTATTTCTGAAGACCTACTTAGTGCCAATAACTGGTGTGATCTTTAGGTATTAAGAACAATCCTACATACTCTGCTTGTATCAAACTGATTCAGCAACCATCTTAGCAGAAACTTCAATCCATCCCAGCTTAAATCTTTCATTGCTTTCATCCAATCTTTTTAGGCGTCCATATGAAGAGAAAAGCTTAGGTAAAAAGCACTCATATCTGAGAGGCAGACCTTGTCCTGACCCTGAACCATTTGGATTACCAAATGATCAGGTCTTAAGTGTTGATCTTTTTTGCCTATCTTCTTTCCAGTAAAAACATTTGTCCTTGGTGCCTTCTTGTCTGAATTTCTTTCAAGATTTTGTTCTGGAATCAGCAGCTTCATCTGACTAACTGTTCTAATGAGCTCTTGGTATGGATATTACGATCGTACGGGTCTGGCTCTTCGATTTCCTTTTTTCCCCCCCCCCCAGCTTCTGCAATCAGAGGGTGCAATCTACTCTGGCGATCATATGGTCCCAACTCTACGATCTCATTAAGTTGAACATCTTTGATTAGAATCGCCTTAGGTCAGTTTCATCGAAGGGGTGAAATGGAAAGAAACTTCCACTGTCAACAAATTCTTGTTAAACATCTCTATAGGCTTTGGTTTTCATAGAGTAATCCCAAGAAAAATTCCTTCTTCTGACTTGGGCTGAAACTTTGTTAAAGTACTTCTTGTCATATGTTGAGGATGTAGCATGAGCAGTCGAATGCATAAAAGTAGTTAATGTTTGGTTTTCTTCCTTTTCAACAACTTGTCGGGGTGTTTTTCTTAAGCGTAAAGTGAACCTAGTGATCTATTCTGAGTGTAAGCAAGCAGTACTGACAAACTCCTAGCTTCTGCCGCAAAATTACTTAGGAGGATGGGTTGCTGTTAGAAGTGTTCTTCTTCGGCTTCGATCAAGGTTCTATTCTTCCTCTAAGCCTACTCTATTTTGTTAAAGAGGTTCTTGGAGGCTGAGAAGTTATGATGAATTTCATTTTTCTTCTTTGCAAATAATATAAACCTGATCCTTCTCAAGAAAATCAAACTCTCTTCCATGATCACTCCTTATACGCCGTTAATCTTCTCACCCTACTTATTTATAACCATCTTGAATAGTCTGACCAGTTGAATGGTTGTCTCATCCTTAGATGCTTAGAAAGAATGCCCATGTGTATCTAATGTAGTTATCCACTTCTGCCTCAGTGAGGAATCTTTTGCCTCCAATCTAGCAGTTGGTACTAGCCCAAATAGATCCATGTGCAAGCAGTTGCACAAGGTGACTTAAATTTCAATTCATTACTTATTGGCTTTTGTATGTGTTCCTTGTCTTCTTTCCAAGTTGACAAGCCTTGCATGGTCTTTCTTTGACTGAAACTTAGCTTTGGCAAACCTATGACTAGATCTTTTGATACATGCTTTGACATGCTCTTGAAGTTGAGATTAGAGATAATCTTCTGTGCCATAACCCAGCTTACATCTTCTAAGGCTTTAGCAAGGAAGCAAGTTATTTCTGAAGAATTGAGCTTCAGCTAGATTAACCACATAGTCATTTCCTTCTCTTGATCCAGTCAGCCTTCAATGAGTTGGTTTCCAAGTGTCTAACTTGACACGTTATTGTTAAAGAAAATTACTTATGACCTTTATCACATAGCTGACTAATGCTCAATAAGTTGTGAATTCAGCCTCCCATCAACATATGCAACTTTACTAAAAGATACTGCGCCATTTTCAACATAACCATCATCCTCTAGTTTTAACCAGAGTTATTGTCTCCTAAGACAACAGCTAGACCATCTTGTCTCCTTAAAGCTTGATAGAAAAAGCCTTATTTCCTGTCATATGCCTTCAACATCCACTATCTGGATACCAAATGGATTCAATGGAAGCTTGACACTTGCATAATAAGATATTTTTTTATTTTGTACTCAGACTAACGTGGGTCCTTAATGTTAATGCGCCCCTTTAGTACCCAAAATCTTCTTGTCTTTGGATTTCTGATAAAAATAATTGAGACATAATTATCATAACATACTGCTGCCATATTACCATAATTATGACATGTAATACGCATTAAACATAATACATTTGTATGTATGTAAATCTCCTCATCTAAAACTCTTGTGGATGATACATATTTCCAGCTTTCGCTTTCAGACTTTAACTCGTCTCCGTGCTTCCTTACCTACTAACACATTTATGAATTCGTAGAGTAAAAACTAGTTCTAACGATTTTATCCCTGGTTTGATACGTAGAGCTTGATTTTACTTGACTCTAAGATCTTTCGAAGCTGTGATCGTAGACTTTAGCTTACTCTTCTGTTTCATAAAACCAAGTCCAGTATGTGGCTTGTTATTTTTAGGAACATACAATCTGGTCTGCAGAGATTGTATAGTTTTGAATATTGTAGGCTCAAAGACGATCTCTGTGGATTTTATAAATACACTACTGTCAATTAGAATTATAAGCATCTATATTGTTAATCTCTATTAAACTTTTCCACACCTAGACCTGAAGATGAATCTTCATTATCCTAATCATGATCTACTCAGTAAACAGATCTCTGGATTTGCATTCAATGTTCCTTAGATGCAGAAGACACGATTCCACAATAAAATTGTCTTCTCTAGATCCTCTATCTTAGAGGTTAGAAAGTTACACTCTTCTCTGTGCACTTAGAGCAGTTTATTTTCTCAAGTTTGCGTTCTCTAGACCTCAAGATTTGCAAAAGAGGTAGCACCTTCGTACAACAGTATCCAACTCTAACGAGAACTTTCTCTTTTTCTTCTTGAAGAAAAGAATTATCCTTTGATAGAACCCTAAATATTTTTCACATATTGATGCAAAATCTGAAGGTTATATCATGCAAACTGCAATTCAAAAGATCATCAATTATTCTATATCAAGAGAGTTAAAATCAAATACCTAATCATTGAAGTCAGATTGGCTCAAACGATCAGTGGTCGTGCTTAGACTTTCTTCTATGGTCCATTAAACAGAAGAATTGGCCACATGAGGTCTTTCATCATCACTGGAGTCTGAACTGGAAACTACTTTCAGGAATCACGCTATGACCCCATCAACTACAAAGCCTTTATCTTTTCTATGATGCTTCTTATAGCCTTGGAAATCTCTTCTTTGAGTACTAATTCTTCCTTGTCTTTCTTGAGCTCAATCTCACATAGATTTGGAACACTCTGCGATATAATAGCCTGGCTTCTTACAATTATAGCATAAGATCTTTGTCTTGTTCTCGAGTGCTATTGCTGGCCTTTGTTAGTAGTTCTTTCTTGGTCTCCCCAGTTGCGGCTCTTATCGTATGAACTTATTCAACCTTTTTGCAAGCAAAGTCAAGTCCTCATCATCATCGTCATCCTCATCTTCATCATCATCAGTAATTTCTTTGACTGGCAGCTTTAGGAACTGTTGACTTCGAAAAACTTTTAGAGAGCAACTCATTCTATCTTTTTCCTCTTGCTTTTTGATGAATGTCTCTGCACGTTGATTCTCATTCTAGCTCATAAGTAAGAAGATTACCGTAGAGCTCTCTTCTGCATAGTCATTTCATGCAGATTCTTAGACTCACTCTCACGAATAGCAGTGATTTTGGCATCCCACTTGCTAGGAAGTGATCATCATGAACTTTATGTTAAGGTCCTTATTTGGATAGACCATTCCATACAGCTTTCAATGAGTTAATAGCAATATATTGAATCTTCCATATATAATAGTTTATGTTTTCTCATACCAGTTAGTTTTCTCCTGGAATGTGAGAAAACATTTCATATACTGTTGGTTAGTAAAGAATATGCTTACTTTCATTGACTTCTTCTATTCCTTCAAGTAATAGATCAGCAAAAGATTCCCAAACGTCTTTAGCAGTTGTGCAGTTTGACTACATTTCTCCCCCGAACCTTTCATACTTCTAGTGCCCATGAATAGAAAAAAAAAAAAAAAAAATGTTCTTAGCTCTCTTGTCCAGCTACACCAACTTCTGTTCATTATCATTTCATTCAGCTTGATGCTTGATCACCATCGTGTTTGGATCCATCAGAGGTGGGTAGCCAACTTTATTAAGAACGTATGGACCGCTAAGCACAACATCATATAGACTCATGCATCAATTCCTTCCATATAAAGCCATAGGCAAACGAACTTTCCAGTTTAGCAAAATTTTCTTTATTTAATAGGGGTGACTTATTTCAACCACCAAGCACAGAACATCATTGGTTTTAGTATGTGTCATATGAATCAACTCACAGTATAAAGCTCATGTTCATGAGAACCTGCTCTGATACCCACTTGTTATTTTTTAGAGGCACAATAGATATCTAGAAAAGGGGGTTTAACAGATCTTTAAAAAACTTTTTCACTTATTTAAAGATCAATAACCCAGATTATTAATTAGTTCAATTAATTTAGCACAGTGGAAATATTAAGTTTAAAAACCCTTAAAGATATAATGAAATCGCAGTTCTAACTTTTAGTGCTTGTGAAGATTAGTTACTCTACGATATAGAAGTTTATATGAACAACATATAAATACGTAAAGTAAATGACACAAGATTATTAAGTAGTTCGGCCAAGAACAGAATATCTCCTAGTACCCTCTCTTCTACTTCAACAAGTAGGATATCCACTAAGGATTTTCACTAATTACCTGATCACTAAGATCTATTACATCTGAATAACTTAGATTCCTTCGATTCATCTCAGTCTCGGCAATGGTCACTTAGACCTGACACTTAGTCGAGTTTACACTTAGAACTCGCTTCGAGTCATTTAGTCTCGGTATAATAGTCACTAAGACCAAGTTGAAATCACCTGTTAAATGTTGATTGTTGAGGTGCTGCTAAGATTTGGCAATGAGGCTTCACATCTTCCGGAAGCACTGAGCAGCTTTGAACAACTACTGATGATTTCGTAGAGTAGAGCTTGAAATCTTTTTAACAGAGGTTCTACTTTGTACTTGGTGATTCGTACTTGGATTTGAATCCTCCGTAACGCTTTTTAATAAAACCATCAGAAATTGTCCCCGTTGGAGAGTTCCGGCCTAACGTTGGTGGCATTTTAATACTCTGATCCAAAGATATTCATCACGATGATGACCTTTAGAATAAGTAGGGTAGCTTCTTTTGGGCTCACCAACAAGTCCCCAATCAGACTGCAAAGCCTCACCTACCACATGTGAGATGGCGACAGATCTCTAACAAAACTGTTTAGACCATACAACTTAACTGATCTTTTCATTTAAATTTGAAGAAGGAGAGTAAACGGTCTAGAGAGCTTTTGCTCTGCTCTACATTTGTCAACTATATGACTAGTTTCTTACATTCTCTTCAAGCTTGACTGATCTTAGAGTTTGATGAAGAACGTAGAGTCTTGCTTAGATAACTCGATTCTGAACTCTATGAAGTGCCGTTCTAACAAATGAGAGTTGCTTCTAACGATATGCACAAAACGAAAGGTGGACTCCTACACCCATGCTAAGAGCAGACTTCTGCGAACTTCTCCTTTATATTGTACGAAGGGTCTCAGACTCTCACTTTTACAATTCTGAGGTAAGCTCTACGATTCTGGATAGTAGACTTTTGTGATGGCCTGACTTCAACTAACGCCCGAATGACTTTGGCAGCTCTGGCGATCATCCTACTGATCGCTTCTTAACCTAATCTAGAATTCAGGCTCATGGCCCCTAACATTATTTACAACTGACAATAGGCAGCAATAAACTTTACGGAATCGATTTGATCTTATGATTTTATACGATAAAATCCAACTGCAAATGTAATCAACCGATGAGCGAATCAGAAATTTGATCGCTCTGTAGATGTAGACACCACCCGATTTTTGCATCTCCTATACTAAAACCCTGACAGGAAGGGCAAAATCTTACAATTGACCCGGTACGCAACGCGATATTAAAAGGGTGGACATAAAGACGAAACCCTCAAAACCACCACGACGGGATGGATATTGAAGCCGACATCACAACAAGCGAATGTTCGAGAGTCTGTTACTGATCAAAGTGTGCGTACCTCGGATGACGTGGCATGCACTTTCCCGACTGGTTCCCCGACTGCCGAGCCGCAAACAGCACATGCTCCCCGTCAGCGTGAACCAACGGTACGTACACGAAAATCGAGACGAGTAAGCACTGGAAAACGAGAAAATCAGCACATGTTAGCTCGCGAAGATCCAATTCGCGGCCAAGGGACTGGAACTCGAGGCAGCAACGGGACTCGAAAGCGCACGGGACTCGAGCGGCTCAGGCTGGGGGGAGAATCCAAGGGCCAGCCGCAGATATATCTGCGGCCAGCCGCAGATGGATCTGCGGCTGCCCCTTGGCAGTTGCTATATTAGGCCAGTTCGCATACATTAAGAAAAAAGAAGATTTTCAGCAGCAAGCTTCAGTTCGGGAGAAGAAGAAAAAACAGCAAGAAAACAGCAATAATTAGGTAGAGAAACAGAGTGAAAAGAGTGTGGAATTGTACCAATTTTGTGAGATTATATCTCATATTTTCCACTCTACTTCAACTACACAAATTCCATACATTATTGTGTGGATTAATTGCAAGGTGAAAAAACCATTTGTTCTTGACAATTTGTTATACCATGCGTTGTTAATCATTTGGTCAATTCACGAATTACCTTGTATGTAGTTTTTTTCTCATATGTTATAGTGAAGCCATGGGTTAGGGACTATTAGTGAGGGTCTCATCGGAATGATATTCCCCCAAATAGCCCGATGATAATCCGTTTGGTTCAAATCTTAGCTATTAATAGGTATGGTATCATTCATATTGTATTTCGATCGTCATGGTGTAAAGATAACCTAGAGTGTTAGGCATCCCGGTTGTTTTTTATTTTCGTTATACTCCTTTTGGCGGTTGTGGCAATAAGTTCGGATGTGAGCCTAGGAATGCGACCACCCCCGTGGTCCAAATCCTATGATCGGACATTTTTGAATGTATGTAATCGGGTGGATGTATCCGTTATTGTAAATATGTAATCGTCGGCCCTTAAAACCACGCCAAGAGGCGACTAATCGTGTTTATGGCCCCGAAATAGTGAAACTGGTGATTGTGGGCGTTTGGGTTTATTTTGATGCTTTACATGCCCATGAAATAGCCCCGACGCGTGTTTATGCTTGACTTGGTTTTTGTGACACGAAAAATGATTTCAAGAGATTACAAAAACGATGAAGGTTTTTTTTCTTAAAATCAAGCAAACTAGGAGGTTAACATCACGTAGCTAAAAAATTTGGAGGTGTTAATGAATGTCGATTTCTATTAAACGAGAAGGGCTTAAAGAAAGTCGTTTTCCAAATGTCACAAAAATGGTTTTATAAAAATAAAATGACGTTTTTATTAAATCTTGGTGCGTTAGAGGTGAAAGATATCCTAGAAGTTGCCACATGATCATTTTATGAAAGCAATGTGTAGCTTTCGATTCCTATTTTTACGAAGGTTTAAAACTCTTGTTTTGCCAAAACGACGCTTATTGAAAATCTCATAGTTTTTGCTAATTAAAATCAATCCTTTTCTCATAAAAGCTTTCTCCGTATTAAGAGCCAATGGACGTTCTAAAGACAATGCTCAAATTAGAACAACAAATTTTCCCTAATAATCCAAATGATTCTTTAATGCAAGTCTCACCATCAACATTTACATAGGCACACACACACATAACACGTCAACACACACATTTCATGAATTAAAGGATAGGAAAGCATCAAGTTCTCGGTAACCGTGCTTGCACAGGAAGTCCGAGGGGTGCCTAACACTTCCCCCTCACTTAAGCAAGCCCCCGAACCTCTAATGAATCTCGATTCGCAAGACTCAATTAATTCGGAAGTCACATATGAGCCAAGCGTTTTATAAAAATGAAAACTCTGAGATGAGTTGGTACAAACATCCATTTCAAATATACTCAACTGGCGACTCTTGGTTTAAATTGGCTCTTCATAAAAAAAACAATCTTTAAAAACCCCTTCGACATTAAAGCCGAACTTATACAAAAAGTCATCAAACAAAAAGTCTAAATATCGGAAAAGGGATACAACCCCCGCGTAAGCGCCTTCCCTCCTCCCGCGTCGACAGCTGGCGACTCCGCTGGGAACATTAGAGGGCTTAAGCCGCATTCGAATCTTGATGCAATCCTATCCATTAAAATTTATAATTTTGTATGTGCGTATGACATTTTGAAACACGATTGTATTTATTGTTGTGTAAATTTGTGTTGTATGTCCAATGAATGAATGATTGAATGGAAGTGGCTTTACTTTTAAAGTACTCATTTGCATACGGTGAGGACGATGAATTTGAATGTATGTTGAGTATGAGTACCTCCTCCTGAGGCGAACCACTCCGTCGGTTGCTTATTACTGGACTCGAATGGGGCCTGCTCCCCCGGAGATGGCTCAGGAAACGCACCACTCAAATCCGCTCCAATCGAAAGGGCTCAAACGAGTAATATTGCGAAGATTTGGGAACCTTCATGCCGAAAAGCCCGTGAGAGTAACCCTAGGTAAGGTCAGCCTCTGATAAACCCAACGAAGGAAAAGTCTCTTCATGCCCTTTTTTTTACGTTCAAGCGTATAAATTGTCATGATCCCATTTTCATATATATCTCCCCTCTGTCTAAAGAGAAGGTACTAACCTCTATGGTTTGCAGGGAACACAGCTGGGAACCTCCTAAATTCACGTCTAGCATTGATTATTGCAAATAAAAGACTGCTAACATTTGGTTTTGCAGGGAAAGATTAAAAGACCCTAAAAACTCACAAACAATTTACAGTTTGAGCATGCATCCACATCTCTCATTTCCCCAGACTAAACTTTAAAAACCCGTTTTTCCCCTGTAGGATTGCTACCTCAAAACCCGTTCGCAAAAATAAGTCCTAAGAATGCCCCAGGTCTCTAAACTCTGAAATGGCGGATCTTCCCAATCATAAGTTCTGTATCTCGGGAAGAGTTGAATGACTTTAGGAAGCAGATGGATGGAAATGGCCACAATGCTAAAAGAACAGTTCTTAAGAGACAGTATCCGTCAAACCAGCGGACCGCAACAATGTCCCACCGCCAGGGGCTGACCAGAATCCTCCTACGGATGATGCAATCCTATTCAAAAATAACTAACATCAGCTTAAGGACGAGCCGATCACCTCCCAAAGGTCTTTCCTGCCCTCAACAAGACAGTAATCACGATTCCAGAGGAGGGAGATACTGATGACCTTCGGCAGGAAAAATGAAGCAGATTGAGGAGACCAATCCAATCTCTAAAAGGCATAAGCTCCCTGGGTAGAGGTTAATTATGCAGATACTGTGTGTCTTCCCCACGGAACCAGATATCCAGAGAAATTTAAGATCCCCGATTTCGTAGAAATACAATGGGAAAGGGGATCCTTACACTCACCTGAAACTAAATATATAGGGAGAACTGGGGTCCTAATGGCGGAAGACGAAGGACTAGAGGATGCAATTATTCCAGAAAAGCTTGACGGGGGAGGCGAGGATCCTGTATGCTCCTCGCGATAATTCCCCGCAATTCATAATTGCGGAGGGAGCTGGCCCATACCTTCTTGACACAGTAATATAGCTTTTCAGGCACAGATGGCCCCTGATCAGATATCAAATTGACAAAAATCAAGAAGCAACCAAGGGAAACCTTCAGGGACTATGCCCTACGACTGGAGGGGTTAATGGCCGCACAAGTGAATCCTCCAATGAGTGAGTCAAAGATGGTAATCAGACCTTCGTGGATATACAGGAAGCACCTTATGATGAAGGGTCAATATCAGGGGATTGGAAGACCTTTCGCCGAGATGATAAAACATGGAAGAAATGGTGGATATGGGGTTGAAATCTGGTAAAATCCCGTGACATTCACCAGCTCTTGAAACGGCTGCGGAACAAATCCAAAGTGGGAAATATGGCAAACTTCCCCAAGGCCCCAAAAGCGAAAAGAGGAAGATGTCTCTCTCGTGCTGCAGGGATCATCCAGGAAAAGGAGAATAAGCCCTCCTGTAACAAAGACTGAGATTCTGGACCGCCCCGGCAACCCTATTTTGATAATCCCAGAAACGGGACGGACAGAAGGAGGTTTTAGACCACACTGAGGCGGGTAATTCACCCCGCGTGGGGAATCCTCTTGAGCAGGATTTTTGCAATATAGATATCCACATAGGAAGATTGTCGATTTGGCACCTCCATGTGACCCGATGAGGAAGAAAATGTTGACCCGAGTAATAAGTGTGCATATCATTCAGGTTCCCACGGTCATCGACACTCAGGAATGTTGGACGCTGAAACACATATTACCCCCCAAAAAAAACCTGATTGATAGCGGGGAAATCGTGGTGGAACAGCCCGAGCCGCCGAATGTTAAAAGCAATCCCCTACCGAAGCATGATGGGGGAGGGGTCAATATGTTTGAAGCCATCGAAACCGAAGGACCGCCAAGGCGATCTTATATGAATAGGGATTAATGAGATGGTTGGCATGACGGGTAGTTCAGGAGAATATGCAAGGGGCACCAGGTTAGGTTTACGGGTGCAAGCCGTAGTATCCCAGGGGGGCCGTAATCAAGTTAGCGGCTCCAAAACCGCATCATCATCGCAGCAAGACCACAGATCCCTACTTGCAATCTAAAAACAGTACCGTGGGAACTACGGTGGTGTATTAGATGATGCGGCCAGTTGTGCATCCGTAACATCAAAGGGGAATCCCTTGTATCTTCCTGGAAAGAGATCCTCGAGAGACCAGAGAAAAGGCAGAACGAGAGGATATCCTAGGAGAAAGCCGTGGAGTTTCTTGGAAAAGATGGATCATCCTGAAGTAAAGGGGGATCAAGGCACGGAGAGCTAGGAATCAACTCTAAAACGTCGATCATTGGATTTGGTGTTACTCATCCAGCGACCACTGTGCAGAACATTGCCCAAAGTCCCTACTGGGAGGCCCCTCACATCCCCAAGACAATTAGCCAAGAAAGTTTCGGCCACCTAGTGGATCATCTGATAGAGAACAATGTGTCTATCATTCACGAGATGATGAATATCCCTAAAGAGGGTAAGGGGGGCATCGGAGACACGGCTGCACATTCGCAGTGATCCTCCATCAGGTGTATAGTCATAGAATGGGGTATTGATTGATGGCGGATCAGCAACTGAATATTTGTCCCCAATCAGTACACAGAGAAAAATGAACATTAAATATCCCTAGCGCTTGCGGGCCAGTCAACGTGGTGGTGCGAGCCTTCGTTGGATCCCACGTAAGGATACATTGGGAAGAAATAGATTTGCCCGTGGAGATAGGGCCGTGTACTTTTGATCATTTCCGTTTTCAGGTCCTAGGATATCTCCCCAAGTTATAACATGTTATTGGGAAGACCATGGATACATAAATGGCGGGGGCAGTTCCCTCTACACTAAAACATCCAACAAATACAAGTTCATCGTCAAGCACGGGAATCTGGTAACCTAGAATCTCCGCAGAGCGGTAATGACCCGTTCCCGTCCAAGAATGGTCTGCCAGTAATCAATGTGGACAGAATCCGCGGCGCCTTACCAGTTTTCAAGGCACTGGAAATCAGCTCTCCCCACTATAGAGGTCTGGGAGAGCCCCAGCCATAGGAAAATCCAAAGCCTCCCCTGAGCTCACCTTCGTTGCTAGAAGAAATGTATGAAGATGAAGTTTCAACCTGGGCAGAGGTTTGGGAAAAGACAACCAAGGAATTTCCACGCCTATTCAACTTGCCCAAACCAAGACAGGCAGGGCAAGGTTGGGATAATCCTAGAGGCCATAGAGCGGAAACCACTCTCAAGGGGAGACCCCATTTCGATCGACTGGAATCCAAATGCCGAAGGTACCATAATGAACAAGGAACACGACAAGCCCGTGTCCGAATTAGAAGGTAAAGAATTGACTCCTGCGGATGCTGAGGCTTCAAAAGGAAGAGTTTTCCTGTCGGGAGGTCATGCAGCCGTTCGAAACCAAATGCTATATCACAAATCTCTGGACCATCAATAAACATTGATGATGGACGGATTACTCCACAACGTCGGGACCCAACAGAGTGTGCCTGTCATCGATTGGGCAGGGTTAGTTATCCCTAATAAGGCTGTGAGGGGAGGACGGATTACGATTGTGGCGTTCTTAGGTCGTCAAGGAAATCCCCTGGAAACACAGCCGTCTGTCATATGTCGCATCCCAACTGATCTGACCACCGATAATACTGGACGGTGGAGCCAATAATTATCCAGGTCAAGAGGTAAAAACATGGTGCCGGGGTGGTAAGGAACCCCGGAGATGGGGTGAGTGTGGGATGAATGTCTACCAGTTTTGGTTCTTTATTTTATATTTTGCTTAACTATGTGTAGTTTGTCATGTTAGTTTTAAGAGCGACCATTGTGGAAAGATGAATTACTATATATGTACAGTATTTTCGTTTCAATGTCATGGCTGTTACCAATTTGAGTATATCCTTGCTTAAACGAGCGATCCCCTCAAATATGAAATGATGACTATGATTTTTGATATCGAGCTGGATTTCGATTTAATGGGTATTGAGCCAGGACGGAGACAAGATTACGACGACGCGCCTGAGCGAGAATCAAAGGATGGGTCGAGGATAAACCCAAAACCCAAACTTAGTGACCAAACCGTCACCATCAATATCGGAAACCCTGACCAAACCCAAAGAGCTCAAGATAGGGAGGCAGAACCTGACCCCTAACCAGAAAGTAGAAATGACCAAGTTACCACGCCAGTATGAGGAGTGTGTTCGCCCTGCGTCTCATGAGGACATGATCGGATTATCCATCCTACAACGAACATTGTGGTAGCACCCAGCTACCCATCAAAGAGGGTTTTCAGGCCCTGTCAAGCAAAAACCTAAGAAAGCTACAAACCAGAATGGAGCTTTGAAGGTAAAGAGGAGGAGATCATCAAACAGTTCAGGTGCTGGAGATCATCCATGGTGTACACCATACCCAGAATGGTTGTCCAATGTTCGGTCCCAGTCGTCTAAGCCTGGAGGAAAGGTGAGGGTATGTGTTGACTATAGAGATCTGAAACAAGGGCCTAGTACTCAAGGATAATTTCCCAGTACCTTTTTATACAACATAATTTTGGTGGATACCACCACAGCCCAATACGAGAATGCTACTCTTTCGCTATGATTAGCTTTGCGGAGGTATCGATCAGATAATGGTTGGCAGAGGAAGGGACCGGGAGAAAACAGCCGTTCATCACACACACCTTGGGGCACTTTCTGCTATAGGACGGTTGGCTTTCTGGATCTCACAAATGCAGGGGCTACTTATCAAAGAGCTATGATGGCTCCTGTTCCCACCATATGATGCACAAGGAGATAGAGGTCATACGTGGATGACATTATCGTGGATAGTCAAAGATTAGAATCTGATCATGTGACCCATCTCTCCAGAAAGCTATTTGACCGGCTCAGAAAAATATAATTTAAGTTGCTCAATCCGGCAAAGTCGATGCTTTCGGAAGTGCAATCGGGCAAACTCTTAACGGATTCCTGGTTAGTGATCGTTGCAGTCGAGTTGGATCCGGCCAAGATTAGAGGCCATGTGTGGATATGCCGGCACCCCCGCCACTGAAAAGGAAATAATGAGGGATTTCTGGGAAGAATAAATTTCATCAGCTCGCCTTCATTATCCATTTGACAACCACGTGCGAGCCAATTTTCAAGCTGTTCTAAGAAAAGATGTCTCCCAAGAATGGAATGAGCACATGCCAGGAAGCCTTTCAGATCCATTAAGAAGCAGGCTGACGGGAAAGCACCCGTGATGGTAAAACCATGAATACCCGAAGATGAGATCCCTCTATTCATGTATAATTATCAGTCAATGACATTGCGATGGGCTGTATGCAGGGGCAGAAGAATGACATCAGGCAAAGAGCAGGCCATTTTATTTACCTCAGCAAGAGATTTTAGCCGATGTGTGAACAGAATTACCACCCCTATCGAAAGGACCTGTTGTGCTTTGGCTTGGTGCTTACAATGAGATTGACAGCATTATCTCCACGGGCACACCACGTACCATGTTATCAAGGATGGATCCCCTGAAATATTATCTTTGAACGGCCCATGCCTGAATCTGTCGACTATCAAGATGGCCAGTATAATCTTACAGCCAGTTCGAACACTCTGTATAAGTAACTCAGAAAGCCATGGAAGGGGCAAGGGAATATGCAGATCAATTGGCAAGAGGCGCCATCAGGGGGAATGGTAGCCTTTAGACCACTCCCTCTGGCCGGGGGGAAAACGACAAGATGTATTCTGGATCTTGCGCGCGAGAGGAGATGACGTAGGGGACCAGTTCCTGGAAAATTATCTTTCGAATGGTGCCCATGAATGCGAAGGGGGCAGGAGCCGGAGCAGTCCTGGTCTCTATCACAGGAGAGCAATACCCCGTAGCCACTAAATTGCAGTTCAGTAACTCAAACCAAACACAGCCTGAGTATGAGGGATGTATATTGGGACTGAAAATGCCGTTTTGGCTCGCGATATGGGGGTGAAAAAGGTTAGCCAGTGTTCGGGGATTCGGAGCTAGGTAATCAGACAAGCGATCGGGGTGTACAGGCACTAAAGAGCTTCCGGTTGCTTCCCATACCACCGTTGTGTTATCCCAACTGATGCAAAGGAGTTTGAAGATAACGCTTTCCGACACAGTCCCCCCGGGGACGGAACGCATTTCGCCGATGGCATTGGCGACTTTAGCTGCTCTAGCCCACAGCAATTAAGTAGCAGGGACGTTCCACAGATTGAGATAGCAGTGCAGTAGCGCCCCGGCATACGAGGAGCACGTGGCGGTTACTATCGGATCGAGGGGGATTCTGACCCAAAGGGCCCTAAAAGGCCCTTTGGTATCACGACATACCAGGGAATATCTGAGGGAACTAGATCCATTCCCGACCAAGCCAACCGAGCGGAGAGGTTGAGAATTCAAAAGATGGGCAAATTGAAATTTTTTATCTAGGAGCGGGAGATTCAGCTTGTACAATAGAGGGATGCCAATTTGGGATTTGCTACGATGTGTTAAATGAAAATGCAGGCCCAAAAAGATTAATGGACGAAATTACATGGTGGAGATGTGTGGGCCCACACATTGAGTGGGCCCAGATGCTAGGCCAAGAAGATTTTGAGAACGGGGCATTACTGGGTGAGAACGCTGAAAGCCGACTGTCGATGATCACCGTCAAACGGATGTTTACCAATGCCAACACACAGGCCGCACGGTTAATTTGTTTATCCATGCGCCCCCCAATGAACTGCACTGTATAGACCGTCCCCTTGGCCATTTTCTCAATGTGGGGTATGGATGTGATCGGACCAATAGAGGCCCAAAGAAAGCAACGGCCACCGATTCTCATCTTCGTCATGATCGATTACTAATCACTTAAAGTATGTGGTATGAAAGCAGCTTCTTACCCCAAAAGTAACTCAGGTTAGGTTCATCGTCGGTTTTCATCAGGAATAATGTCATTTGCCGATACGGGCATACCTGAGGTTTTAGTCTCCGACCTATGCCAAGAATTTGAACAATGCCCTCATGAAGGGATTATGCGAACCAGTTTAAGATCAAACACCTCAATTCTGTCATTTACCGTCCTAAGATAAATTGGGGCGAGATGGAGGCTGCAAATAAGAATATCAAGAAGATCATAGGGCGAAAATGTCCGCTAATCATCCGGGATGGCCGGATCTGCTACCTCTCACCTCTGCTGGCGTACAGAACGATCGTGTAACGTACTTCTACAGGGGCAACCCCGTACGCTCTGCGTTATACGGAATGGAAGGGCGGTTCTGCACAAGTTGAGGTTGAGATGGGCGTCCCTCAGGAATCTTGATTGAAGCTCAGATTAAACGAAGGAGGATTGGATGCACAAGTCCGGTTACGACCAATTGGCCCTAATTGATGAAAGGAAAAAAAAGAAAAAAAAAAAAAAAGAAACAAGAGGGTGGCCGCTGTGATTGCACGGTCAGTTATATCAGCCAAAGGATCTCTCGATCCATATGACAAGAAGATATAGACCACTCGAAAATTCCAAAGAAAATGACCTAGTGTTAAAGAGAGTAATGCCTTGTCAAGACGAAGCCAAAGGGAAGTTTGGCCCCGAACTGGGAGGGGCCTTTTGTGATTAAGAAGGGTGTCTGCTCCGGCAGGAGCCCCTCATACTGCCGAAGAAATGGACGGGGAGGTACAATTCCACACCTCGAACAGCCCCTTAATTCCGACTCGGTGAAGCGGTCTAACTATGCATTAAAAAAAAAAAAAAAAAAAAAAAAAAAAAAAAGAGAATCATCACTCATCATTTTTCTCCACGTCTCTTTGAAGGAACGAACTACGTGAGGACCTGACTCTCACCGACCCCATTGTGGGGGTACGTAGGCAGCTCATCATGGCACGGGGTCCGCATGCCTTACAAAATAACACTTTCTTCATATCAAAACCCGATTCCCAACAGCCGATTAAACACTTCCGACACCCTCGAAACTCTCCCACAAACCAGCCCACCTGATCAGTTTCATGCTCAAATAAACCTAGCCCCTTAAACCCAACGCAAGCAAGTTAGCCCGAATCTAAGACTCCAACCCGACTGAAATCGACAGGATAATGCGGCACATATCTGACAAGTCTCCCCATCCAAGACCTTGAAAAAAGAAGAGAAAGAAGGCGAAATATCAAAATCGAAGGTTTATGCTGGATAAAATGAGGGTCCAATGAAAGGCATACGATACGAACAAAAAGGAAAAATGACTAAATTTAAATACACTGTCTATATAAATAAGTCATTTTGTTACAGATGGTTTCTCTTTTGATAACTCGATGAAACTGACACTGTCCATGCAGGAAATAAAATGATCTACCAATATTGAAAATAATCGAATGTAAACAGGATGGATAAAGTGGTGGGATAGATCTGAAGCATCGACATTCCCAAGATGGGCAATCTGATGCCCCATCCATGTCGAACACGCGATCCAATAATGCAGTAGGCTCGGCTAACGGTCTCAAGAGTGAGCATCTAATAATTGCCTTAGTCTGCCCAATGCACGAAATGGCGTCTCTATCAAGCATGAACGAACATCCCCTGGCCAGGATTAGCAGCATCCTCTCTCAACAAGAGCAGGCATACCTCTCTAGCCTCGGTAGTAAATCGAGATGCGTGAACACCTGATGGACCGGGACCTAATGGCTCAGATCAGTACCCTCCGCCAGAAGCCCAGCCGACACCGGAAAGAATAATAAGGAAAAAAAAAATTAAAAAATTTCAGGCAACGTTTCCGGAAGATCATTTGGCCATATCTCTGTCACCGGCGACAAACCGTCCAATCAGCGGTAGAAAAAAAAAAAAAAGCCACACGACCAATCCTGTGGGAGGATCGAGATCCAAGCATACCACGAGCGATCCGGACGACGACACGCCCATGTTGGAAAACTAGTATCAAAAAGACTGTACAGTGAGGGACATATCTGCTATCCATGAAATAAAAGCATGCAATCATACATGACTCGTTATGTGAAAATAAAATACAAAATGCTGAATAAGTCGGACGTCGAAACACGACGAATCAAAGCAAACCGCGACAGAGTGGTGAGCAACACCTGGGAAGGCAATCCAAGCAAACCGCGACAGAGTGGTGAGGGCAAACCCTGGGAAGGGCTGAGATCCAAGCAAACCGCGACAGGAGTGGGTGGAGTCAAAACCTGGGACAGGCATCCAAGCAAACCGCGACAGAGTGCGTGAGCAAACCCTGGGAATGGCTGAGATCCACGCGAACCACAACAAGATGGTGAGACAACCCTGGGAAGGGCTCGATATCCACAAAAAGAAAAAAGACAAAAACAACAAACCCTCGGGAAGGGCTGAGATTCCAAGCAAACCGCGACAGAGTGGTGAGGCAAACCTGGGAAGGGCATCCAAGCAAACCGCGACAGAGTGGTGAGCAAACCCTCGGGATAGGGCTGAGATCCACGCGAACCCACAACACGACAAGATGGTGAGGCAACCCTGGGAAGGACTGATATCCACAAGAAGAAAAAAAGACAAAAAACAACAAACCCTGGGAAGGGCTGAGATCCAAGCAAACCGCGACATCAATGAGTGGTGAGCCAAACCTGGGGGAAGGCATCCAAGACACAACCGCGACAGACGTGGTGAGCAAAACCCTGGGAAGGGCTGAGATCCACGCGAACCACAACAAGATGGTGAGAAACCCTGGGAAGGGCTGATATCCCACAAAAGAAAAAAGACAAAAAACAACAAACCCTGGGAAGCGGCTGAGATCCAAGGCAAGAACCAGCGACAGAGGTGGGGGGGGTGTAGCCCCAAACTCTGGGAAGGCATCCAAGCAAACCACGACAGAGTGGTAGAGCCAAAACCCCCGGGAAGGGCTGAGATCCACGCGAACCACAACAAGATGGTGAGCAACCCTGGGAAGGACTGATATCCACAAGAAGAAATAAAAAGACAAAAAAAACCAAACAAACCCTCGGGAAGGGCTGAGATCCAAGCCCAAACCGCGACAGAGTGGTGGAGCAAAACCATGGGAAGTGCATACCAAGACAAACCGCGACAGAGTGGTGGAGCAAACCCTCGTAAGGGCTGAGATCCACGCGAAACCACAACAAGATGGTGAGCAACCTCCTGGAAGGGCTGATATCCACAAAAAGAAAAAAAGTACAAAAAACAAACAAACCCTGAGAAGGGCTGAGATCCAAGCAAAACCCGCGGACAGAGTGGTGAGACCGAACCTGGGAAGGCATCCAACCAAAACTAAACACCCTGGGAAAGGCTGAGATCCAAACTAACACCCTGGAAGGGCTAGGTCCAAACAAACCTCACACCCTGGGAAGGGCTAAGCTACGATCCAAACCAACAACAACACTGGGAAGGGCCGAGATCCAAGCAAATCACGTATGTATTGTCATTCTTGTAGCGCACTGTCCTTCATAGCATCGAGTGTCTATTCTTTATCCTGTTTCATTTCATTTTATCATTTCATAAACATGATAAAGAGGAGGCAGCTGTTAGACACCCCAATCGATTTTTTGCATCTCCTATACTAAACCATACTAACCCTGACAGGCAGGGCAAAATCGTCAATTGACCCGGCAACGCGAGAATAAAGGGTGGACATAAAGACGCAACCCTCAAAAACCACCACGACGGGATGATAATTAGAAGCCGACACGACAACAAGCGAATGTCGAGAGTCAGTTACGGAATCACCTGCTGGCTTAACCCCTTATACATGAACGTGGCACGTTTCCTACGACGGTTTTCCAGGACTGCCGAGCGCAAACCCGTCAGCGGTGAACCAAACGGCAACCGGTACAGACTCGAAAATCGAGTACGAGGCAAGGAAAACGAGAAAATCAGCACACAGTTAGCCGCAGATCAAATTCGCAGGCCACAGGGTCGGAACTCGATGGTAGCACTAGGACTCGACATGCGACACGGGACTCGAGCGCAGGCTGGGGGGAGAACCATAAGGGCCCAGCCGCAGATTGTATCTGCGGCCCGAGCCGCAGATAGATCTGGCGGCTGCCCTTGGCAAGTGCTATATTTAGGCCAGTTCGCATACAGGAAGAAAAGAGAGGATTTTTTTTCAGGCGAGCAGCAGCAGTTCGGGAGACAGAAGAAAAAAACAGCCAAGACAAACAGCAGTATAATTAGTGAGAGAAAAGAGTGAAAAGAGTGGAGGAATTGTACCAATTTTGTGAGATTATTATCTCATATATTCTACTCTACTCAATACACAAATTCAATACTTATTGTGGGGATTAATTGCAAGGTGAAAAAAACCATATTGTTCTTAGAAGCATTTTGTTATAACCATGTTGTTAATCTTTTGGTCATCCGAATTACCTTGAATGTAGTTTTTTCCTCATATGTCTATTGTGAAGCCATGGGTTAGGGACTGCATTAGTGAGGGTCTCATCGGAATTGAATTTCCCCCTAATAGCCCGATGATATGCCGTTTGGTGTTTTTTTTCCAAAAATCTTAGCATATTATGGCTATGGTATCATTCATAGTGCTAAATTTCGTAACGTCATTGTAAGATATCCTAGAGTGTTAGGCATCCCGTTGTTGTTTATTTTCGTTATATCCCCCCCCCATTTGGCGGTTGTGCAATAAGTTCGCATGTGAGCCTAGGAATGCGGAACCCTCGTGGTCCAAATCCGATGATGGACATTTTTGAATGTATGTAATCGGGTGGATGTATCCGTTATTGTAATATATGTAATCGTCGGGCCTCTAAAAACGACGCCAAGGTAAGGCGTTAATCCGATGTTTAAGGCCCGCGAAATAAGATGAAACTTGTGATTGTGGGCGTTTTGGGGTTTATTTTGGATAGGCTTTACATGCCCATGAAATAGCCCCGACGCGTGTTTATGCTTGATTGGATTCTTGTTGACACGAAAAATGATTTCAAAGATTAAACGATGAAGGTTTCTTTTTTCTTAAAATCAAGCAAAACTAGGAGGTTAGCAGATTCACGTAGCTAAAAATTTGGAGGTGTTAATATGAATGGTCGATTTCTAATTAAACGAGAAGGCTAAAGAAAGTCGTTTTCAAATGTCAACAAAAATTTTGGTTTTATAAAAATAAAATGACGTTTTATTAAATCTTGGTGCGTAGGGTGAAAGATATCCTAGAAGTTGCCCCATCATTTTATGAAAGCAATGTGTAGATTTCGATTCCTATTTTTACGAAGGTTTAAAACGCTTGTTTTGCCCAAAAAACGACGCTTAACTGAAAATCTCATAGTTTTTCCTTTTCTCATAAAAGTCTTTTCCCTCGTTTAAGCCAATGGACGTTCTAAGGACATTGCTCAAATTAGAACACAATTTTTTCCCTTATATAATCCTAAATGATTCTTTATCAAAGCTCCACCCAACAACAGTTTACATAGGCACACACACACATACACGCACACACACATTTCATGAATTAAAGGATAGGAAAGCATCAAGATTGCGGTAACCGTTGGGCTTTCACGGAAGTCGACGGGTGGCCTAACCAAACCTTCCCCTCACTTAAGCAAGCCCCCGAAAACTTCTATGAAATCTCGATTCGCAGACCCATTAATTCGGAAGTCACATATGAGCCAGCGATTTTATAAAAATGAAAACACGGAACTCGGATGAGGTTGGTTACATCCATTTCATAATCTATACCAACTGGCGACTCTCGGTTAAATTGGCTCATCAATAAAAAAACAATCTTTAAAAACCCCGTCGACATTAATGCCGACCTTTTCCAAAAAGGCATCTAACAAAAAGAAAAGGGTTACAACCCCCGCGTAAGCGATTCCTCCCGGACGTCGACAAGCTCTATTCTAAGTCCTGTGTAGAAATATATCTCTTTTAAGGACTTTTACAAAAATTACTTGATCAATTTATACATTAATAAATCACATCATCAAATTAAGATATGGCAAATCCTAACAAAGGTCATTAACCAAAGAAGTGGGAGTCAAAAGTGAATTTCCCCCCCCCCCCCCCAACAATAGAGGAAGCTAAAGATTTGTCAAAAATCACTTTAGCTGAGGTATATGGCGCCCTTCCAATGAAATGCAAACACATAAGCTTAATCTGACAAAAAAAGATGACAATGCTAGGGAAGAAGAAGGCAGTCTGCATGTAAAGTAGAAAATAGTTCAAGTGAAGACTCTAACTCCTGATTATGATTCAGTAACTAGAAGAAGAATTTAGGCTCAGGTCATTATACTCATTTCCTTTTATCCTCATAATCCCCTATATGATATATTATTGCAAAATTTGTATATCAATTTTTTGTAATTATTGTTAGTATTAGCGTACATAATTAAGTATTAATAATAACTTTTTAAAAAAAATAAGTAATATGGTAGATGACATCTTTATTAATTCTCATCCAATTTTTATTTATTAAATAATATTATTACAATATTAATTCAGTAGAAATTTTCGTAATAAATAGCATAGAATCTTATTAGATTTATATATTTATAATATGCAGGGGATAAGGATATTCTAAAAAATACTTACTAATAATTATTTTTTAACTTTTTTAATTTTTTTTTAGAAAAGAATATACTAATATCTTATTAAAGACTAAAAGTATTCACCTTAAAAACAACCTGATTAAGAGAATGAAATCGTTGTGACTTAATTAAGACAAACTTTTCTTCAGTCTTAACCCAGTGGACCCACTACACCTAATCAATACACACCTTTTCCTGTTTGGTTCTTTCAAGGGCAATAATTCACCAGTAAAGTCATTCTCACACTAAGATTCCATTATGTCCATTAATTTAGAGGACCGTTGTTTGCCATAGTTACAACTGTACAATTATAATATGTGTGTGTGTATATATAATGTGTGTGTGGGAAAGATAATCCAAGTAAATGTTTTGAGTTAAATTTGATCTAAAACTATTTATTAAAATGACTTATTTTTAGTATAGAATTTACTAATTAAAAGAAAATTTTTTTTTCTTTTTTGTAAAAACTTAAAATAGAAAAACGTTAATCCTAAGAGAGTAAAACATTATATCGTTTTTATTAAATAAATCCTTAGTTTCAAGTTTTGACTAAGTGATACCTTGTATAACATTTCTCTCTATTATTATATATTATATATATATACTATATATATTATAATTATATATATATTATATAGTAATGATAGTTACATAATATATATATATAAGGCAGGAATATGAATTCACAGAAAACGTTAGCTATAGACACTGTTTGAGTTAACGCATATCCAGCCGTTCTAATATAAGATCCAATGGCATGGATTATGGGCCACAGCCGCTAGAGGGGAGTAGACGGCCAGATATTAAAATAATTAAATATTATCTTGGCCGCTAGAGGGAGTAGCGGTCAGCTCAAAAACGACAGTGTTTTGGACTGGCCGCTACTCCCTTCTAAGCGGCCAAGATAATATTTAATTATTTTAATTTTCGTATTGGCCGCCAGAGAGAGTAAGGGGCGGCCAATATGAAAATTAAGTTGTTTATTGGAACAAAGATTTGTTTTTGGGAAGATGAAGAGCTTCTGTCTCTGTGTTCTAAAGAAAAACACAACCCATCTTTATTGTGATAATAAAGAAACATATAGAGTACTCCACTCTGTTTTTGTGTGTGGCTCGAGGAGAGGCTGTTGAGTGGATGCTAAAAAAGTCAAAACCCATTATCGGGATTTTTCTGTTCTTACAGGGGGCAGGTTTTGTCCATTAATTTCGTTGATGAGATTCCTCTTCTGCCCTTCATTTCCAATAAAGACAAGCCATGGATGAATCCAGCTTGCCTGTTGTAACTATGTCTCTCTTTGGCAGTCTAAAGTTGAAGAAACCCAACGTCTCACTTCTTCTTGGACCTCCAAGTCATGGCGTTGTAGTACATTATTTATTTATTTATATACCTCTTCTGCCCTCCCATCTTTTTGACCATAAAGATGTTCATCTTTTTGAAAGAAAACAAACAAACAAAATAAAGGAATAAAATAAACCAATTTCTTCACTCTAATGAATAGCTTATGATTGATTATTTAAGTTAATGTAGATTCGATGATCCATTACGTTATTTACCATTTCATGGTGTTGGCCACAGCAACAATGCTTCAATAAATTTTCATATTGGTCGTTACTCTAACCTTCTAACGGCCAATACTGAAAATTAAAATAATTAAAGTATTATCTTGATCGCTAGAGGGAGTAAGCGGTCAGTCAAAACGACAGCGAAATAATCGGCTTTGACTGGCCGCATAACTCCCTCTACGCGGCCCAAGATAATATTTAATTATTTTTAATATCTGGTGCGCTACTCCCCTTTAGCGGTTAATGTGCCCGAATCCCTGCCATTGGATTCTTATATTAAACGGCTGGATATGCCGTTAGCATCAAACAATGCTCACTAGACTAACGTTTTTCTGTTATATATATATATATATATATATAGCTGCTTCCGCATTTAATAATTAAAAGATAATAAAAGTAATAATTTTATATCAAAATAATTGTTAATCATTGAACGTATGGTTCTTGATCCCAGCGATAAACCCTTGTCATATGATTATGTTCATGAGGTCAAGGTGGTTTCGATTCTTTTATTCATGGGCATGGTGTGTGAGTAACTTTGTGCAAAAAGATAATAATAATTACTTATTAATCTATTACTTTTCGCCCTTTATAATAGACTAGCATTCAGTGGCACTTACGAGCTGGCGTATATTAAGATTATAGAGGTAAAATTAAAAACTTTATAGATTTGGAGGAGCTACATAAAAAGATATGAAAATTGTTAGAATTAAAAAAGATAAAATATTAATATATCTAAAATTGGTTAGGAACAAAAGAATAAAAAAACAAAAAACAACCGTTGACACAAAACCAGTGTTGAAGGATTTATAATATTAGGATTATAATAGGAGAGAGAAAAAGACCGCAAATGTATTATGTCTTTATATGGATGAATAGATTTATACTTGTTATACATAAAAAATAATAAATAATTATAAATATTTTACGTTGGATATATTTAATTACCCATTACGTGGATAAATATTTAGTGGGTAATTATTTTAAAGAAAATATTGGTTAATAAGTGTAATTTTCTTATAAGTTTATTCAATTTCATATATTTCAATAAAACTTTCCAATTGTAACAAATTTATCGTAACTATTCTTGTTAGCTATTCACTAGTACAAGTCCAACCTGCACGCAACAGGCAATGGAAAGTGATAGACAAACAACCGGAAAGACATATAGAAATATGCCGGTAGGAAATGAATAAGAGAGGAGAAAGATTAAAAAGAAAAGAAAAAGATATAAATAATTGTCCTTTCTATACTTGCATATATAAAATCAAATAGGATAAAAATCCCCAAATCCATTATGAAGTGGACGAGTATCTAATCTCATTTATAAAACCTCGGTCTCTATAATTAGTCGGGATAATCTCCTTCATTTTGTCTCCAAATTATACTTATTTTCATGTTTAGAGTCATTTCTATTTTATTTTTTTTTCGAAAGACTTGCATTAATTTCTAATCGCCTGTCCAATTTTAAATACAAAAATATATTAATTGAAGTGAACTAGCAATAATGAAACACGGGACTAACCATAAAAAACAGCTTACACGTTTTGGTGAGCTAAACGTGATTAAAATTACTGTAATGTTGAGGACTTGCATGCAAAGAAAAATATAGTCCAAAAATAAAAAATAAAAATAAACAAAAAAAAGTAACAAAATAATAATTAAAAAATTAAAGCGTAAAAAACAACTGTAACTTAAGATAAATAACTACCAAGTTTATCCTTTATTAATTAAAGTTTGGTGAGTTTGCACCTTTTCAAACATCATAATTAAAGACCAAATAATTCAACTTATGACATAAGATAAAACAATCATTCCATTAAAAGATAAAAGGCAAATCTATTGAGAAAGAAATGTCATTGTTGACGAGTGAACACCAACCTTGCTTTTAGTTATGGGCCAACTGTAGTTTAATCAAATTACATACATTTAATGTGTTTATTTATTTACAATAAATCAATGCCAACCCACTGAAGTCTCTAGAATACAACCTAAGGTTCCAATTATGTCATAATTTAGAGGAAATTTTTTTTGCATGGTTTCAACAAAATATCCCACCACGTCCTGATAGTATTTAATATATACAACTATATTACCGCTATTAATTTATTACTCTGTTCCAATATTAGATATGCTCAATTTTAACTTTTTTAATTCAAAATTGACTATTTTTAGAATTAATAAGTAAGCATATATAAATATTATTTTCTAAAATTATAAAAATTGGGGTTTAGTAAATAAATTGATTTATACATTCTTTTGGTTATAATCTCTATCACGCTATATTGATTAGCAAAAATAGTAAAAAGGTAATAGTTTTAAAAATGGTCAATTTAACTTGTAAAAAAGGTCAAAAAACGGGAGCAATTAAATTTGGGACGGAGGGAGTATTAATTTAGATATATAACTGAATATAGTGTAAATTATACTTGAGAATTAAGACTATTAATTATATTTATATAATACGATTAATTGAATTATTATAATACGATGTCTATAATATAATCCACTCGAAATATTAATACAATAATTTTAACGTATTATAGAGTATGTTAGGGCTCTGAGAAGTTGATTATTATAGTTTTTACACGTTTAATATTGTTTATTTAGGTAAACAAATAGAATGTATATATTTGAATTCAAAATGTATTTCACTATGTGGGAGAAAGAATGTATATATTACAGTTTTCAAGTGTAATGAATTTGTATTTATTTAAAAAATTAGTTTAAGAAGAAAATTGTACCCCCCCCCCCCCCCCACCCCCCATTTTTCCCCCCCCCCCCCCCCCCCCCCCCCTCTAAGAAACTAAATTTTGTACTGGAATTTAAAATCAAATTTACTACTTATAATTATTGTATTAATATTCGATTTGATAAGTATGTTATCATGATTCATGAAACCTAATATAGTATCCCTCTGGTGCAGAATGTGTTATTAGTCAATGTTTAATCCTTTTGAATGAATTTTTAAATTGCTTGTTATGTGTATTCAAATAAATGTATAATTAGGTGTTTATTATTAATCATGATTCATGGCTCGTGATTTATATTAGAATGGTGAAATTCCCTTGTCACCCCTACTGTTGTGGTGACCCACAACATAAAACGACAATATTTTTCATTTTTTTCAAACTTAATAGGTACGATATATAAACATATATATATATATATATACACCACACACAGACACACATATATTATATCATATTGTGTGGTGTGGGTTTTGTGGGGGGGTTTTTTTTTTGTGTATTTATTATATAGATATTATAATATAGTGTTATATATATCGTCCATTAAGTTTTGAAAAAAATGAAAAATATTGTCGTTTTATGTTTGGGCACCACAACAGTAGCGAGGTGACAAGGAATTTTTCACCATTCTAATTAATCACGAGCCATGACTCATTGATTAAATAATAACATAATTATACATTTATTTGAATACAACATAACAAGCATTTAAAAATTCATTCAAAAAGGTGAACATTGACAATACACTATCTGGACACCAAAGGGATCATATTTAGATTTCGATGAATCATGATAACATACTTTATCAAATCGAATATTAATACCAATAATTATAAAGTATAAATTTGATTTTAATTCCGCTACAAAATTTAGTTCTACAATTTTCTTATTAAAACTAATTTTTTAAATAAATTTCAAATTCATTACACTTGATAACTTAAATATATAATTCTTTCTCCACATAGTGAAATAACATTTGAATTCAAATCATATAATTCTATTGTTTACCTAAATAAAAAAAAAATATATTAAACTGCTAAAAAACATAAATAATCAACTTCCTCAGAGCCCCGTAACAACTCTATAATACGTTAAATTATTGTATTAATATTCGAGTGGATATATAAACATCTATGTATATAATTCAATTAATTATTATATAAAAATAATTTAATAGGTCCTTAACTAAGTATATTTACACTAAATTCAGTTATCATATCCTTAATTAATACTCCCATCCGTCCTCAAATTAATTGCTCGGATTTTTGACTTTTTTTAAAGTTAGAATTGACCATTTTTAAAAACTAATCTTTTTATCTATTTTTGCTAAATATATAGGTGGAAGAGATTCTATAACCAAAAGAAAGTATATACCAAATTTTTTTATTACTAACACCCAATTTTTTATAATGTTTAGAAATATATTTATATATGAGCTTAATTATTAATTCTCAAAAAATATGTCAATTAGACTTAGAAAAAGTTCAAATTGAGCAATTAATTTGGAACAGAGCCTAATTATTAAACATAGCAGTGGTAATAATAGTTGTATATATTAATCTCATCAGAACGTGGTTTTTTGTTGAAACCATGCCCAAAAAATTCCTCTAACAATTATGAACATAATTTGGAACCTTAGGGGATGTATTCTAGACTTCATTGGTGCATTATTTATTGTAATTAAAAAACAACCATTAAAAGTATGTAATTGATTAAACTACAGTTGGCCATAACATAAGAAGACAGGTTGCGTGTACTGTCAACAAATGACATTCTTTCTCAATAGATTTGTCTTTTATCTTAATGGAGAAGATTGTTTTATCTTTTATGTCATAAGTTGAATATTTGGTCTTTAATATGATGTTGAAAAGGTGCAAACCACCAACTTTAATTAATAAAGGGATAAACTAGTAGGTATTTTCTAAGTTAGCAGTTGTTATTTTACGTTTAATTTTTTAATTATTTTTTTTTTACGTTTTTTTGTTTTATTTTTATTTTTTATTTTTGGACTATTATTTTTCTTTCATGCAAGTCCTCAAAATACTAGATAATTTTATCACGTTTAGCTCACAAAACTGTATGCTGTTTTTTATGGTTAGTCCGTCACTCTGTTTCATATTTAGTTTCACTTCAATTATTATATTTTTGTTAAAATTGACTAGGCGATTAGTAATTTAGACAAATTATCAAGTCTTTCGAAAAAAAAATAAAATAAAATGATCTAAACATGAAAATAAGATATAAATTGTCGTGAGACAAATGAAGAGATTTAATCCACTAACTAATTATATAACCTGGTTTTATAAATGAGATTACGATACTTTCCACTTCATCAATGGAATTTGGGGATTTTTACCTATTTGATTTATTTATGCACAGTATAGAAAGGGCAATTATTTATTTTGCTTGTATCTTTTCTTTTCTTTTTATATCTTTTTCCCTCTCTTAATTCATTTCCTACCGCATATTTCTTAATGGTCTTTCCCGGTTGTTTGTTATCACATGCATTGCCCGTGTCAGGGTTGGACTTGTACTAGTGAATCGTACAAGAATATTACGATCAGAAATTTGTTACAATTGGAAAAGTTTGAGTTAATATAGTGGAAATTTGATATAATTATACAGTAAAATTACACTATATTACATATTTCTTTAACAATAATTACCACTAAATATTTTTATCCACGTAATGGGTAATTAAAATATCAACGTAAATATTTATAATATATATTATTTTTTATGTATAAAAGATAAATCTATTATCCATATAAAGACATAATATTGCGGTCTTATCTTTCCTATTATATCTATATTATAAAGCCTTCAACACTGGTTTTGTGTCACGGTTGTTTTTTGTTTTTATTCTTTTGTTCCTACAATTTTAGATATATTACTATTTTATCTTTTTTAATTTAAAATTTTTCATATCTTTTTATGTAGTCCTCCAAATCTATAAAGTTTTAATTTTACCTCTATAATTTATATACGCAGCTCGTGTGCCACTGAATGCTAGTCTATTATAAAGCAAAAGTAATAGATTAATAATAATTTATTATTATTTTTTGCTAAGTTACTCACACCCATGAATAAAAGAATCGAACCCTTGACCTCATGAAAATCATATGACAAGGGTTATCGCTGGGTCAAGAACCATACGTCAATTAACAATTATTTTGATATAAATTATTACTTTTATTATCTTTTATTATAAAGCGGAAGCAATATATATATATATATATATATACAGAAAACGTTAGCTATGAGCATTGTTTGAGCTAACGCATATCCAGCCGTTTAATATAAGATCCAATGGCAGGATTCGGGCACAACCGCTAAAGGGAGTAGCGACCAGATATTAAAATAATTAAATAGTATCTTCGCCGCTAGAGGGACGAGCGGCCAGTCCTAGCGCCGTCGTTTTGACTGACCGCTACTCCCTCTAGCGATCAAGATAATATTTAATTTATTTTAATTTTCATATTGGCCGTTTAGAAGGAGTAACGACCAATATGAAAATTATTGAAGCATTGTTGCAGTGGCCAACACAGATGGTAAATAACGTAAGGATCTCGAATCTACACTAACTTAAATAATCAACATGTTTCTTTATCCTTTATTTGTTTTCTTTCAAAAAGATGACATCTTTATGGGCAAAAAGAGGGAGGGAGAAGAGGTATATAAATAAATAAATAATGTACTACAACGCATACTTGGAGGTCTAGAAGAAGTGGGACTTGGGTTTCTTCAACTTTAGCAGCCAAAGAGAGACAAGTTACAGCAGCAAGCTGGATCATCCGTGGCTTGTCTTTTTGGAAATGAAGGGTAGAAAGGAATCTATCAAAGAAATTAATGGACAAAACTGCAGTAAGAACAGAAAATCCATAATGGGTTTTGACTTTTAGCATCCACTCAACAGCCTCTCCTCGAGCCACACACAAAACAGAGTAGTACTCTGTTTCTTTATTATCACAATAAAGATGGGTTTGTTTTTCTTTAGAACACAGAGACAGAAGCTCTTCATCTTCCCAAAACAAATCTTTGTTCCAATAAACAACTTAATTTTCATATTGGCCGCTACTCTCTCTGGCGGCCAATACGAAAATTAAAATAATTAAATATTATCTTGGCCGCTAGAGGGAGTAGCGGCCAGTCAAAACACTGTCGTTTTGACTGACCGCTACTCCCTCTAGCGGCCAAGATAATATTTAATTATTTTAATATCTGGCTGCTACTCTCTCTAGCGGCCGTGCACAAATCCTGTCCTTGGATTTTATATTGAACGGTTGGATATGCGTTAGCTTAAACAGTGTCCATAGCTAACGTTTTCTGTAGATCATTCCCCATATATATGTATTTATATATAATATATATATATATATATATTATAAATATATATATATATATATATATATATAGGGAAATGTTATACAAGGTATCACTTAGTCAAACTTGAAACTAAGATTATTTAATAAAAACGATATAATTTTACTCTCTTAGGATTAAGTTTTCTATTTTAAGTTTTTACAAAAAGAAAAAAAAATCTTTAATTATAAATTCTATACTAAAATAAGTCATTTTAATAAATAGTTTTAGTCAAATTTAACTAAAACATTACTTGGATTATCTTTCCCACACACACATATATATACACACACACATATATAATTGTAAGTTGTAACTATGCAAACAACTCCTCTAAATTATGACATAATTGGAATCTTATGTGAGAATGACTTTACTGGTGAATTATTGCCCTTGAAAGAACCAAACAGAAAAGTGTGTAATGATTAGGTGTAGTGGGTCATGGGTTAAGACTGAAGAAAGTTTGTCTTAATTAAGTCAACGATTTCATTCTCTTAATCAGTTGTTTTAAGGTGAATACTTTAGTCTTTAATAAGTATAGTATAATTCTTTTCCTAAAAAAAAATTAAAAAATTAAAAAATAATTATAGTATATTTTTTAAATATCTATCCCCTGCAATTATAAATATATAATTAATAGATTCATGCTATTTATTACGAAAATTTCTACTGAATTAATATTGTAAAATATATTTAATAAATAAAATTGGATAGAATTATAAAGATGATCTACCATATTACTTATTTTTTTTTAAAAAGTTATTATTAATACTTAATTATGTACGTAACTAACAATAAAAAAAATTGATATACAATATTTGCAATATATATCATTAGGGGATTAGAGGATAAAAGGAATAGTATAATGACCTGAAGCCTAAATTCTTCTTCTGTTACTGACTCATAATCAGAGTTAGAGTCTTCACTTGAAACTATTTTCTACTTTACATGCAACTGCCTTCTTCTTCCTATCATTGTCATCTTTTTTTTGTCAGATTAAGCTTATGTGTTTGCAATGAGCCATATACCTCAGCTAAAGTGATTTTTGACAAAATCTTTAGCTTCCTCTATTGCTATTACTTTTGACTCCCACTTCTTTGGTAATGACCTTTGTTAGGATTTGCATATCTTAATTTGATGATGTGATTATAATGTTATAATTGATCAAGTAATTTTTGTAAAGTCCTTAAAAGAGATATATTTCTACAAGGACTTAGAATAGAGCTGTCGACGCCGGGAGGAATCGCTTACGCGGGGGTTGTAACCCTTTCCTTTTTGTTAGATGCCTTTTTGGAAAAGGTCGGCATTAATGTCGACGGGGTTTTTAAAGATTGTTTTTATGATTGAGCCAATTTAACCAGAGTCGCCAGTTGGATATATTTGAAATGGATGTACCAACTCATCCGAGTTTTCATTTTTATAAATCGCTGGCTCATATGTGACTCCGAATTAATTGGTCTGCGAATCGAGATTCATAGAGTTCGGGGGCTTGCTTAAGTGAGGGGAAGGTGTTAGGCACCCCTCGACTTCCGTGAAGCACGGTTACCGCAATCTTGATGCTTTCCTATCCTTTAATTCATGAAATGTGTGTGTGCGTGTATGTGTGTGTGTGCCTATGTAAATGTTGTGGTGAGCTTGCATAAAAGAATCATTTGGATTATTAGGGAAAATTGTGTTCTAATTTGAGCATGTCTTAGAACGTCCATTGGCTTAAACGAGAAAGCTTTTATGAGAAAAGGAAAAACTATGAGATTTTCATTAAGCGTCGTTTTGGCAAAACAAGAGTTTTAAACCTTCGTAAAAATAGGAATCGAAATCTACACATTGCTTTCATAAAATGATGGGCAACTTCTAGGATATCTTTCACCCTAACGCACCAAGATTTTAATTAAAACGTCATTTTATTTTTATAAAACCATTTTTGTGACATTTGAAAACGACTTTCTTTAGCCTTCTCGTTTAATAGAAATCGACATTCATTAACACCTCCAAATTTTTAGCTACGTGATGCTAACCTCCTAGTTTGCTTGATTTTAAGAAAAAAAACCTTCATCGTTTAATCTTTGAAAATCATTTTTTCGTGTCACAAAATCCAATCAAGCATAAACACGCGTCGGGGCTATTCATGGGCATGTAAGCCATCAAAATAACCCCAAACGCCCACAATCACAAGTTTCACTATTTCGGGGCCTTAAACACGATTTATCGCCTTGGCGTCGTTTTAAGGCCCGACGATTACATATTTACAATAACGGATACATCCACCCGATTACATACATTCAAAAATGTCCATCATCGGATTTGGACCACGGGGTCGCATTCCTAGGCTCACATCCGAACTTATTGCACAACCGCCAAATGGATATAACGAAAATAAACAACAACGGATGCCTAACACTCTAGGATATCTTACAATGATGATCGAAATACACTATGAATGATACCATACCATAATAGCTAAGATTTGCACCAAACGGATATCATCGGGCTATTAGGGGGAATTTCATTCCGATGAGACCCTCACTAATAGTCCCTAACCCATGGCTTCACAATAACATATGAGAAAAAAACTACATTCAAGGTAAATTCGGATGACCAAAAGATTAACAACATGGTATAACAAAATGCTAAGAACAAATGGTTTTTTTCACCTTGCAATTAATCCCCACAATATGTATGAATTTTTGTGTATTGAGTAGAGTAGAAAATATGAGATCTAATCTCACAAAATTGGTACAATTCCTCACTCTTGTCACGCTTTTCTCTCCTAATTATTGCTGTGTTCTTGCTGTTTTTTCTTCTTCTCCCGAACTGCTGCTGCTGCTGAATCCTCTCTTTTCTTCCTGTATGCGAACTGGCCTAATATAGCACTGCCAAGGGCAGCCGCAGATCTATCTGCGGCTGGCCGCAGATACATCTGCGGCTGGCCCTTGGTTCTCCCCCCAGCCGCGCTCGAGTCCCGTGCGCTTCGAGTCCCGTGCTACCTCGAGTTCCGTCCCTGGCCGCGAATTGATCTGCGGCTAACTGTGCTGATTTTCTCGTTTTCCGTGCCTCGTCTCGATTTTCGTGTCGTACCGTTGGTTCCCGCTGACGGGTTTGCGCTCGGCAGTCCGGAAACCGTCGGGAAACGTGCCACGTCATCCGGGTAAGCACAAGTGATCAGTAACTGACTCTCGACATTCGCTTGTTGGTCGTGTCGGCTTCAATATCATCCCGTCGTGGTGGTTTTGAGGGTTCGTCTTTTATGTCCACCCTTTATTCTCGCGTGCCGGGTCAATTGACGATTTTGCCCTCCTGTCAGGGTTAGTATAGGAGATGCCAAAAATCGGGTGTCTACAGCTGCCCCTCTTTATCATGTTTATTGAAATGATAAATGAAATGAACAGGATAAAGAATAGACACTCGATGCATGATGAATGACAGCGCACAAGAATGACAATACCATACGTGATTTGCTTGGATCTCGGCCCTTCCCAGGGTTGTTGTTGGTTTGGATCTTAGCCCTTCCCAGGGTTGTGGTTTGTTTGGACCTTAATCCCTTCCCAGGGTGTTAGTTTGGATCTCAGCCTTTCCCAGGGTGTTTTAGTTTTGGTTGGATTGCCTTCCCAGGTTCGCTCACCACTCTGTCGCGGTTTGCTTGGGATCTCAGCCCTTCTCAGGATTTGTTGTTTTTTGTCTTTTTTTCTTTTGTGGATATCAGCCCTTCCCAGGGTTGCTCACCATCTTGTTGTGGTTCGCGTGGATCTCAGCCCTTCCCAGGGTTTGCTCACCACTCTGTCGCGGTTTGCTTGGATGCCTTCCCAGGTTTGCTCACCACTCTGTCGCGGTTTGCTTGGATCTCAGCCCTTCCCAGGGTTTGTTGTTTTTTTGTCTTTTTTTCTTCTTGTGGATATCAGTCCTTCCCAGGGTTTGCTCACCATCTTGTTGTGGTTCGCGTGGATCTCAGCCCCTTCCCAGGGTTTGCTCACCACTCTGTCGTGGTTTGCTTGGATGCCTTCCCAGGTTTGCTCACCACTCTGTCGCGGTTTGCTTGGATCTCAGCCCTTCCCAGGGTTTGTTGTTTTTTGTCTTTTTTTCTTTTGTGGATATCAGCACCTTCCCCAGGGTTTCTCACCATCTTGTTGTGGTTCGCGTGGATCTCAGCCCCTTCCCAGGGGTTTGCTCACCACTCTGTCGCGGTTTGCTTGGATGCCTTCCCAGGTTTGCTCACCACTCTGTCGCGGTTTGCTTGGATCTCAGCCCTTCCCAGGGTTTGTTGTTTTTTGTCTTTTTTTCTTCTTGTGGATATCAGTCCTTCCCAGGGTTGCTCACCATCTTGTTGTGGTTCGCGTGGATCTCAGCCCTTCCCAGGGTTTGCTCACCACTCTGTCGCGGTTTGCTTGGATGCCTTCCCAGGTTTGCTCACCACTCTGTCGCGGTTTGCTTGGATCTCAGCCCTTCCCAGGGTTTGTTGTTTTTGTCTTTTTTCTTTTTGTGGATATCAGCCCTTCCCAGGGTTGCTCACCATCTTGTTGTGGTTCGCGTGGATCTCAGCCCTTCCCAGGGTTTGCTCACCACTCTGTCGCGGTTTTGCCTTGGATGCCTTTCCCAGGTTTGCCTCACCACTCTGTCGCGGTTTGCTTGGATCTCAGCCCTTCCCAGGGTTTGCTCACCACTCTGTCGCGGTTTGCTTGGATGCCTTCCCAGGTTTGCTCACCACTCTGTCGCGGTTTGCTTGATTCGTCGTGTTCGACGTCCGACTTATTCAGCATTTTGTATTTTATTTTCACATAACGAGTCATGTATGATGCATGCTTTTATTCATGGATAGAGAATGACCCCTGTACAGTCTTTTTGATACTATTTTCCACAGGTGTCGTCGCCGGATGCCGTGGTATGCTTGGATCTCGATCCTCCCACAGGATTGGTCGGTGGCTTCTCCGCTGATTGGACGGTTTGTCGCCGGTGACAGAGATATGGCATATGATCTTCCGGAACGTTCCTGATCCTTATTATTCTTTCCGGTGTCGGCGGGCTTTGCGGAGGGTATTCTGAGCCATTAGGTCCCGGTCCATCCGGTGTTCACGCATCTCGATTACTACCGAGGCTGAGAGGTATGCTGCTCTTGTTGAGAGAGATGCTGCTATTCTGGCCAGGGATGTTGTTCATGCTGATAGAGACGCCATTGTATTGCAGACTAAGGCAATTATAGATGCTCACTCTGAGACCGTTAGCCGAGCCACTGCTTATTGGATCGCGTCGACATGATGGGGCATCAGATTGCAGGGAATGTCGATGCTTCAGATCTATCCACCACTTTATCCATCCTGCTTCGATTATTTTCAAATTGGTAGATCATTTTATTTCCTGCATGGACTGTGTCAGTTTCATCGGTTATCAAAAGAGAAACCTTGTAACAAAATGACTTATTTATATAGACAGTTATTTAAATTTAGTCATTTTTTCCTTTTTGTCGTATCGTTGCCTTTCATTGGACCCTCATTTTATCCAGCTAACCATGATTTTGATATTTCGCCTTCTTTCTCTTCTCAGGTCTTTGATGGGGAACTTGTCAGATATTGCCGCATATCCTGTCGATTTCATCGGTTGAGTCTTAGATTCGGGCTAACTGCTTGGTTGGGTTAAGGGCTAGGTTTATGTTGAGATGAAACTGATCAGGTGGCTGGTTTTGGGAGAGTTTCGAGGGTGTCGGAAGGTTTTCTGGCTGTTGGGAATCGGTTTTGATAGAAGAAAGTGTTATTTTGTAAGGCATGGGACCGTGCCATGATGGCTGCCTACGTACCCCCACAAGTCGGGAGATCAGGTCCTACGTAGTTCGTTCCTTCAAAGAACGAGGAGAAAATGATGAGTGATATTCTTCTATATTTTTTTTTTTTTTTTTTTTTTTTTTTTTTATGCATAGAACCGCTTCACCGAGTCGGAATTAAGGGGCTGTGGGAACACCTCCCCGTCCATTTCTTGCAGTATGAGGGCTCCTCCGGACAACACCTTCTTAATCACAAAAGGCCCCTCCCAGTTCGGGGCAAACTTCCCTTTGGCTTCGTCTTGACAAGGCATTACTCTCTTTAACACTAGGTCATTTTCTTTGAATTTTCGAGGTCTTATCTTCCTGTCATATGATCGAGAGATCCTTTGCTGATATAAACAGACCGTGCCAACACAGCGGCCACCCTCCTTTCATCAATTAGGGCCAATTGGTCGTACCGACTTTGCATCCAATCCTCCTCGTTTATCTGAGCGTCAATCAAGATTCTGAGGGACGCCATCTCAACCTCAACTGGCAGAACCGCCTCCATTCCGTATACCAGAGCGTACGGGGTTGCCCCTGTAGAAGTACGTACCGACGTTTCTGTACGCCAGCAAGGTGAGAGGTAGCAGATCCGGCCATCCCCGATGATTAGCGGACATTTTTCGCCATGATCTTCTTGATATTCTTATTTGCAGCCTCCCACTGCCCCCATTTATCTTTAGGACGGTAAATGACAGAATTGAGGTGTTTGATCTTGAACTGGTCGCATAATTCCTTCATGAGGGCATTGTTCAAATTCTTGGCATTATCGGAGACTAAAACCTCAGGTTGCCCGTATCGGCAAATGACATTATTCCTGATGAAACCGACGATGACCTCCTGAGTCACTTTTGGGAAAGAAGCTGCTTCTACCCATTTAGTGAAGTAATCGATCATGACGAAGATGAACCGGTGGCCGTTGCTTGCTTTAGGCTCTATTGGTCCGATCACATCCATACCCCACATTGAGAATGGCCAAGGGGAGGTCATACAGTGCAGTTCATTGGGAGGCGCATGGATAACATTACCGTGCGCCTGGCATTGGTAACACCGTTTGACGTGATCATCACAGTCGGCTCTCAGCGTCAACCAGTAATGCCCCGTTCTCAAAATCTTCTTGGCCAGCATCGGCCCACTCATGTGTGGCCCACACACTCCACCATGTATTTCGTCCATAATCTTTTGGGCCTGCATTTCATTTACACATCGTAGCAATCCCAAATTGGCATCCCTCTTGTACAGTGAATCTCCGCTCAGATAAAATTTCATTGCCATCTTTTGAATTCTCAACCTCTCCGCTCGGTTGGCTTGGTCGGGAATGGATCTATCCCTCAGATATTCCCTTATGTCGTGATACCAAGGCTGCTTTGGCAGAACCCCCTCGTCCGATAGTACCGCCACGTGCTCCTCGTATGCCGGGGCGCTCTGCACTGCTATCTCAATCTGTGGAACGTCCCTGCTCTTAATTGTGTGGACTAGAGAAGCTAAAGTCGCCAATGCATCGGCGAAATCGTTCCGTCCCCGGGGGATGTGTCGGAAAGCGATATCTTCAAACTCTTGCATCAGTTGGATAACACAACGGTGGTATGGAAGCAACCGGAGCTCTTTAGTGCTGTACACCCCGATCGCTTGTCTGATTACCAGCTCCGAATCCCCGAACACTGCTAACCTTTTCACCCCCATATCGCGAGCCAAACGGAGTCCCAATATACATCCCTCATACTCAGCTGTGTTGTTTGAGTTACTGAACTGCAATTTAGTGGCTACGGGGTATTGCTCTCCTGTGATAGAGACCAGGACTGCTCCGGCTCCTGCCCCCTTCGCATTCATGGCACCATCGAAATATAATTTCCAGAACTGCCCCTCGTCATCTCCTCTCGCGCGCAAGATCCAGATACATCTTCGCCCGGCAGAGGAGTGTCTAAAGGCTCCATTCCCCCTGAATGGCGCCTCTGCCAATTGATCTGCAATTCCCTGCCCCTTCATGGCTTTCTGAGTTACGTATACAATGTCGAACTGCTGTAAGATTAACTGCCATCTTGAAAGTCGACAGTTCAGCATGGGCCGTTCAAAGATATATTTCAGGGGATCCATCCTTGATATCAGGTACGTGGTGTGCCCGTGGAGATAATGCTGTAATCTCATTGCAGCCCAAGCCAAAGCACAACAGGTCCTTTCGATAGGGGTGTAATTCTGTTCACATCGGCTAAATCTCTTGCTGAGGTAATAAATGGCCTGCTCTTTGCCTGATTCATTCTTCTGCCCCAGCATACAGCCCATCGCAATGTCATTGACTGATATATACATGAATAGAGGGATCTCATCCTTCGGGGGGGGGGTACCAGCACGGGTGCTTCCGTCAGCTGCTTCTTAATGATCTGAAAGGCTTCCTGGCATTGCTCATTCCATTCTTGGGAGACATCTTTTCTTAACAGCTTGAAAATTGGCTCGCACGTGGTTGTCAAATGGGATATGAAGCGGCTGATGAAATTTATTCTTCCCAGAAATCCTCTTATTTCCTTTTCAGTGCGGGGTGCCGGCATATCCACAATGGCCTTAATCTTGGCCGGATCCAACTCGATGCCACGATCACTAACCAGGAATCCCAAGAGTTTGCCCGATTGCACTCCGAAAGCACACTTTGCCGGATTGAGCCTTAAATTATATTTTCTGAGCCGGTCAAATAGCTTTTGGAGATGGGTCACATGATCAGATTCTATCTTTGACTTCACGATAATGTCATCCACGTAGACCTCTATCTCCTTGTGCATCATATCGTGGAACAGGGCCATCATAGCTCTTTGATAAGTAGCCCCTGCATTTGTGAGACCGAAAGCCAACCGTCTTATAGCAGGAAAGTGCCCCAAGGGGTGATGAAGGCTGTTTTCTCCCGGTCCTCCTCCTGCCCACCCATTATCTGATGATACCCCGCAAAGCAATCAACGAAAGAGTACATCTCGTATTGGGCTGTGTTATCCACCAATATGTGTTATAAAAGGTACTGGGAAATTATCCTTGAGACTAGCCTTGTTCAGATCTCTATAGTCAACACATACCCTCACCTTTCCTCCAGGCTTAGCCACTGGGACCACATTGGACAACCATTCTGGGTAGGTGGAACACCATGATGATTCCAGCCCTGAACTGTTTGATGATCTCCTCCTTTACCTTCAAGCTCCATTCTGGTTTTAGCTTTCTTAGTTTTTGCTTGACAGGCCTGAAAACCCTCTTTTGATGGGTAGCTGGTGTACCACAATGTCGGTGGATAATCCGATCATGTCCTCATGAGAACCAGGCGAACACATCCTCATACTGGCGTAGTAACTTGGTCATTTCTACTTTCTGGTTAGGGGTCAGGTCTGCCCCTATCTTGAGCTCTTTGGGTTGGTCAGGGGGTTCCGATATTTATGGTGACGGTTTGGTCTAAGTTGGGTTTGGGTTTTATCCTCGACCCAATCCTTTGATCTCGTCAGGCGCGTCGTCGTAATCTGTCTCGTCCTGCTCAATACCCATTAAATCGAAATCCAGCTCGATATCAAAATCATAGTCATCATTCAAATTTGAGGGATCGCTCGTTAAGCAAGGAATACTCAAATTGGTACACCTGACATTGAAAACAAAATACTGTCATATATATAATTCATCTTTCCACAATTGGTCGCTCTTAAAATAACATGACAAACTAACATAGTTATGCAAAATATAAAATAAAGAACCAAAACTGGTAGACATTCATCCCCCACTCTCCGGGGTCTACCACCCCGGCACCATGTTTTTACCCTTGTCTGGATATTATTGGCTCCACCGTCCAGTTATCGGTGGTCAGATCAGTTGGGATGCGACATATGACAGACGGCTGTGTTTCCAGGGATTTCCTTGACGACCTACCGCCACAATCGTATCCGTCCTCCCTCACAGCCTTATTTAGGGATAACTAACCCTGCCCAATCGATGACAGGCACACTCTGTAGGGCTCCCGACGTTGTGGGCCGTATCCTTCCCCCTCTTCAATGTTTATTGATGGTCCAGAGATATAGCATTTGGTTTCGAACTGCTGCATGACCTCCCGCAGGAAACTCTTCCTTTTTGACTGCCCTCATCATCCGCAGGAGTCAAATTCTTTACCTTCCTAATTCGGACACGGGCTTGTCCGTTCCTTGTTCATTATGGTCCCTCGGCATTAGGATTCCAGTCGATCGAAAATGGGGTCTCCCCTTGAGAGTGTTTCCGCTCTACTGCCTCCATGATATCCCAACCCTGCCCCTGCCTGTCTGGTTGGGCAGTTGAATAGGCGTGGAAATTCCTTGGTTGTCTTTTCCCAAACCCTGCCCAGGTTGAAACTTCATCTTCATCATTTCTCTAGCAACGAAGGTGAGCTCAGGGGAGGCTTTGGATTTTATGGCTGGGGCTCCCAGACCTCTATAGTGGGGAGAGCTGATTTCCAGTGCTTGAAAACTGGCAGGCGCCGCGGATTCGTCCACATTGATTACTGGCAGACCATTCTTGGACGGGAAAGGGTCATTACGCTCTGCGGAGGATTGTTACCAGATTCCCGCTGACGATGAACTTGATTTGTTGGTGTAGTGTAGAGGGAACTGCCCCAGCCATATGTATCCATGGTCTTCCCAATAAACATGTTTATAACTGGGCGGAGATATCCAGGACCTGAAAGGAAATATCCAAAAGTACACGGCCCTATCTCCACGGGCAAACTCTATTTCTCCCAATGTATCCTTCCGGGATCCATCGAAGGCTCGCACCACCACCACGTGACTGGCCCGCAAGCGCTTGGGATTAATGTTCATTTTTCTCAGTGTACTGAGGGGACAAATATTCAGTGCTGATCCCCCATCAATCAATACCCCATTCATGACATACCCTGATGAGATCACTGCGATGTGCAGCGGTCTCCGATGCCCCCTTCCCTCTTTCGGGATATCATCATCTGTGAATGATAACACATTGTTCTCTAGCAGATGATCCACTAGGCGGCCGAAACTTTCTTGGCTAATTGTCTTGGGGATGTGAGCCTCCCCTAGGACTTTGGCCAAAATTCTGCAGTGGTCGCTGGATGATAACACCAAATCCATGATCGACGTTAGAGTTGATTCCTCGCTCACTGCCTTGATCCCCCTTACTTCAGGATGATCCATCTTTTCCAAGAACTCCACGGCTTTCTCCTCGGATATCCTCTCGTTCTCCTTTCTCTGACTCTCGAGGACTCTTCCAGGAAGATACAAGGGATTCCCCTTTGATGTTACGGAAGCACAACTGGCCGCCTCCTCTAATACACCCCCGTAGTTCCACGGTACTGTTTTTAGATTGCAAGTAGGGATCTGTGGTCTTGCTGCGATGATGAGAGGTTTTGGAGCCGCTAACTTGATAGGCCCCCCTGTGATACTCCGGCTTGCACCCGTCAACCTAACCGGTGCCCCTTGCATATTCTCCTGACTACCCGTCATGCCAACCATCTCATAAATCCCTATCATATAATTTCGCCTTGGCGGTCCTTCGGTTTCGATGGCTTCCACCATATTGACCCCTCCCCCATCATGCTTCGGTAGGGGATTGATTTTAACATTCGGCGGCTCCGGGCTGTTCCACCACGATTTCCCCGCTATCAATCAGGTTTTGAATTATGTGTTTCAGCGTCCAACATTCCTGAGTGTCATGACCCGGGGAACCTGAATGATATGCACACTTTTTACTCGGGTCAAATTTTCTTCCCTTCGGGTCACATGGATGGTGCCAAATCGACAATCTTCCTCTGTGATATCAATATTGCCAAAATCTTGCTCAAGAGGATCCCCAAGCGGGGTGAATACCCGCCTCTGTGTGGTCTCAAACCTCCTTCGTCCGTCCGTTCTGGGATTATCAAAATTGGGTTGCCGGGGCGGTCCAAATCTCTGTATTTGTACAGGAGGGCTATTCTCCACTTTCCTGGATGATCCCTGCAGCACGAGAGAGACATCTTCCTCTTTTCGCTTTTGGGGCCTGCGGGAAGTATTGCCATAATTCCCACTTTGGATTTGTTCCGCAGCCGTTTCAAGAGCTGTGAAGTCCCGGATTTTACCAGATTTCAACCCCATATCCACCATTTCTCCATGTTTTATCATCTCGGCGAAAGGTCTTCCAATCCCCCGATATGACCCTCTCATAATAAGGTGCTTCCTGTATATCCACGAAGGTCATTACCATCTCTGACTCACTCATTGGAGGATTCACTTGTGCGGCCATTACCCCTCCATCGTTGGGCATAGTCCCTGAAGGTTTTCCCTTGGTTGCTTCTTGATTTTTGTCATTTGATATCTATCAGGGGCCATCTGTGCCTGAAAGCTATACTGTGTCAAGAAGGTATGGGCCAGCTCCTCCCAATTATGAATTCGGGCATTATCGAGACGAGCATACCAGATCCTCGCCTCCCCCGTCAAGCTTTTCTGGAATAATTGCATCCTTAGTCCTTCGTCTTCCGCATAGGACCCCAGTTCTCCAATATATATTTTCAGGTGAGTGTAAGGATCCCCTTTCCCATTGTATTTCTCGAATTCGGGGATCTTAAATTTCTCTGGATATCTGGTTCCGGGGAAGACACACAAATCTCTGCATAATTAACCCTACCCAGGGAGCCTATGCCATTTAGAGATTGGATGGTCTCCTCCAACTGCTTCATTTTCCTGCGAAGGTCATCAGTATCTCCATCCTCTGGAATCGTGATTACTGTATTGTTGAGGGCAGGAATGACCTTTGGGAGGATCGGCTCGTCATTAAGCTGATGTTAGTTATTTTTGAATAGGATTGCATCATCCTTAGGAGGATTCTGGTCACCCCCTGGCGGTGGTACATTGTGGCGGTCCCTGGTGTTGAACGGATCCTGTCTCATTAAGAACTGTTCTTTTAGCAATGTGGCCATTTCCATCATCTGCTTCCTAAAGTCATCAAACTCTTTCCCGAGATACAGAACTATGATTGGGAAGATCCGCAATTTCAGAGTTAGAGACCTGGGCTTTCTTAGACTGCGAACGGGTTAGAGGAGCAATCCTACAGCGGAAAACGGATTAAAGTTTAGTCAGGGGTAATGAGAGATGTGGATGCATGCTCAAACTGTAAATTTTTGTGAGTTTAGGGTCTTTTAATCTTTCCCTGCAAAACCAAATGTTAGCAGTCTTTTATTGCAATAATCAATGCTAGACGTGAATTAGGAAGTTCCCAGCTGTTCCCTGCAACCATAGAGGTTAGTACCTTCTTTTAGCAACAGGGGAGATATATATGAAATGGGATCATGACATTTTATACGCTTGAACGTAAAAAAGGGCATGAAGAGACTTCCTGCGTTGGGTTTATCAGAGGCTGACCTACCCTAGGGTTACTCTCACGGGCTTTTCGGCATGAAGGTTCCCAAATCTTCGCAATCTACTCGTTTGAGCCCTTTCGATTGGAGCGGATTTGAGTGGTGCGTTTCCTGAGCCATCTCCGGGGAGCAGCCCCATCGAGTCCAGTAATAAGCAACCGACGGGTTCGCCTCAGGAGGAGGTACATTCTCAACATACATTCACATTCATCGTCCTCACCGTATGCAAATGATTACTTTAAAGTAAAGCAATTCCATTCAATCATTCATTCATTGGACAACAACACACATTTACACAACAATAAATAAAATACGTCAAAATGTCATACGCACATACACAATTATAAATTTTAAAGGATAGGATAGCATCAAGATTCGAATGCGGCTTAAGCCCTCTAATGTCCCCAGCGGAGTCGCCAGCTGTCGACGCCGGGAGGAATCGCTTACGCGGGGGTTGTAACCCTTTCCTTTTTGTTAGATGCCTTTTTGGAAAAGGTCGGCATTAATGTCGACGGGGTTTTTAAAGATTGTTTTTATGATGAGCCAATTTAACCAGAGTCGCCAGTTGGTATATTTGAAATGGATGTACCAACTCATCCGAGTTTTCATTTTTATAAATCGCTGGCTCATATGTGACTCCGAATTAATTGGTCTGCGACGCGAGATTCTTAGAGGTCGGGGGCTAGCTTAAGCGAGGGGAAGGTGTTAGGCACCCCTCGACTTCCGTGAAGCACGGTTACCGCAATCTTGATGCTTTCCTATCCTTTAATTCATGAAATGTGTGTGTGCGTGTATGTGTGTGTGTGCCTATGTAAATGTTGTGGTGAGCTTGCATAAAAGAATCATTTGGATTATTAGGGAAAATTGTGTTCTAATTTGAGCATGTCTTAGAACGTCCATTGGCTTAAACGAGGAAAGCTTTTATGAGAAAAGGAAAAACTATGAGATTTTCATTAAGCGTCGTTTTGGCAAAACAAGAGTTTTAAACCTTCGTAAAAATAGGAATCGAAATCTACACATTGCTTTCATAAAATGATGGGCAACTTCTAGGATATCTTTCACCCTACGCACCAAGATTTAATAAAACGTCATTTTATTTTTATAAAACCATTTTTGTGACATTTGAAAACGACTTTCTTTAGCCTTCTCGTTTAATAGAAATCGACATTCATTAACACCTCCAAATTTTTAGCTACGTGATGTTAACCTCCTAGTTTGCTTGATTTTAAGAAAAAAAACCTTCATCGTTTAATCTTTGAAATCATTTTTCGTGTCACAAAAACCAATCAAGCATAAACACGCGTCGGGGCTATTCATGGGCATGTAAGCCATCAAAATAACCCCAAACGCCCACAATCACAAGTTTCACTATTTCGGGGCCTTAAACACGATTATCGCCTTGGCGTCGTTTTAAGGCCCGACGATTACATATTTACAATAACGGATACATCCACCCGATTACATACATTCAAAAATGTCCATCATCGGATTTGGACCACGGGGTCGCATTCCTAGGCTCACATCCGAACTTATTGCACAACCGCCAAATGGATATAACGAAAATAAACAACAACGGGATGCCTAACACTCTAGGATATCTTACAATGACGATCGAAATACACTATGAATGATACCATACCATAATAGCTAAGATTTGCACCAAACGGATATCATCGGGCTATTAGGGGGAATTTCATTCCGATGAGACCCTCACTAATAGTCCCTAACCCATGGCTTCACAATAACATATGAGAAAAAACTACATTCAAGGTAATTCGGATGACCAAAAGATTAACAACATGGTATAACAAAATGCTAAGAACAAATGGTTTTTTCACCTTGCAATTAATCCCCACAATATGTATGAATTTGTGTATTGAGTAGAGTAGAAAATATGAGATATAATCTCACAAAATTGGTACAATTCCTCACTCTTTTCACTCTTTTCTCTCCTAATTATTGCTGTTTTCTTGCTGTTTTTTCTTCTTCTCCCGAACTGCTGCTGCTGCTGAATCCTCTCTTTTCTTCCTGTATGCGAACTGGCCTAATATAGCACTGCCAAGGGCAGCCGCAGATACATCTGCGGCTGGCCCTTGGTTCTCCCCCCAGCCGCGCTCGAGTCCCGTGCGCTTCGAGTCCCGTGCTGCCTCGAGTTCCGTCCCTGGCCGCGAATTGATCTGCGGCTAACTGTGCTGATTTTCTCGTTTTCCGTGCCTCGTCTCGATTTTCGTGTCGTACCGTTGGTTCCCGCTGACGGGTTTGCGCTCGGCAGTCCGGAAACCGTCGGGAAACGTGCCACGTCATCCGGGTAAGCACAGTGATCAGTAACTGACTCTCGACATTCGCTTGTTGTCGTGTCGGCTTCAATATCATCCCGTCGTGGTGGTTTTGAGGGTTCGTCTTTATGTCCACCCTTTATTCTCGCGTGCCGGGTCAATTGACGATTTTGCCCTCCTGTCAGGGTTAGTATAGGAGATGCAAAAATCGGGTGTCTACAAGAGCGATCAAATTTATTAGGTTGATCATTTGAGTTGATTTTATGTATAAATCATAAGATCAAATCGATCGTAAAGTTATTCTGCCTATTCGTAGTGTAAATATTGTTAGCAGAGTATTCTAGATTCGTAAAGCATCAGTAGGATGATCGCAGAGCTGCAAAGTCATCTCATAGTTGAAGTCAGAATCACAAAGTCTACTATCAGAATCGTAGAGCTACCTTCAGAATTGTAAAGTGAGAGTTGAGATTACAATATAAAGGAGAAGTTCGCAGAGTCTGCTCTAGCATCGTAGAGAGTCTTTCGTAGAGCATATCGTAGAGCAACTCTCCATTTCGTAGAACGACTTCATAGAGTTCAGAACGTCGAGTAATCTAAGCAAGACTCTACGTTCTTCATCAAACTCTAAGATCAGTCAAGCTTGAAAAGAATGTCAGAACTGTCATATAGTTGACAAATGTAGAGCAGAGCAAAGATCTCTAAACCGTTTCTCACCATCTTCAAATTTAAATGAAAAGATCAGTTAAGTTGTATGTCTAAACCGTTATGTTAGAGATCTGTCGCATCTCACATGTGGTAGGTGAGGCTGCAGTCTGATGGGACTTGTTGGAGCCAAAAGAAGCTACCTACCTATTCTAAAGTCATCATCAGAGAATATCTTGGATCAGAGTATTAAATGCACCAACGGGCCGGAACTCTCCAACGGGACAATTTCTGAAGGTTTATAAAAGCGTACGAGGATTCAAATCCAAGTACGAATCACCAAGTACAAAGTTGAACCTCTGTTAAAAAGATTTCAAGCTCTACTCTACGAAATCATCAGTAGTTGTTCAAAGCTGCTAAGTATCAGAAGAAGTGAAGCCTCATTGCAAATCTTAGCAGCACCTCAACAATCAACATTTAACAGTGATTCAACTTGGTCTTAGTGACTATTATACCGAGACTAAATGACTCGAAGAGTCTTAAGTGAACTAGACTAAGTGTCCTGGTCTAAGTGACCATTGCCGAGACTGAGTGACTCGAAGGAATCTAAGTTATTCAGTTGTAATAGATCTTAGTGATCTGGTCTTAGTGACTAATCCTTAGTGGATATCCTACTTGTTGAAGTAGAAGAGTGGACTAGGAGATATTTGTTCTCCGAACTACTTAAATATCTTATGTCATTTACTTTACGTATTTATATTTTGTCATATAACTTCTATATCGTAGAGTAACTAATCTTCACAAGCACTAAAGTTAGAACTGAGATTTCATTATATCTTTAAGGGTTTTTAAACTAATATTCCACTGTGCTAAATTAATTGAACTAATTAATAATCTGGTAATTGATCTTTAAATAAGTGAAAAAGTTTTTAAAGATCTGTTCAACCCCCCTTCTAGATATCTATTGTGCCTCTAAAAAATAACAAGTGGTATCAGAGCAGGTTCTCAGAAACATGAAGCTTATACTTTGAGTTGATCATATGACACATACTAAAACCGGTTCTGAGCTTGGTGGTTGAAATAAGTCACCCCTATTAAATAAAGAAAATTTTGCTAAACTGGAAAGTTCGTTTGCAGGCTTATATGGATGGAATTGATGATGATCTATATGATGTTGTGATTAGCGGTCCATACGTTCTAATAAAGTTGGCTCCCACCTCTGATGATCCAAACAAGATGGTGATCAAGCACAAAGCTGAATGAACTGATAATGAAAAGAAATTGGTGTAGCTGGACAAGAGAGCTAAGAACATTCTATTCATGGCACTAGAAGATGAACTGTTCGAGAATGTAGTCAACTGCACAACTGCTAAAGAAGTTTGGGAAGCTTTGCTGATCATACTTGAAGGAATAGAAGAAGTCAAAGAAAGTAAGCATTCTCTACTAACCCAACAGTATGAAATGTTTTCTCACATTCCAGGAGAAAACATAACTTGTGAGAAAACATAACTATTATATATGAGAGATTCAATATGCTACTTAACTCATTGAAAGCTTATGGAAAGGTCTATCCAAATAAGGACCTTAACATAAAGTTCATGAGATCACTTCCTAGCAAGTGGGATGCCAAAACCACTGCTATTCGTGAGTCTAAGAATCTGCATGAAATGACTATGCAGAAGCTCTACGGTAATCTTCTTACCTATGAGCTAGAATTGAATCAACGAGCAGAGACTTCATCAAAAAGCAAGAGGAAAGATAAATGAGTTGCTCTAAAAGTTTCAGAAGCAACAGTTCCTAAAGCTCCAGTCAAAGAAAATTCTGATGATGATGAAGCTGATGATGATGATGAGGACTTGACTTTGCTTGCAAAAAGGCTGAATAAGTTCATACGAAAGAGCAGCAACTGGAGACCAAGAAAGAACTACAACAAAGGCAGCAATAGCAGAGAACAAGAAAAAGATCTATGCTATAATTGTAAGAAGCCAGGCTATTATATCGCAGAGTGTTCCAAACCTCTGTGAGATGAGCTCAAGAAAGACAAGAAGAATTCGTACTCAAAGAAGGATTTCAAAGGCTATAAGAAGCATCATAGAAAAGATAAAGGCTTTGTAGCTGAGGGGTCATAGAGTGATTCTGAAAGTAGTTCCAGTTCAGACTCCAGTGATGATGAAAGACCTCATGTGGCCAATCTCTGTTTAATGGACATAGAAGAAAGTCTAAGCAAGACCACTGATCGTTGAGCAATTGACATCAATGAGGTATTTGATTTTAACTCTCTTGATATAAATATTGATGATCTTAGAATTGCATTGCATGATATAACCTCAGATTTGCATCAATATGTGAAAATATTTAGGGTTCTATCAAAGGATCATTCTTTTCTTCAAGAAGAAAAAGAGAAAGTTCTCGTAGAGTTGGAAACTGTTGTACGAAGTGCTACCTCTTTTGCAAATCTTGAGGCTGAGAACGCAAACTTGAGAAAATAACTGAACTAAGTGCACAGAGAGAGTTAACTCTAACCTCTAAGATAGAGGATCTAGAGAAGACAATTTTAATGTGGAATCGTTCTTCTGCATCTATGGACTCATTGATTGCAAATCAGAGATCTGTTTCTGATAGATCATGATTAGGATTTGAAGATTCATCTTCAGGTCTAAGTGTGGAAAAGTTAATAGAGATTAACAATAATGATGCTTCTAATTCTAATTGAAGTATTGTATTTATAAAATCCACAGAGATCGTTGAGCCTAATATTCAAAACTATACAATCTCTGCAGACCAGATTGTTGTTCCTAAAAATAACAAGCCACATACTGGACTTGGTTTTATGAAACAGAAGAGTAAGCTAAAGTCTACGATCAAGCCTTGAAAGATCTTAGAGTCAAGTAAAATCAACTCTACGTATCAACCAGGGATAAATCGTAGAACTAGTTTTTACTCTACGAATTCATAAAATCGTAGAGTGGTATGGAAGCAGAGAGAGTTCAAGTCTGAAAGGAAAGCTGGAAATATGTATCATCCACAAGAGTTTTAGATGAGGAGATTTACATACACACACATGTATAATGTTAAATGCTATACATGTCATAATTATGGTAATATGGCTGCAGTATGTTATGATAATTATTCTCAATCATTTTATAAGAAATCCAAAGTCAAGCAGATTTGGGTACTAAAGGGCATTAACAAGGAAGGACCCAAGTTAGTCTGTGTACCAAAATAAAAAATATCTTATTATGCAAGTGTCAAGCTCCATTGAATCCATCTGGTATCCAGATAGTGGATGTTGAAGGCATATGACAGGAAATAAGGCTTTTCTATCAAGCTTTAAGGAGAAAGATGGTCTAGCTGTTGTCTTTGGAGACAATAACTCTGGTAAAACTAGAGGCTATGGTTATGTTGAAAATGGAGCAGTATCTTTTAGTAAAGTTGCATATGTTGATGGGCTGAATCACAACTTATTGAGCATTAGTCAGCTATGTGATAAAGGTCATCAAGTAATCTTCTTCAACAATAAGTGTCAAGTTCGACACTTGGAAACCAACTCATTGAAGCTGACTGGATCAAGAGAAGGAAATGTCTATGTGGTTAATCTTGCTAAGCTCAATTCTTCAGAAATAACTTGCTTCCTTGCTAAAGCCTTAGAAGATGTAAGCTGGTTATGGCACAGAAGATTATCTCATCTCAACTTCAAGAGCATGTCAAAGCTTGTATCAAAAGATCTAGTCATAGGTTTGCCAAAGCTAAGTTTTGTCAAAGAAAGACCATGCAAGGCTTGTCAACTTGGAAAGTAGACAAGGAACTCATTCAAAAGCAAAGTAATGAATTGAAATGTAAGGCCCTTGCAACTGCTGCACATGGATCTATTTGGGCTAGTACCAACTGCTAGTCTTGGAGGCAAAAGATACTCACTGGCAGTAGTGGATAACTACATTAGATACACATGGGTATTCTTTCTAAGCTCTAAGGATGAGACAAACATTCAACTGGTCAGACTATTCAAGATGGTTATAAATAAGAAGGGTGAGAAGATTAAGGCGATAAGGAGTGATCATGGAAGAGAGTTTGATTTTTCTGAGATGGATCTGTTCTGTGAAGAAAATGAAATTCATCATAACTTCTCAGCTCCAAGAACTCTTTAACAAAATAGAGTAGCTGAGAGGAAGAATAGAACCTTGATCGAAGCAGGAAGAACACTTCTAACAGCAACCCATCTCCCTAAGTATTTTTGGGCAGAAGCTGTCAGTACTGCTTGCTACACTCAGAATAGATCACTAGTTCACTTTACGCTTAAGAAAACACCCGACAAGTTGTGAAAAGGAAGAAAACCAAACATTAACTACTTTTATGCATTCGACTGTCCATGCTACATCCTCAACAATGACAAGAAGTACTTAACAAAGTTTCAGCCCAAGTCAGATGAAGGAATTTTTCTTGGATACTCTATGAAAACCAAAGCCTATAGAGTGTTTAACAAGAATTTGTTGACAGTGGAAGTTTCTATCCATTTCACCTTCGATGAAACTGACCAAGGCGATCTAATCAAAGATGTTCAACTTAATGAGATCGTAGAGTTGGACCCTATGATCGCAGAGTAGATGCACCCTATGATTGCAGAAGCTGAAGCCGAAGAGCCAGACCCGACGATCGTAATACCATACCAAGAGATCATAGAACAGTTAGTCAATGAAGCTGCTGATCCAGAACAAAATCTTGAAGAATTCAGACAAGAAGGCACAAGGACAAATGTTTTTACTGGAAGAAGATAGGCAAAAGATCACACTTAAGACCTGATCATTGGTAATCCAAATGTCAGGGTCAGGACAAGGTCTGCCTCTCAGAATGAGTGCTTTTACCTAAGCTTTCTCTCTCATATGGAGCCTAAAAAGATTGAAGAAGCAATGAAAGATTTAAGCTGGATTGAAGTTATGCAAGAGGTGCTGAATCAGTTTGAAACAAGCAGAGTATGTAGGCTAGTTCTAATACCTAAAGATCACCCAGTTATTGGCACTAAGTAGGTCTTCAGAAATAAGATGGATGGAGATGGTGTGATCACTAGAAACAAAGTAAGACTAGTGGCCAAAGGTTATTCTCAGGAAAAAAGAATCGACTATGATAAAACCTTTGCTCTTGTTGCCAGATTAGAAGCCATAAGAATATTTCTAGCTTATGTAGCCTTTATGAAATTCAAAGTCTTCCAAATGGATGTCAAAAGTGCTTTTCTGAATGGAGAACTTCAAAAAGAAGTCTATGTTGAACAACCCCCAGCTAATGCAGAGTAAATTTGAGATGAACATGATAAGTAAGCTGAACTTCTTTCTTGGACTTCAAGTGAAGCAGACTGAAGAAGGAATCTTCATAAACCAAGCCAAGTACATCAAGGAACTACTTAAGAAATATGGCATGGAGTCAACCTCTCCCATGAAGACTCTTATGGCCTCTGCAACCAAGCTTGATAAGGATGAAGCTGGTAAAAGTATTGATATAACTCAATACCGAGGTATGATAGAATCTCTCTTGTATTTAACTATTAGCAGGCCAGATATCATGTTTTCTACTTTTACTTATGCTAGCTTTCAAGCTAATCCTAAAGAATCTTATTTAGTTGCTGTTAAAAGAATTTTCAGGTATCTCAAGGGTACTCCATATTTGGGATTGTGGTATCCCAATGAGTCTCCATTTGATCTAATAGGGTATTTGAATGCAGATTTTACAGGATACAAGATTGACAGAAAAGAGCACTAGTGGAACATGTCAACTGCTAGGGAATAAACTTGTCTCATGATTTAGCAAGAAGCAAAATTTAGTATTAACTTCAACTGCAGAAGCTGAGTACATTGCTGCTAGAGGTTGCTATTCTCAAATTTTTTTGGATGAAGAATTAGTTAGCTGACTATGGATTTGATCTAAAGTCTATCCCTATATTATGTGATAATACTAGTGCTATATCTATAACTCATAATCCTGTCATGCATTTTAAGACAAAGCATATAGAAATCAGATATCATTTTATTAGAGATCATGTGCAAAATGAAAACATAACATTACATTTTGTTCCAACTGAAAATCAACTTGCTGATGTGTTTACTAAACTATTAGATGAATTTAGATTTAATAAGTTAATCAGTGAGTTAGGAATGTTGAATTTACATCTTAGTACTATGTGTTTGGAAGTTTCTAACTATGCAGGTGAATGTCGTAGAGTGATTGATCATGAAAATCGTTGAGTAAAGAACCATTGTAGAATGGTTCGTAGAGCAGAAGGAAACGTAGAGTGAAAAGTCTTTCAAACTTACACTACGTAGAAGCTAAGGCGGTTACTTTATGGCAAGTGAGATTCATGCTCAAGTAAAAACAAGTGAAAGCCAAAAGTTACTGAGCAACAACTGTTAATTTTAGAAATGAAGGGACGTTCATACAATAACATTTCAACACGTGTCCCACTCAGCAGAATTTAGAGGGAAGTCTTATATATATCATTTCAAATTTCCTTCTGTCTTTTACACTTCCAAGTTACAATATGAGCTTTCGAATTTTCAAGCTTTCAAGCCCTACAAAAGTTTTCAGAATCTCAGACATACTCGTTTGTGTTTCAGTAAAAACCAATCTCTGAAGATGTCGACCCAAGTTGTTTCTGGAAACCAGTTGTGTTTTGAGAACTTTGTCGATTTAGAGAAGAAATTCAAAAAAGTGTTGGCTCTAATAAAAAAGGCTGGGTTTTACGAAGCTTTAAGCACCAACACCAGAATATACTCAAATTTGGTGAGGAAGTTCTACCAGAATGGAAATTTTGAAGACAATGTCCTAACCACCAAAGTTAAGGGAAAGAGCTTTCGTCTGAGAGCCAAGGAAGTGAACACCTCTCAGGGCTTCACAAATGATGGTATTCCATTACTCGACAACATTAATATGCAATACGGGCTAGAGCTTATGGGGTATCAGGAAAACCCAGAGGTTTGAGGGATAAAGAAGGAGTTTTCCCAGAACTACGAGTTCCTTGTTGACATAGTGGGGAGATGCATCCTATGCAAGGACTCAGCTCATAACTCTGTCAGTGATCTTCAACTAATAGTTATGACAATTATTATTCTGAAGATGAAGATGAACTATGGAGCCATTTTGCTGGGATAGATGGGAAAAGGGATAGTTGAAGCTGGGAAAAAGAAGACGAGGAAGCAATCCCCTAAGATGTTTTATGGGAGGTTTATCAGCATAATGTTGAAGAAGCTTTTGAAGGAAGAAATTGGGGATAATGAAGGAGAAGTCCTCAATGTGAACAAGAAGAAGTTGTTTGACAACTGGAAGAAATATCTTATTGAGACTCTGAGGTCAAGATAATCTGAGGACAGTGAGAAGACATAGAGTGAGGTGGAGAAACCCTCACTGAAAAGAAAGGCAGCAATGATCGAGGACGGGTCTAAAGAAGAAGAATCATCTGGGCTTATGAGGAAAAATAAAAGGAAGAAGAAAGTAATTTCCCAGGGTTCTACTGCCCCAACCACTCATGAGACTGAGGTCTCCACAGCAGACAAGCCTTCTCTAAAGAAGTAGAGAATAGAAGAAAGTGGGGAGACTGCTGAAGATTCCATTGACCTCCCCAAAGGCAAAGGAAAAGGAGTCAGAAGCAGACATTCCAAGAAGACAATCCTATCTCCGATCGTAGAGCGTTCTAGCTCTCAGATCGTAGAGTCAGGAAGTAAAACTGCTACTATTGTTGATATGATGGCTGGGACGGTTGATCAGCCTGAGCCAAGTGTTGGTGAACAATTGATGGTTGAGACGGTTGATATGTCTGAGTGAAATGTCATTGAAAATGTGATGGCTTAGAAGACTAATGAGCCTGCGCCCACAGTTGCTGAAGATGAAATGGGTAGGATGGTTGGCATGTCGAAGTCTCAAGAGGAAACTGAAGAAGTGGCTAAGAAGGATTCAACCCCTGAGTCGAAGAAGAGAAGGAAGCTTATCCTTCTAAAAGAGAAAAAAGCTGGTTCTGAGGGGGAGTCTTCCCAGTGGTCAATCCAAGCTCACCTATTAATTCAACAGACCAAACAAAGATTATTGAGTCTGTCATTACTGATATCATGGTGGAGTAAAGTCCACCTGCTTCTGCGCACATTAATGCACACATTGAGGGGGAGCAACCAAAAGAAATACATTCAGCCCCTCCAATTGCTCAGCAAACAGAAGCAGAGGAACAAGACATAGAGATCATTGGTGAGACTCATTAGGAGTAACCAAAAGTGGAGTTCCTCGGTGAGATCCATCAGGAGAAGAGGAGGAACTCTACGAACATTGGCACTACTATTTACAATGAACAAAGTGACCAACTGTTCTTCTTCCTTCTAATGATGCCCCTGTTTCGAGCATTACTTCACAACGATCTAAGGTTCATCTTATAGACATTTAAGCTTTATCCAAATGTGAAGCTGATGTCTCAGAACTTCCCTAGACTCTTCAGATATGCCAGAAATACAATAATATATGGCAAATCTTCTTCAGGCACATACAATAAAGTAACATGTATTCCTCTTACTATTCATTTACCTTTTTATTCATTTTTTTCTTGTAGTGATGGGTTCGTAGCATCTTCATCTACGTTCACTGAACAGCCTTATACCCCTGATTTCTATGTTGAGTCTGACCCAAATTCTCCGTTCATAGAGTCTCAACACTCTATGGATGATATAAATTCACCACTTTCTAAATTTGTAGAGTCCCAACACTCTACAAATGATGTAAATAAGACTAACTCCACATTTGTAGAGTCTTAACATCTACGGATGATTCTCATACTACTAACTCTCCGATCGTCGAGTCACAAAACCCTACGATCGATACCGAAAATGCTAGTTCTCCTACACACATACCTACACAACCACACTCTACCTCTCCATCATTTATAAATATTTTAACTTTTCTTCTAACTCATGTACATTCACCTCTCAATCCTTCATCACCTATACAAACTGTACAGCCTACAACTCTTATACTAACTATAGAACAATAAACACAACCTCTCATTCATGCTGACATTCCCTCTTCCTCCAGAAATGAATTCTTTGATCTTTCTTTAGTAATTACCAATCTCTCTCGGAGTGATAAGGGTGAGTCAAAAAATATCTTAGGACAGATCATGGAGCGTGTCTCATCTCTTCTTACCAAAGATAAAATAACTGATCTAATGGGTGGTGTCAATAAAGACATTCTCAAAGAGTTAGAGAGCACTTCAGTTGATCTTCACCAGAAAATAAACAAAATAACTGAAGCAGCTGTTGAATTACCTGGAGAGATGGGCAAAGAATTCAATAAGCAGATGAAGTCTTTGTTTAAAGACATGTCCAACAGTCTTCGTCAAAGGGATCTGGTCTTCCTGAAATCCATTGATGATCACAAGAAGGCTGTTCTGGAATTACAAAAGCAAAATGAAAGCTCAATCAAATTTTTGTCCGACAAAGTCTTCGAGCTCAGTTCAGCCCTCTTTGAATTCAAGCATGCAATGACAAAAAGAGCTGACAATTCTCTAGCTCTGGTACATCAACAGAATGATCAAGCTGCAGCTCGTCAAAGAGAGATCAGAGATGATATTGCCATGTCCTCCTCCTAACTCCAAAAGCTAGTTGAAATAGTCAAACTCCTTTCCGAAATTAATGATGACAAATAGGGGGATAATAAAAGGGATATGGTGAGTAGGGGAAGATAACCATCAAGATGAGCACCTCCAAGGAGAATCAGAGAGCCTCAAACATCAATTCAACCTCCTCTAGGCTCTGGTACTCCTCCATCTGCCCTACCTATTGATCATGGCCACTCTTCCAGGCATCAGGATTCAGGATCATCGAGTGCAGCAGTGACTCACACTGGCATTAATGTTCCATCTGGAGATCCTGCCTTCCTGAATATAAACCTTCAAGGGACTCACCTGATAGGGGAAGAGAGAATATTCATGCCTGATCTTGGCCCACGGGATTCCATTGAATGTGACGCCCCCAAATTCGGGTCTTCAAATACCCGGATCCGGTCATCACAATCCAACATAAACATCCACCTATAACAACATATGGTATCTAAAATGCGGAATAAAATAAACATACGTTGTTCATTACAAGGTGTTACTAGTCCCAGAATACAAATAACCTTTAACACATACACAATCCATATCCTAATAGCTATCAGGGATTAAATTATATTACAGAAGTCAACTACACATAATTTTATTTTCTACTACATGAAGTCTATCACTTCATCTTTTCCTTTCCTTTGTTCTTCCCTGACGTCTCGGGTTTAGCTGCAATGAAGTCATGATATAGCAAGAATGAGCAACGAGTTTGCCCAGCAAGTTTAAAGTGCAACAATAAAGATATATCATGATGAAGGGATATTAAAGGAATTTCAACAATAGAATAATCAGAAGCAAGAACATTAAATGCTTTTAGAACAATCAATAGTCAAATAGACTTTGAACGATAACTTCCAAAAGAGTCAATAGCTGGTTGACCCTCTGGTTACTGGCTACAGAATAACGTACTTGAGGGGATCAGCCTCGCGTACCCTATGTATATGCATAACATTTAATTCTGCTATTTGTACCTTATATACGGTACGTGGGGTACTCCCCTATAAATAAAGGGGTGTTCATACAGTCTAAGAATCCTTACCATTGATTGGTTCGGATAGCTTTTATAATTTCTCACATAATTGTCTGACCGAACAAGGGTTCAGACTTAACCATGAATGGATTTCTGAATTTAAATATACGAATTCAAATGCACGAATGTCAATAAATATACAGATGTGGAATAATTTTGAAAGTAATTAGACCACTTAAAGCATGCTTGGAGGAAAATTCAAGCTTAAAGAATAACTTCCAATAATGTATACCTTTTTGCATGAATTAAAATACTGCATAAGGTTTTAGAAGTATTGCTCAATGTAAAAGTTGGGTAAGGAAGAACTTGCAATAATGTAAGAAGTTTAGGGTTAGGAACTTGCCTGTTTGCTCAGCTACAATTTAAATCTTAGCTTTAATTAATTGATCTCGAGTGACCTATCATCGGGTAAAGTCGATTTATCAATTAACAGTTGTACATTGGCACCTCTTACTATACCTTTTACTCAACAGGTAAAATTCACCATCTATATTTAATTACTAATTAACATTAGCTAAACAGAAATTTATTGATGATCTTTAGCTATTAAAAATAATTGTTAGCTAATCATGATTACTATTCTCGAGGGTTCAGATTATTACTCTTATTGTTCCTAAATATGGGTCAACAATCTTTATTTATTATTAGAATAATAAATTCATCATAGTTTAATGACAACTAACTAATAGTTGGTTACTTATTTAATTACACTTAATAAAATAATCTTTAAGTGTTTATCCTCATTATTTAATAAGGACCAAAATAAAAATCAGCTTATTAATCCCCCTTATACTTAATCATTATTTCAGCAACGATTAAGTAATTCTCATCCTTATTATTCAACAACTTTATTCATACTTAATTATTATTATTATTAAATAATAATTAAATACTTAGTACCTTTAAATAATTATTTTATTAACTTTTTTTTTTCATATTTAATTATTATTATTACTAAATAATAATTAAATATTTATTACAATAATAAATAATTATTTATTAACTTTATTTATAATTAATTAGTATTATTAAATAATTATTAAATGCTGATTATCTTTATTTATTATTTAATAAATAATAAATAATCATTTTATTGAGCTTATTCATATTTAATTATTATTATTATTAATTAATAGTTAAACATTTATTAGCTTTATTTATTAATTATTGCTAAATCATAAATAATTATTTACTCACTTTATTCATAATTAATTGTTATTTAATATTAATTAAATAATTAAATATTTATTTTCTTTACTTATTAATTATTGGTGAATAATAGATAATTATCTCATTAATATTATTCATATTTAATTATTATTAAATAATAATTAAATATTCACTAACCTCATTTATTATTTATTGTAGAATAATAATAATCCTTCCATTGATTTATTATTAGCAGTTTGCCTAATAAATAGATTCCTTTAATATATAATACAAGGAATTAACAATATCCCAAAACACAGTGTGATACCAACTGTTTACATCCCAACAATATTACACCAGTCCTCTCAACTAATGTACAGTATAAAACTAACAAACCATCACTGTTAAAGCCCTTTTGTGTGTGGTTCATTAACCACAGTTTTCCAACAAGGACGTAACACAATACGAAGAAAATCAAGAAAATCAACCCAATACAAAGAAGAACACAATACAAAAATTTCCCAAAAATAAAGCCAAGACAGTTAAATGGGTTACAGGAATAAACATCCCAATACAGAGAGCCCCAACAACATAATTCGATACCAGTTTCTTAGCTGAAGGAGCCAACACAATACAATTCTACTATCTGTGTAAACCTCACCATAGTTACACAGTCCCAAAATCAGGGAAACAGCACAATCCCAATCGAAAGAGGAAGAAAATGAATTAATCAAATTACCAGGTTTCCCAAATTAAACCAAACAAAATTAGCACATATTACAACTAATATCATGTATTCATGGTTTCAACCAACCAAAACATCAATACCAATTTAATACAGATTCCAAATTAAAACTAAACCTACAACCAAGAAATCTAATACTAGGTTTTTAAATCCTAACACTATCATACAAGGTCTGATTTTCAACCCAAGCAATTACAAACATTACACAGTGTCACTTAAATTAACAAAACCATTCAGTATTTTAACAACCTATTTCTATACCTTGTGTTTGACCGCGCCGCTGTCCTCCTCCTTCTCCCACAGTACACAACCCAGTTGGGCATCAACAGTGGCTTCTTGCTGCAATTACTTCCTTAAATTTGAAACCCTAATTTTCCTAAATTAGAAATTTTGCAGACAAAGGATTCGGCAGCTTCAGGGTTTGGGGGGTCCAATTTATAGCAGAGGTTTTACCCATTTATTGGGTAATATCTCCAATTTGGTCGAGCCGGTGACCATTGGGTAAAGGGGTGTGTCGTCCGCGGCGGTCTTATCTGAGTCACAGCTAGCTTCGCCGGCGGCCCTCGAGCCGTGCGTTGTTACTGGTCACGTCGCCGCGCTTAACCATCCTTTGGTCCGAACGTTGAACCCTCAGTCGCCCACTTTCACCCTCGAATCGACCGCTGGTTACTCCCTTCGCCGCCGGCGCACGCCTGGCGACTTGCTCCTGTCCCGTCCGATTCAGTTGATGGAGTCCAGCTAGGTTCGCACAGTTGATTTTGAGAGGCTAGGGGTTAAGGGTGAAGGTTTGCTCTGTTCGCATCGGTTGTCCCAAATTGGTTTTGCCGACCAATTTAGCTGGTTTTCCCAAATATATTAGGGGTGGATCGACCCGAGTGCAATGGGTACAACCCAGCTGCAACGACCCAAACCGGCTGGAACCAAAAAGAAGGAATGGGCTCAGCTTATAATAAAGTTTGGCCCAACAGGGAGTAAGAATATGGACTTTGCCCAACAGGAAATAAAAGAATTTGGGTTTAACTTAGAAATAAGAAAATGGGCCAATCTAAATAAAGGAAAAGTGAACCAAATTAGTTTAATCACATTATATTCCTAATGTCTTAAATTAAATAGCTACCCTATTACTTATTTAAAATATTTATTTTCACCATAATTATTCATTCGAATTTATTAAATCCGATAATGTAAAATTATTTATTAATTTTCCCAATTTTCTTGTCAATCAATTGTTAGGGTTAACTCATTAATTTATTCAACATATTAGTGAGTCCCTTTAAAGCAAAGAAAATTTATTGGACCCTATTTTAGATATAATTAAATAATAGTACCCACATGGATCCAATTAAATTCGAAAAATTATGTAAAATGAATTTCATATATCAAAATAATTTGATACCATGTTTTGAAAATTTCTGGACATTACATTGAAGAAGTTCAAAGAAGGTCTGCTGAAAAAAGGGAAGCCTACAGTCGTAAAGTGGAATCTGAAATATATTGGCTTGCAAAGGAGAAAGAGAAGAGGGGAAGAAGAAAGTTAGTAGAGGTATATTATTTTTTCTCTATCTCTTATAAATTGTAAAATCTTTCATACATTGTATAATTTTTTTATCAATAAAATTCATTCTTTCGATGTAGAGATATAGTTTCTTACTGTATGTTAAGACATGTTTATTATTTATGTTCTTTGCATCGTAAAATTAATGTATGTTCTGAAACTACTGGTTTTGTCATCACCAAATAGGGGGAGATTGTTAGGATTTTCATATGTTAATTTGATGATGTGATTATAATGTATAATTGATCAAGTAGTTTTTGTAAAGTTCTTAAAAGAGATATATTTGTACAAGGACTTAGAATAAAGCGATCAAACTTGTTAGGTTGATCCTTTAAGTTGATTTCATATATAAATAATAGGATCAAATCAATCGTATAGTCTTGTCAAATGATCGTAGAGTTACTCTGCCTGTTCGTATTGTAAATGTTTTTAGCAGAGTATTCTAGATTCGTAGAGCATCAGTAGGATGATCGCAGAGCTGCAAAGTCACCTCAGAGTTGAAGTTAGAATCACAGAGTCTACTATCAGAATCGTAGAGCTACCTTCAGAATTGTAAAGTGAAAGTCGAGATTGTAATATAAAGGAGAAGTTCGCAGAGTCTGCTCTAGCATCGTAGAGAGTCTTTCGTAGAGCATATCGTAGAGCAACTCTCCATTTCGTAGAATGACTTCTTAGAGTTCAGAACGTCAAGTAATCTAAGCAAGACTCTACGTTCTTCATCAAACTCTAAGATCAGTCAAGCTTGAAGAGAATGTCAGAACTGTCCTATGGTTGAAAAATGTAGAGCAGAGCAAAGATCTCTAGACCGTTTCTCACCATCTTCAAATTTAAATGAAAAGATCAGTTAAGTTGTATGTCTAAACCGTTATGTTAGAGATCTGTCACATCTCACATGTGGTAGGTGAGGCTGCAGTCTGATGGGACTTGTTGGAGCCAAAAGAAGCTACCTACCTATTCTAAAGTCATCATCAAAGAATATCTTGGATCAGAGTATTAAATGCACCAACGGGCCAGAACTCTCCAACGAGACAATTTCTGAAGGTTTATAAAAGCGTATGAGGATTCAAATCCAAGTACGAATCACCAAGTACAAAGTTGAACCTCTATTAAAAAGATTTCAAGCTTTACTCTACGAAATCATCAGTAGTTGTTCAAAGCTGCTAAGTATCAGAAGAAGTGAAGCCTCATTGCAAATCTTAGCAGCACCTCAACAATCAACATTTAACAGTGATTCAACTTGGTCTTAGTGACTATTATACCGAGACTAAATGACTCGAAGAGTTTTAAGTGAACTAGACTAAATGTCCTGGTCTAAGTGACCATTGCCGAGACTGAGTGACTCGAAGGAATCTAAGTGATTCAGTTGTAATAGATCTTAGTGATCTGGTCTTAGTGACTAATCCTTAGTAGATATTCTACTTGTTGAAGTAGAAGAGTGGACTAAGAGATATTTGTTCTCCGAACCACTTAAACAACTTGTGTCATTTACTTTACGTATTTATATTATGTCATATAACTGCTATATCGTAGAGTGACTAATCTTCACAAGCACTAAAGTTAGAACTGAGATTTCATTATATCTTTAAGGGGTTTTAAAACTAATATTCTGTTGCGCTAAATTAATTAAACTAATTAATTATCTGGTAATTGATCTTTAAATAAGTGAAAAAGTTTTTAAAGATCTATTCAACCCCCTTCTAGATCTCTATTGTGCCTCTAGTAAACAACAACCTTAGCAACTTCTGAATATTCTCCTTATCAATGTATTTCTTTCCAAGATAGTAAGCTTGTTGATGATTGTTACGAGCCTAGCATAAGTCTCAAAAGTACTCTCATTTGGTAGTATCTTAAATGACTCATATTCTCGAGTCAGTCTAAAATTTTATTATCCTTGACTTGACTTGTTCCTTGATATGCCGTTGTCAGAAAATTTCAAATTTCCTTAGAAGTACTGCAATTCATGAACTCATTTTCACTTAAAGCACACATCAGCACATTATAAACACGATATTCTAAGTAACTTTTCTAGCTTCTTCTTCAGTCCACTCACTTCTGGGCTTTGGACCTCCGTTGTCAGGTTTCTGAGGAATTGTTATGTTATCAATGAGACAACTGAATATGTCGGGATCTTGCACCATCATGAAGGCTTTGAGTTTTTGCTTCCACTAGTCGAAGTGCTCTCCTTTGAACATCGTTGGTCAATTGATGTCATAACCTTCTTGGAATAGGTCATCCATGTTAGCCATGTTGATCAACTTAGCGATTTAAGCTTAAGCTCTGATACTAGCTGTTGGCCCAACATATGACTAACCAAGAGGGGGGTGAATTGGTAGTCTCAAAACTTTTTACAAATTTTTAACTATTTATAGCGGAATATATGTAACATTCCCTCCCAAGTTATTCTGGGTGTGTGATTCTTTTTGTGTATGAATGTGACTCTGTTTACTAATGAACTCGACTGAATCATAATGAGTTTAATTTATAATTAAGACACAAACTAAACCAATTTAAGTAAATAAACGTAATAACACAGGAGATTTTTACGTGGTTCAACACAACTTGTGCCTAATTCATGGGACACTAGTCTAATGTGTTGACTTAGTCATATTCCAACCTTAAGTTTTGATGATGACTTTATCTGTGTACTAAATATTTATTCATGCATTTACAGGATATTAATGTGACAACAAAAGATTTCTTAAAGCCTTGGTTTTGTAAAGGATTGAAGGCTTGAAGATATGATTGAGTCATTAGGAAATCAATGTAAGATCCTAGTTTTTTATATTTCAATCAAGGCTCTGGGATGTGCATTGCATGGAAATAATCATGAAAGTAATTAATTAATAATGGAAACAATTAATTGGGCTTTCAAAATTAATATGGAAATATTTTTAAAAGCTGAATCTTAGTTGTTCCTAAATTAATGAGTTGTCCATCGGATTGGTTAAATGTAATTAAAATTGATTCACTTCCTTCCATATTGAAGGTGCCTATTATTTAGTTAAGTGAATCGTGCTTGATATCTTAATTGATGGACCTACCTTACTCTAAGCAACATGATTCCTTACTTACCGTGGTTGGCTAAAAATTAGTGAATGAGAAAGTATATAACGGCAACATGATTGGGTTTAGCAAAATCAATTAGCAAAGCTGATTCATTGCTTATCTAGTTTATGTTTTCCAACGGAAATATAATTCTTCAGCAAGTCAATTATGCCTTAATTCTCTAATGGTTATAAAATCAATTAAGCAATCTATCTTGACAACATTCCTTCCTAATTGATTTTACAAGATAACGACTACAATATTTTCTGCTATATAATGGATCAGCTTTGGCTTATACAAAAAATAACACGCAGAATACAAAGAATTACATATTCTAAAAATTCTCTCTTCACATACACTTTAAGGGTTGTTAGACTATCAATTGTGAAACATTAAAAGACTGTTGCGCATTTCAAGTTTATTGCTAATTTCAACTTCAATACACTGCACTTAAACTAGTGATATCTTTATATTTTACATTGATCATTGTATATTAGTTTAGCCTTAAACTGTGATATAATTATTGCTTTGATCATAGTTTATTTTGTTGTCATCTCTTAATCAATTCTCTAAACAATTGGTAGACTAAGTTGTTAGTCTAAGGTTTCTAATCCGGGTTGGATTAGGGGTTTTACAAACAAGTTCAAGGAAGCATAAGTGTTTAAGAGTGCATAGGTGCACACAGAGCAAATGTGCTTAAGGAGTATAAGTACTCAAAGGTTGTGGGAACTTATTTTTGTAAAGGAGTTTAATTGTAAACCAAGTTTATTAATAAAAGAGTCTCCAATACTAGTTGGTATTGGGCATAGATTAAGCTACTAGAATAGAGGTTAGTGGCCGAACCACGTAAAAATTTCTTGTGTTCATGCATTTAATTATTTCACTTAAATTGTTCATTACATACTTCAATTTAAATTGTAAAACATAATCTTAATATATACTTGAACACATATATTTCATCAGAAAATTATAAGTTTCAACTCAGGTCACTATTTGGTAAAAGTAAATTAATTTACAAAACTGTTAGTAAACTGTTCCTAAAACTACTAAACTGGTAATCTAGTAAGTTGGATTCATAAATACAACGTGCTGCATTTTCAAACATAAAGTTTTTGACAGATTTCTTAAATTGTAAAAATTTGATATCGTTTGTTCCCACCTTATTCAACCCTCCTTCTAAGTGTGACTATCTGAATTTCACAATGCTTGTTGTACAACTTACAACTTCCACAGTTTCTTAGGCTCACCGGGTAACCTTTGCATCTCCTTTGCTACCTATGCACACGGGTGCATAACCCATCTATTTTTGCATGTTCACAGATAAACCTATTCTATACTCCTTTTGTTTCCAGGGTTCACAGAAAATCACAAATATCTAAAAGAAAGATAGTGTGTTTAAGGAAAGAATAACAAACCTTACAAGTTATTTAAGGATACACTACCAACCATATAACATATGATCTCTAAATAGATATGATATCACAATGTAAGCTCGATATCTAGATCATCAATCTTATATCCAATATATCATTATTAGTACAAAAGGTAATGAACTAGTGTAGGAATGTTTCTGGATCTGTCTGACTCTCTGCTTAAAGGTGACTCTCGTCTGGATTTAAAGCTCTTAATTCTCTTTTTACACTCCTATATTTATTTTGATGAATAGGAGTTCATTTATACTTGTTTGATTCAACGGATGACTATTTGAAAGTAGCAAACTTGATTGGTGGGAGTTTGAATTTTTCTCAGCGGTTTGATCTTCTCCAATCTTGATCCAATGGGTGTGTTAGTATTTAATTTATATTTTGAATTTCAAATACAAGTTTGATATGTGTTGGTGAGACTGCAGAGTCTTCTTTCACTTATAAGGGATATCTTAGCTTTGTCAAAGATTATAGAAAGCCAAAACTTTTCCTTTTTGGTAAAATTTTCAGCGACCGACTCTGATTTTTTCAAATTTGTTTTCTGGTGTCTGTCTTGTTCAATTATTTGAATATTTGCTTTCCTTGGTCAAAACAAAGCTTCTTGTGTACTCTTCATTAGCTGAATGTATATTTTATCAAACATAATTAGTAATACCATTAAAATAGTCATTAGACATACTAAATAATATTACCTCTATTTTTGAGCATACGCGTGACTCTCGATCTTTAACTGACTCTACATATGACTCAGTTAAGTTATGTTTTCACCATACGACTTACATGGTTCTTTCCTGCACACTTGGATAAACTTATTAATCACACTTAATGTGTTTTGTCAATCATCAAAATCTAGGTGAGCACAAGACTAATCTATCATGCCATAAAGGAAATGAGTCAAACATATAAATAGAACTATTATTTTCATTAATGATATTCAATTTGAACATTCCATTACATATACATCCTTTTCTAACAAACACACCACCCTTAGTGATTACAACCTTATGGTAAGATTCCATTACAACTTTAAAACCATGTTTGCTAAGCAAACTACCAGACACAAGGTTCTTCCGTATTTCCGGAACATAGAGCACATCAGTAAGAGTCAAGTGCTTGTTTGAAATGAACTCCAGTTTGATCGTTCCACTTTCCAAAACTTTTGTCGTCGATTGATTTCCCATAAAAAGTTCTTGGCCATCAGATTCATTCTTAAAAGTCGTAAACAACTACCGGTTGTTACAGACGTGACGAGTTATGCCGGAGTCCAACCACCAATCGTTATCACTACTAACTACATTGATCTTAGAGATTATTGCTTTGAATCCATCTTCCATCACATTTGCTTTTCCCTTTATTAAAAAGAATATAATTTTTCTTATGGTGACTAGGTTTATTGCAATAATAGCAATTACCTTTAACCTTTTTTCCATTCTTTTTGAAATCAATGGTTTTATTACCTTTTAGTTTATTTTCGTTTCTCTTTAAATCTTCCACCACATGTGCCTCGGAAGTAATTTCTTTTGGCTCGTCCTTCTTTTCTCGAACACGCAACTGTTCTTCGACTCAAACATGGTGACAAAGAGATTCAAAAGTAAACTCTTTGGATTCATGTTTAAGGCTGTTCATATAATCTCTCCAAGAGTTAGGCAATTTATGTATTATAGAATGTATATGAAATACAATAGGTAATTGAATATCAATTTGATGCATTTGAGTAACTAGATTATGAAATTCATGAACTTGATCGAGACCATGAAACTTTTTTCGCCAGAATCTTCAGTTTGATACTTGACCTCGAGTTCATCCCACAATTGTTTTGTGCTCTTTTAACATGTTGATAGACATCAAACAGATTGTCCGCTAATGCCTTGAGAATGAGATAATTTGAGTGTGTACTCAAATTAGGATATCTTTGTATTCTCTTAGTTTATTCTAGTGGATTTTTCGGAGTATGTCCCGTGGTTTTTACCTCTTAGTTATAGAGGGTTTTCCACGGTAAAAATCTTAGCGTCTCGTGCTTGGTTATTTCTTCTCATTATTTCTTGCAGTGGTTATTGTTTTGGTGGAACTGCAAATTTAATCTGTTTGGCATGTACTAATATTTTTGGCCATTTAATTTATCAAAAATAATAGTATTTGGGAGTTGATTTTTTCTAACAATTGGTATCAGAGGTAAGGTTATTTGCGAAGTTATTTTTGATAACTTTTATGGAGGAATCAGTTGGAGCCATGATTAAATTGGTCTCTTCAAAAGAACACGCGATGGTGTGGTAAATTCTCGATGAAGGGTTGGTGTTTCCCTTGAGGAGCTCTCGATGGTGATATTGAATTCTTGATGGGTTAGCCAAGAATTGGTTCCGAGAGTGGTTAGTCAAGAATTGGTGATCTGCGGTGATTGAAGAGAAGAGTATTGGTCACATCCGACAGTGGATTGATCAAAGTATGTTCTACCATATTTCGCAGGAGATGGAAGCTCACTAAAAGGTCTCTAGTGGTGACTATATGAAAGAAAGCAGACACCCTTTACACGATGCAGGTGCATGTGGAAGGTGTTGAAGATGGGGGAGTTAGGTGCAAAAGGAAAGAGATATTTCACAGCCAGGGTATTAAGCGGTTGTGAAAGAAGATGTGGTACAAAGCCATGCAAGATGGGAGAAAAGCCTTTCATGAGAACCACGAGAAGAAAGCTCTTCGCTTTAAATGGGCACCAAAAGTGAAGAAAGAAAATGATAGCTCATAGCCAGGATACAAAGCGGTTGTGAAAGAATTTGGCAAGCAAATATCTGTCAAATTTGAGTTAGATCCTCCCATCAAGATGAGCCATGCCGATGAGATAAAATTTGGCATGAAGAAAGTAAATTCCAAGAAGCTTGAGTTGAGTCAAGACTTCATTGGGATTAGTTCCAAGTGAGGGGAAGCTGTGGTTTGGTGTGCAAATTCAGTCTTGGAAGGTTATACAGAAGCAGACATGACAGGTTCTAAAGAGAAAAAGTCTATTTCGGGGTATTTGTTTACTTTTGCAGGAGAAGCCGTGTTATGACAGTCCAGGTTGCAGAAGTGTATTGCTTTGTCTACTACTGAGTTGACAACAAAATGTTGTGGTTTCTCCAAGAGCTGGATTTGACACAGGAATCGACTCCAAGTGACAGGGTCATGATAACTATCTCCTCTCATGGGTTCAGAGGGGGAGATTGTTGGTTGAGGTCCTCACCCATGAGGTGAGAAGTCAAAAGAGGCAGACAATCTTGAGAAGGTGAAGGCAGACAACTTTGTATTCTCTCAGTTTATTCTAGTGAATTTTTTGGAGTATGTCCCGTGGTTTTTACCTCTTAGTTATAGAGGGTTTTCCACGGTAAAAATCTTGGCGTCTCGTGCTTGGTTATTTCTTCTCATTATTTCTTGAAGTGGTTATTGTTTTGGTGGAACTGCAAATTTAATCTGTTTGGCATGTACTGATATTTTTGGCCATTTAATTTATCAAAGACAACAGTATTTGGGAGGTGATTTTTCCCAACAGAGAATGTACCCTTTACACAAATAATCATCATGTTCTCATTTCTCTCATTGTTTTGTAACTTCAAGTAGTCCGGCCTCTTCATTTTTCGGTGGAGGCGGCTTTGGAGTTGTGAGAACATAAACAATCTTTAATGTAGTAAGATGGAAATGGATCTTAGTTTTCCACCGTTTGAAGTTTGTTCTATTAAACACCTCCAATTTAACCATATTATTATTCATCTCAATTGTTACAGAAGTTGATGCCATTGTTTACATAGAATATTGCTTTAAAATTGTTGATGTAAAATTTACAATCAATGATAGAAAATAGGAGAAACACACTTATAGATTGAGGCGATAGCTATCTTTAAAGCAATATTTTCTCCCACCACGATTCAATAGGGATTTACGCGATTTGCTTCTAAGATACAACAAGCCCAACAAATGTGTATGTAATTCGTTGTATTGTACTAACAGAAAATTACCACCGAACACTTTTATCTCTCAAGTACAAGAGTACAAAAATTATAAGGGAGATGAGAAGAGAATAAACTCAATATTTGATTGCTTGAATTTGGAATGAATTGAAATGGCTAATTTCCAAATTCATTTATAGGTTTGTTCACATCTCTTTAAAGAGACATAAAATGGGACAAACACTTGAATCACTACAACCGTTTGAAGTTGCATATTATTTATTTGTTAATTGTTAATTGTTAATGTCATTGCATCCCATGTTTGTATCCCGTGGCCCCGAACCGTTGCATCTTTTCGGTAACTTTGCATCATTTTGGTAATGACCTAACCGTTGCATCATTTCGGTAACAATCAAACCGTTCTAATGATTAACTTGTACTTTTGGAATGTCACTAATTCAATTCATTGGACAAATATAATTTAAATAAAATAATATCTACTTTTAATTTTACAAAATTAATATATTATTCAAATAATATAACATTGCACACAAGAGCAGTGAATTCCTCAGTCATGCGAGCACATCATTGGGTCCTTTAGAGCTTGAGTTGAATTGGAAGGCTCCAGAGAAGTTGGAAGTTGGTGTTTGGTAGTATGATGTAGTTGTTTAGGTTTGAATATGTTATTTTGGGAGCATGTGGTTATTGAATGAGTGAGTGTGTACGGGTAAAGGTTGTGGCCAATCTTGGGAAGTAGGTGCATCAACCAAGACATAGTGTGGTGGCTGAGCTTGAGAAGGAGAATCAAGCGAGTCAGTTGTGATTCAGGGTTGCGATTGAGCGTGAGAACCTGTCAACTAAAGAAAGCACGAGCAAGTGAAGGTGATTCTATAAGTCAACCAAATTGCACGGCTAACTAATTTTTAATAGGTGGAATGATAATGAAATTAGACATTTCATAATAAATAATTCTTTCCATTCCTATATTAGTGCTCAATTGATAAACTGTTTTTTCCTTTATATTTTGTTATGAAATACCTTGGCGCAAAATTTGTATATGATTCTTTTATTAATTAAGAGGTTTTAATAAATTATAATTAACTAGCCCACAATCTCGTACATGTTAGAGTTTATGCTCTAGAGGCCAATTATTTGATGTAATTGCTTAACATTTCTTTTGATATTTGATTGAATAAATGAATTATTTTATTATGGTTTCATTTACTGTGTTATATAAATGTTAGCATAATAAAAGTCTTTAGAATAATGATACAAATTATATAGCTTCAAGTATGTGACTTGAACATGAGATTATATAATTACAATTAGTATCATTAATCTTAAATGTCCCTAGTCGAGTATCATTGTTAATGGGACCACAGTGATACATTGAGACTAGTATGTGGATTGACTGATGGTCAAATCTCATTGGTCATTAATATATGAGATATTGAGTCAATGCATAGGTACATGTTAGAGAACAATGTATTGGACAGACCCACCATGAGAATTCTACGTGTAACATTATGCAAAGTGTCATAAGCAATTCTCATAGTGACAATGATGTAATGGTCCTCCGACCTGAAATCACTATATTACTATACGAGAATTTATGTACTTTGATATCATCAAAGGTCACCTTTAATAGGGTGGACAATAAAAGTGATTATTGGGTACATCATGAATCGTGTGAGGAATATGAGTGATCTAGATGGAATTTAACCCTCCTATATATTAGGGGTGATATCCATAGGCCTCTTGATTGAGTAGGACTATGAAATGCATAGTCATGCTCAAATAGTGATTTGTTTCATATAGTCTACTCATTGATCAAGAAAACTCAGATTAAATTATGAAGAGTATGACACATTCCATGACTCGAGTTTAATCTAGGATGTCAAGGTTAAAAAGATTAAATTACATTGAAACATTGGTCACGAAAAGGTTGCATCGGATCACCGATCTTATTATTACTTGGGTAGCAGTGATGCATTACTAGATGCCACTTACTATTTATAATTTTATAATATGATTTTAAAATGATTGCCAATATAATAATAACCTATAAGGTCACACACTTAGAACGTAATTAAAACGGAATTAATTTAAATTGTAAGGATTTAAATAAGTCAATATGATTGATAGTATTTAAATTACGAATTTAAATTAACAGGATAATTTGTATATATATATATGTATATTAATTAAGTAAGACTTAATTAAAATATAATATATATATATATATATATATATATTCGAATTTTACTTTTCTAATAGGATTAGCTATATAAAAATTCGGATTTTATTTTTCTAATAGGATTAGGGTTTTGTTTAATTACTTTTGGACGCTATATATATATATATATGATATATCATCAGCCTGGTTTACGTGAGACCAAAAGAAAACAAAACCCTAGCCGTTTTAGAAAAGAGAGTTGAGAGAAAAACTTCAGTAAAATCCAGATCTTGGCGGCTAGTACCGAAATCTCTTTACTGCGATCGTTTGACGGTTCGCGTGGCGTTCATGTAGATACCGTAGAGACGCAGTTTCGTTGGATTGCGTTGGAGATTCGAAGCCGTTCCAAAATTTCATCGTTCCATTCAAGCTCGGATAATCGGTAAAACAAATCTTAACCTATGAATTAATTTGTTTTCGCATAGATCCTGTTTTAGGGTTTCGGAATATCGTTTTAAAATTTTTTAAATTCCGCTGCGTTTATGTGCCGAAATTCTAACAGTACAAAGTACGAGTTTTGCTATAAAATTATAGTATTTTTATTTCTTTTGTATTATAGTATATATACTAATATACTAATAAGTTAATATAATAATATATTAATATTGTGTATGACAATTTTTATATTAAAAATGCATGAAAATAAGAGATGGTGATAGATAGATAATTATGATAGTAAGGACGTGGGTGAAATGATTTTGAAATCAAATAAAAGATGAGAAAATAGTTTCTTTCTTAGATTTTAGGTTTCTATTCTTAAATTGTAGAATTGAAAGACCATTCCTAAATTTTAAGATTGAGAGACTATTTTGTGCTATTATATATATATATATATATATATATATATATATATATATATAGAGTTAAGATCAGGTCCGGACTCCCGGACCTGATCAAATCCGGACCCGGAAATTTTTTTTTTTTTTTTTTTTTTTTTTTTTTTTTTGCAAAACAGTTAATAAAAAATATATAATGATTTTTGGTATTGAAAAAAATTATTAAAACAGTGTTTTGGGTTTTGATTTGGATTACATATAAGAAACAGTGTTGTACCGACTGTAGAACACTGTTTCTTATATGTATCCAAATCAAACCCAAAACACTGTTTTAATAATTTTTTCCAATACCAAAAATCATTATATATTTTTTATTAACTGTTTTGCAAAAAAAAAAAAAAAAAAAAAATTGTCGGGTCCGGATTTTGGTCAGGTCCAGGAGTCCGGACCTGATCCGCTGGGTATATATATATATATATATATATATATATATATATATATATGGATCTCTTTTATCATTTATGCTTACCCATATTAATTATAGAGTAATGCTATGTATTCCCATAAATTTATACCGACTTACATTTACGAAGTTTATTAATACATGAGATGGGTAGAAATTATAGGAGGGTCCACTTATTACACATTTCTCCAAAAAAATTATCACTAATACTTATTCACGTAATTAACAATTAAATAGTCGACATATATACACATTCGCAATATATATTATTTTTTTAAATAAAATTTATTATTTTAAAAGGAAGGGAAAACAAAAGTAGGAAAAATAAGAAATTATTTATTATGCTATTACTTAGTGGATTCGGATACTTAGATATAATTTTTCTTATTAATAGTATTCATTATTAATTATTAGTTTGCATTATTTCGTTATTAATCTTCTCTATTATTATTATTATTATTATTAATTTGTTTGAAATATAATTAAAGATATTTAAAGTTAATCCAATGGTTCGACTTGACTTGCCGGTTTTTTAATTTAATACAGTACATTTGCGGTATATATTTTTATCACATCATTATTAATGAATTTCACTTGCAATATTTTCTTACTCGTAGTAATTATGTGACGTCGGTTAATCTCATCAATTCATTTAGGTCTATCTAATCCAATCCGTTATAAAATATTCAGTATTTTGCCCTTTTATTATACTTCAATGTAGAAATACTCTTCTTAGTCAAATGGTTAAAATAAATTGTAAGAATCTAATGAAAAAAATCTATACAAAGTTATACTAACAATAATCACTCTTGCCTTTGTAATTAAATAAGTTCAAATTTATACATTTTGGCGCGACTTCTTAATTTTCATATCTAAAGTGTATTTGCAAAGAATAGCTATAAGTTATAAAATGACATACTTCGAGACATTTATTAACACTCTTTTTGAAACAATTTATTAACAATTTTTTGAAACAATTTATTGACAATCTAATTAAGGGTAAAGAATAAAAATATACTCCCTCCGTTCTATATTGCAAGATCACTATTGATTTCTTGAAATCAACTTAAAATATTTTTAAATTTAAAATTGACATAAATTCTTTTAATTCAATTAATATAATGATGAATATTAAAAACTATTCAAAAATTATTACTCACAACAAATTTTATTATTTAATAATTTTTAATGAGATATCTCAATTTTGAGTTTAAGAATATCTTAAATTTAAATTTTAATTAGATATTGTTTAATCTCATATTGTGATTGTTTTGCACCAAAGTCGCATAGAGAATTGTGGCCCGCTGTTCCCGTGAATAGGGTTTTGGGTTGTTATCTCGAAAATTATTGACAGCAGAGTTATAGATTGTTTGATAAAATTGAATAAAATAAACTAATCAACAATTAAACATATTTAAATGACTGAATGAAATAGAAATACTGGTTGAAAATAAAAAACTGAATAAATAAACGTGTTTGATAATTATTTATATAAAACATCTGAATGAATGTATTTTTTCATTTTAACCATTTGAGCTATTTTGAATGGACTTTAAAACATGTAATGATAAATTTTATTTTATTAACTAAAATATATTATTATTTAAATATAATAATATAAAAAGTACATCAAAAGATCAAAAAGAAATGATATTATTTTGTGAAACAAAGGGAATATATACCGAATAAGACTCTCAAGTAAAATCAACATATTTTATAACTAAAATATAGAAACAGTATACCCATTGTGGCGACTTTGAGAACAGATCAATGATCTGTTTACAGATCAATATACTTTATTGCCTTATTGGTGTCCTAAAATATAGATCGAATGTTAATTGAATTATATGTTTGTCTTTTATGAATTTTTTATCAGCCCAAACGTTTGAATTATATGTTTGTCTTTTACGAGTTTTTTTATCCTGCCCAAACGTTTTCTTTGTTTTTCGGCAGGTAGTAGAGCACCAATTTCATATCTTGTTTTGGATAAGATCTTAACTTCTTCCCTTCTTTATTGGTAAAATAAGTTATAGTACAGCATAAAGAAATAGATCAAAGAAAGAAAGAGATGCAAAAGAACCAGGTTGAAGAAAGAAAATGGCGATGAAGAAGAAAGGGAAGTAGCAGATGTTTAAGTAATTTATTCTATTATGCGAGGGTATTTGAGTAAATATTGCATTCAGCGTATTAACTCAGCGAGTCGGCCACAATTTTTTGATAGAATCGGTCAGACGCGTTCAGACGGATTCAAATTTTGAAAATTATAAAATAAATAATCTGAATGACTTATTCTGTCAGATTTTAGGTCATTCAGACTCATTCAGAAATAAACAAAGAACCACATAGTATTAATTATATCAATATTTAATGAGTCTAATGTTAATGTCTTTAGGATTTGAGGGTTATATTACTAATAGTAATGAGATTATGAAAAGAATATTGAAGAATTTATGTATGATACTTCAGATCAAGATTTAAAAAATTGGAATCTGCCTAAGACTAAACCAAATGAAATCTATAAAATAGGTACTTTTGACTTAAAGTCTTCTACAATAATTAAAACAATTGAAAGAACTGTTCCCATATCAGAAATCAATGGTCCAATTAGACTTTTCGATAATGAGGTGTTAAATTACAAAGAAAAATATAATTTTCTTCATATTGGTTGGGTGTTAAATTACAAAGAAAAATATAATTTTCTTCATATTGGTTGTGTGCAAATTGCTGTTAGACCTTTAACTCGTGAAAGTTTAAAGGCTTGTGTTAGAGACGTGAGACATAATAAATTTGTTGATTCCTTATTAAGAGTTGTGGAAACTAGTGGAAACTAGACAACTAGTCTCTGTAATTGACTAGATTTCTTTAATTGTTACCCTTCTTTTGAGATATCTCTTATAGATAAACATTTATTAGATGTCTTAACTCTTAATATGGAAACTAAAGGATATGATATGAAAATTGGAACCGAAAAAATTGCTTTAGTTTACTGAGTTTTTTTTATAAAGTACTTCCTCCGTCCTAAATTAATTGCTTAGTTTTGATTTTTTTAAGTCAAATTGACTATTTTTAGAATTAATAATTAAGCGTGTATAAATATATTTCTAAAATTATAAAAATTGGGGTTAGTAATAAATTGTATATACTTTATTTTGGTTATAATCTCTTCACCTATATTTTAGCAAAAATAGTAAAAAGATTAGTTTTAAAATGGTCAATTTGACTTTAAAAAGTCAAAACTGAGCAATTAATTTGGTACGGAGGAAGTATTATATACCTTAACTCCAAAAGTTAAAAGGTTTTCAGAAAAAGGTAAAACCATTGTTTTTGAAATAAACAGGAATAAGTCACGTGTCAATGTTCCTAAAACAATTACTTGGTTCAGAAGTAAACCTTCCAGACCACTGGGCTTTACCAGGAGTTTCCACTCCTGAATCTAGCCAAAGTCATAATAGAAATATTGAACAAATAGTTGAAACACCAGAAGGTGATGTTGTGACGCCCCCAAATTCGGGTCTCCAAATACCCGGATCCGGTCATCACGATCCAATACAAACATTCACCTCTAACAACATATGGTAACTAAAATGCGGAATAAAATAAACATACGTTGTTCATTACAAGGTGTTACTAGTCCCAGAATACAAATAACCTTAAACACATACACAATCCGTACCCTAATAACTATCAGGGATTAAATTACATTACAGTAATTAACTACACATAATTTTATTTCCTGCTACATGAAGTCTATCACTTCATCTTTTCCTTCCCTTTGTTCTTCCCTGACGTCTCGGGTTTAGCTGCAATGAGATCATGATATAGCAAGAATGAGCAACGAGTTTGCCCAGCAAGTTTAAAGTATGACAATAAGGATATATCATGATGAAGGGATATTAAGGAATTTCAACATTAGAAAAAATCAGAAGCAAGAACAATAATTGCTTTTAGAACAATTGATAGTCAAATAGACTTTGAACGATAACTTTCAAAGGAGTCAATAGCTGGTTGACCCTCTGGTTACTGGCTACAAGAATAAACGTACTTGAGGGGATCAGCCTCGCGTACCCTATGTATATGCATAACATTTAATTCTGCTATTTGTACCTTATATACGGTGACGTGGGGTACTCCCCTATAATAAAGGGGTGTTCATTACAGTCTAAGAATCCTTACCCTCGATTGGTTCGGATAGCTTTTATAAATTTTCACATACTTGTTGACCGAAACAAAGGTTCAGACTTAATAATGAGTAGTTTCCTAAATCTCGGAACTTTAATAAATGTACGAATTCAAATGCACGAGTGCGAATGTCAATAAATACATAGAAGTGGAATAATTTTAAAAGTAATTAGACCACTTAAAGCATGCTTGGAGGTAAGATTCAAGCTTAAAGAATAATTTGCAACAATATATATATACCTTTTTGCACGAATTAAAATAGTGCATAAGGTTTAGAAATTTTCTCAATGTAAGAGTTGAGTAAGGAAGAACTTGCCTGTTTGCTCAGCTACAGATAAAATTTAGCTTTAATTAATTGATCTCGAGTGACCTATCATTGGATAAAGTCAATTTATCTATTAACAGTTGTATATTGACACCTCTCACTATACCTTTTACTCAACAGGTAAAATTCACCATCTAAATTTTAATTACTATTTAACATTAGCTAAACAGAAATTAATAATCTTTAGCTATTAAATTGATGGTAGCTAATCATGATTACTTATTCTTTGGTTTCCCGGATTTATTACCCTTATCTGTCCCTGAACAAAGTTTAACAATCCTTATTTATCACGATAATAATTATTTCATTACCTTTAGTCATACTTAATTATTATCAAATATTATTTGAATAACAATTAAATATTTATTATTTTTATTATTTATTGATAATTATTTATTAACTTTACTTATACTTAATTATTATTTAAGATTAAATAATAATTAAATATTTATTATCTTTATTTATTATTTAATGGTAAATAATAAATAATCATTTTATTAACTATATTCATACTTAATTATTATTTAATAACAATTAAATATTTATTATCTTTATTTATTATTTATTGATAAATAATAAATAAATTATTTATTAACTTTACTTATACTTATAATTATTATTTAATAATTAAATATTTATTATTTTTATTTATTATTTATTGATAAATAATAAATAATTATTTTGTTAACTTATTCATGCTTAATTATTATCCAATAACAATTAAATATTTATAATCTTTATTTATTATTTATTGATAAATAATAAATAATTTATTCCTTTGAATATTTGTTACCTTTATTTATCACTTATTGACAAATAATCAAATTATTAACTTGATTCATACTTGATTATTATTTAATAGTAATTAAGCAATAATCAACTATTTATTAACTTTATTTATTATTTAAGGATAAATAATAAATAATTAATCTATTAATTTTATCCATACTTGGTTATTATTTAATAGTAGTTAAACAATAATCAAATATTTATTAGCTTTATTTATTATTTAAGATAAATAATAAATAATTAATTTATTAACTTGTTCATGATCAAATAATAATTAAATATTTGTTATCTTTATTTATTATTTATGGAGAAATAATAAATAATTATTTATTAACTTTATTCATACTTAGTTATTATTTAATAATAATTTAAATAATAACTAAATATTTATTATCTTTATTTATTATTTATTGATAAATAATAAAATAATTACTTTATTCATACCTAACTATTATTTAATACTAATAATTAAATATTTATAATCTTTATTTATTATAATAAATAATTAATTTATTAATTTTACATTAATTATTATTTAATATTAATTAAATAATAATGAAGTAATAATTATTTTGTTTAGTGTATCATTATGGTATTACAAAATAACAGTGGTTAGTGTTCACATTATAACAACATTAGTAAATTCAACTACACACAGCGCTTTACTAGAGTTATTAAGCCTAACTGACAAGTTGCCGAATCAACAGAAGGGCCAAGCTACAAAAATGGTCCCTCACAGACATTCTAGCGAACACAATGGTATGCATACTAAAGCACTACACTAACCAAATTGGTGACGACCAAAAATCACTGCCAGAACCTATGGTTCTTTGGTGTACACCAGGTTCCCAATTAAAGATAATCAATCACAGTACAAATATCCCAATACAGAACCCAAAACAATTCCAACGAACCATTTTAATTTAATTCAGAGGAATAAAATTCCTCAATACAGGGAACAATTTAATTCAATACACTGCAAGGTATAGTGAAATCAAACACCATACCAGATTTCTAAACTAATTAACCCAACACAGTTTGAAACATCACAAGCCTAAGTGCAGAAGAAGAGCTAAAACAACCCACAAGGGAAATTTATACAAAATCCTAACTAGAAACTATCACAGTAGCTCAAAACTCTGTGGTTATACCTCAATGTGGTGCGAACCGGCAACCCTTCTTCTTCGTCCGAAGTAATTGACGAAATCAGACATCCACAGCTAGCCCCTGCCCCTTTTTCTCCTCTGAAATTTCCTCTCTCTCAAATTTGGAACCCTAAAACTTTCTAATTGGGAATTCACAAAACAGGGGAAAAATCGGCAGCTTTGGTTTAGGGCAAGGGGTTTCAATTTATAGCAAAGTGGTTACCCAAAAAAATTGGGTATTACCTAAATTGGTCATTCAAGGACCATCGGTAGGAAGGGAGATGGCTGTCGATCGCTTCACATCAACCCAGCTGCGTTATGCCGTCAGTTCTTCGAGCTGTGTGTAGTCACGCCGGTCAAATCGCCGAACGCCACCAAATCCTTTGGTCCAAGCGGTCGATGCTCGGTCGTTTATGTCGTTACGCTAGCTTCGAATGACCACCGGTCGCTAGGCTGGTACATCCACCTCCTCCCTTGCCGGCGTCTTGCAATTGGCAGCCTTGACCGGTCTCTTCTTGCCCTCGCACGCCTACGCCGCTCGTTCGATTGATGACGGAGAGGCTTGGGTCTGATGATTACAGAGGCTAAGTCCCCTTCTCTTTAGTTTGGCTGTTGATTTGAGAGGGTTTTGAGATTGTAACTCGCTGGTTCGACTGACTCCCCCAATTTGGTTATGCCGGTAATCCTAATTACCCCCCCCACACCATGGGTCAAAGACCCGACTAGGAAAGGGATTTGGGCTCAAACCCAATCAGGGGTTGGGGTCGGACGAAAGAAATGGGAATCAGCCCAAGCTGGAAAATAAAAAGGATTTGGGTCCAAACAAAACCAATGGCTAATCCAAATAAAGGTGACCCAAATTTCATTAACAATATTATATTTAACTTGAATAACTAATTCAATTAATTATTTGAAATATTTGTTTCAAAAAAAATTTCTTGTTCGAATTATTTAAATCCGATAATAATAAATGAAATTATTTATTAATCCTTCCAATTTTCTTGCAATTAATTCCTTAGGGTTAACCCACTAATTTACTTAAACTATTAGTGAGCCCCCTTAAGGCAAGGAAAATTTATTGGACCATATTTTAGATATCATAAAAAAATAATAATACCCACATGGATCCTATTAAATTCGAAAAATTGTATAGAATGAATCTCATATACCAAAGTAATTTGATACAATGTTTTGAAAATTCCTGGACATTACATCCTCTCCCCCTTATAAAAATTCCATCCTTGGAATTTCAATCTAAGGTTATTCAAATAACTGAGGGTAATTTGCTCTCATCTTCTCTTCGAGTTCCCACGTAGCTTCTTCCACCGCGTGGTTCCTCCAGAGTATTTTAACCGAATGAATGATTTTATTCCTCAGCCTCTGTTCCTTCCTATCCAGTATTTGAACAGGAATCTCCTCGTACGATAAGTCCTTTTCGACTTGAATTGGTTCATAGGAAATAACATGCTTGTAATCTGGCTTATACGGACGCAACACTAATACATGAAACACGTTGTGAATGTGCTCAAGTTCAGGAGGTAATGCTACCTCGTACGCCACTTCGCCTATTCTCCTCAAAATCTCGAACGGTCCTATGAATCTAGGGCTCAGCTTACCCTTCTTCCCAAAGCGGATCTTCCCTTTCCAGGGAGATACTTTCAAAAACACGAAGCTACCAACTTCAAAGTCTCGTTTCTGACGATGTAAGTCGGCATACTTCTTCTGACGATCCTGAGCTGCTACTAACCGCTGTCTTATTACTTTAATGATTTCCACGGTTTGTTGTACCAATTCTGGTCCCAACAATCTCCGTTCACCAACTTCATCCCAACACAACGGCGTTCGACACTTCCTTCCGTACAACGCTTCATACGGTGGCATACCGATGCTAGCATGATAACTATTGTTGTAAGCGAACTCTACTAGTGGCAAATGATCGTCCCAGCTGCCACTTAAGTCCATCACGATTGCCCGGAGCATATCCTCTAGAGTCTGAATTGTTCGCTCACTCTGACCATCAGTCTGAGGGTGATATGCCGTACTCATTCTTAATTGTGTTCCCAGTCTCTCTTGTAGACTTCTCCAAAAATTTGACGTGAAGCGCGGATCTCTGTCGGATACAATAGACACCGGCACTCCGTGTCGTGATACTATCTCTTTCACATAAAGTTTCGCCAACTGTTCCAATTTGTACCTGATCTTGATCGGTAGAAAGTGGGCAGACTTGGTCAACCGATCTACGATCACCTAGATGGCGTCTAGACCCTTTTGTGTTGTCGGGAGTCCTACCACAAAATCCATAGTAATGTGCTCCCACTTCCACTCGGGAATCTCTAAGGGTTGCAATAATCCGCTCGGCCGTTGGTGCTCTGCCTTGATCCTTTGACAAGTTAAACACCGGCTGACGAATTCTGCCACTTCCCCCTTCAAATGCGGCCACCAATAATGTTGACGAATATCTTGATACATCTTGGTGCTACCCGGATGTACCGAAAATCTCGTATTGTGGGCCTCCTGCAATATCTCTTCCCTTAGGTCCGGTACGTAAGGTATCCAGATTCTTCCCTCGAATCTCAGCAATCCTGTGTTGTCAACCTTATACTTCGAGGCTTTTCCCTCCGATAACTGTTTCTTAATGTCAATGCATTCCTCATCAAATTCTTGAGCCTCTTGTATCTTATCCAGTAGAGTCGGACCTACTGTTATTGTGAACAATTTTTCGTCCGTCTCCATCGGATACTTAACCTCCAGTTCTAGGCGCTCAAAATCTTTTATCAATTCTTCTTGAACTGTCAGCTGCATCAATTTCACCTTGCCCTTTCTGCTTAAGGCATCAGCCACTACATTTACTTTGCCCGGATGGTACAGAATTTCACAGTCGTAGTCTTTGATCAATTCCAACCATCGGCACTGCCTCATGTTTAGCTCCTTCTGAGTGAAGATATATTTCAGACTTTTGTGATCCGTATATATCTCGCACTTCTCACCGTATAGGTAGTGCCTCCAAATCTTCAAGGCGAAAACTACCGCTGCTAATTCCAAGTCATGAGTTGGGTAACCCTTCTCATAGTCCTTCAGTTGACGTGATGCGTACGCCACGACCTTGCCGTGTTGCATCAGTACACAGCCAAGACCTTTGTGTGACGCATCGCTATACACTACAAAACCCCCAGTGTTGTCTGGTAAGGTCAACACTGGTGCTTGGCTAAGTCTCCTCTTCAACTCCATGAAACTCTCCTCACATTTTTCCGACCAAACGAACTTAACTGTTTTTCTGGTAAGATTGGTCAACGGCGATGCTATCTTAGAAAAATCCTGAATGAATCTCCGATAGTATCCCGCTAATCCCAAGAAACTCCTGATCTCTGTTGGGGTTTTCGGTTGCTCCCAATTGATAACCGCTTCTACTTTTGCTGGGTCCACCGAAACACCGTTTTTGTCGATGACGTGACCCAGAAACTGTACCCTCTGCAACCAAAACTCACACTTCGAAAATTTTGCGTACAACTTCTCCTTCCTGAGAGCTTCCAATACAATCTTCAAGTGTTCAGCATGCTCCTCCTCTGTCCCTGAATACACCAAGATGTCATCGATGAATACGACTACGAACTTGTCCAAGTACTGCTTGAACACTCTGTTCATCATATCCATGAATGCTGCTGGTGCATTCGTCAATCCAAATGACATTACCAGAAACTCGAAGTGCCCGTAACGAGTTCTGAATGCAGTCTTCGGGATATCTTCCTGCCTCACCTTCAGCTGATGATAGCCTGTTCTTAAGTCAATTTTTGAAAAGTATTTCGCTCCCTTAAGTTGATCAAATAGATCGTCAATCCTAGGAAGCGGATACCTATTCTTAATCGTAACTTTGTTCAACTCCCGATAGTCGATACACAGTCTCATCGACCCATCTTTCTTCTTTACAAACAGAACTGGCGCTCCCCATGGGGACACGCTTGGTCTGATGTAACCCTTATCTAACAGTTCCTGCAGTTGCACCATCAACTCTTTCATTTCTACCGGTGTCATTCGATACGGCGGCTTCGATATTGGTGCGGTTCCTGGTGCCAAATCGATAACGAACTCGGTTTCCCTGTCCGGCGGCAGTCCCGGAAGTTCATCGGGGAAGACATCAGCAAAATCCCTCACGATTGGTATTTGACCCATTTCATCCCCGACCTGACGAGTATCGACCACATGGGCCAAATAACACTCGCAACCTTTCTTCAGTAACCTCCTTGTTTGCATCATAGTAAGACAACAAGATGGTTTTGGTGATTTGCTGCCATAGAATACCACTTTAGACTTATTAGAAGTCTTTAGGTGTACACATTTCTTCTTACAATCAATGACTGCTCCGTGAATTGATAGCCAATCCATTCCCAGGATTACGTCAAACTCTCCTAGTCGAATTGGTATCAAATCCATATTGAGCTTAAATCCTCGCAATTCAGCACAACAATTCCTATGAATGCATTCTACGGGGATAATTTCCTTGTTTGCTACTTCTACGTTCATAGGGTGTTCTAACTTTTCACAAGGTACATTTAACTGACTAGCAAATTCTTCGGAAACAAAAGAGCAAGTAGCACCCGAATCAAATAGCACATATGCATTTATATCATTGATTGGGATGATACCTGACACCACGTCTTTGGATTCCATGGCATCCTGCACAGTCATGTTGAACGTGCGGGCTGTTGGCCTGTTGGCTTGACTGGCTGGTGGCCCGTAGTTCAACCGGTTGCTGTTTCCACTGTTGTTGTTGTTTCGGTTGCCACTCCCAGCGTCGCCCTTCCTCTTCGGGCAATCCTTGATTTGGTGGTCGGGTGCTCCACATGAAAAACATCCTCCCTTTGGCTTATTCTGACATTGGGGTGCCATGTGCCCCGGTTGTCCACACCGGTAGCAAACACTCTTTCCCTTCATGCACTCTCCTGTGTGGTTCTTGCCACAGTTGTTGCATCTGCCTGGCTTCTTCACCTCCCCTCCAGATTTATTTCCCCCAGAGGACTGACTCTCGACCCATTTCCGTTTGTTGGGGTTATTGCCCCCGCTGCTTCCTGCCTTCGGGCCCTCATGTCCCTTCTTCTTCTCTTGGTTGTATCTGGCCAGTGCCTCACTGCCACCCTCTGCAATGATTGCCCTCTCCAACAATTCTGCAAATGTCTTGATTTTCAATACCGCAACAGAACGGTATAACCATGGTTTCAACCCTTGCTCAAACCTACGAGCTTTCCTTTCCTCTGTGTCGACTTGGTGAGTTGCAAACCGTGCCAACTCATTAAACTTAGCCACGTACTCAGCCACAGATATGTTTCCTTGTTTTAGTTCCAGGAACTTGATCTCCATCTCTTGCTTCATGCTCTCTGGAAAGTAATTTTCCAAGAACATCTCCTTAAAGCGTTCCCATGCGACAATGCCTCCTTCCACTCGGCCCCTATTGGCCTTCCACCAATAGTTCGCCTCGCCCTTTAACATGAAGGTAGCAAAGCTTGTTTTCTGTTCCTCTGCCACCCGTGCTACCTCGAATACCTTTTCTATCTCCTCTATCCAGGTCTGCGCTTCGATTGGGTTCAGAGTTCCCTTGAACTCAGGTGGTCCAACTAATTTGAAGTCTTTAAAATTTGCCAGATGATGCGCTGGCTCGACTGCTGCTTGGGCCCCTCCAGGTGGCGGCCTTGATTGCATGGCTTCTGCCAGCATTTCCGCAAACATTCTCATCGGGTTGGATTGATTTCCAACTTCGCTTTCTGATTCCTCAACTCGCTGGTTACGTGGCCTTCCTCTTGGCGGCATGTTTGGATAAGGAAAATCCGCTGACTTTTACCTATAGTTTTATATTTTACACAATATGTCATTAAAATCAACAATCAAGGGTAAAAACATCTATCAACACATTTAATTCAATTGGAACATCTGCATTTATATTGATATACCACTGTTTGTACAAGGACTGAACCTGTGGCATACTTCTATAAATGCGCCACTGTGTGCCCTATCCATCAATAACCTTTCCCCAAGACAAAAGTGGGGAATCCTAACCTTCCATCCCTCAAAACACAAAAGTTGGGGTTTAACTGCTACCCCAAGTCTAAATACAATATAAAGTTTCACAAATCAAACATGAATACGTCCCTAATATAACAAAAGGTGGGACTGACTGAACTAAAGACAAAGTAACCATCATATCAAGTCACTGCATGTCGTGACGGATCCGAGCCTGCTGACCAGAGAATGCTCCATCCCCTACCCTGCGACGAACTGAGCGGCTAGACTCGCCTGCCTCAAACCGAGGCCTCCTGTAGGCTGCATCTAGGGCATATCCTAGGGTCTCGATCCTCACCGCCCCAGCCTCTAACCGGTCCTCCAATAGGTCAACTCTACTTGCTGCTCTGACCCAGGCGTCCCTCACTCGGACATTCTCAGCAACTTCTAGCCCAATCTCGAACTTCATGGCCTCCTGCTTGGCCTTCAGGTGGGCGATCTGCAGATCCCTCTGCTCCAGCCTCTCTCTCAACTCAGCATTTCGGGCCACTAGCTGATGTAGCAGTGGTCCGATCTGCTGCGCTGAGGACTCGTAGCCCTGTAGCTGTGACTTCGCCACTCCCAAGTCGTGCTCAAGCTGATAGGCCAGGTCTCTATACTGGTCCTCTCGGATCTGGTGGGTCTGATTCTGCTCCTCCAGATGAGCTATCCGATCCTCCAGCTCCTCGGTCCTGCTGGTCAGTCCCTCAATAATATCGTCGGCAGTGGACCCCATGCCATCCACATAAGCAGGTGGCTCCTCTCCCTCGGTCTCGGGGTCCTCCTCCTCAGCATCAGGGTCCTGACTATCGGACCTCATCACCCTACCTACCACTGGCTCTGGTAGCTCCCTCTGGTAGTCCTCCTCCGGCTCGGACTCCTCTAGCGGTACCCCTGGGGCAGTAGGAGCATACCCCACCAGCTGCTCAGCAACTACTGGGATATCTATGAATACCTCCTCCTCCTGGGTCCCACTAGTCCCTGCCCTGTCAGCCATCCTACAATCACACCGAAAATCAACATTAGTACAGCAATAAAATATATTCATTGAAGAAATGAAGTTATATTTCATTGGGTACTACTCGACTCGATGAATTCCCCAATTCATCAAAACCACATAATTAAATCTCCTCGATTTATCTCCTAACACTCAATACAAGTTTACTATGAAGGTTATAACCTAGGTTTCGCGATCCTAAAGTTTATAACCTATAGCTTTGATACCAACCTGTGACGCCCCCAAATTCGGGTCTCCAAATACCCGGATCCGGTCATCACGATCCAATACAAACATTCACCTCTAACAACATATGGTAACTAAAATGCGGAATAAATTAAACATACGTTGTTCATTACAAGGTGTTACTAGTCCCAGAATACAAATAACCTTAAACACATACACAATCCGTACCCTAATAACTATCAGGGATTAAATTACATTACAGTAATTAACTACACATAATTTTATTTCCTGCTACATGAAGTCTATCACTTCATCTTTTCCTTCCCTTTGTTCTTCCCTGACGTCTCGGGTTTAGCTGCAATGAGATCATGATATAGCAAGAATGAGCAACGAGTTTGCCCAGCAAGTTTAAAGTATGACAATAAGGATATATCATGATGAAGGGATATTAAGGAATTTCAACATTAGAAAAAATCAGAAGCAAGAACAATAATTGCTTTTAGAACAATTGATAGTCAAATAGACTTTGAACGATAACTTCCAAAGGAGTCAATAGCTGGTTGACCCTCTGGTTACTGGCTACAAAATAACGTACTTGAGGGGATCAGCCTCGCGTACCCTATGTATATGCATAACATTTAATTCTGCTATTTGTACCTTATATACGGTACGTGGGGTACTCCCCTATAATAAAGGGGTGTTCATACAGTCTAAGAATCCTTACCCTCGATTGGTTCGGATAGCTTTTATAAATTTTCACATACTTGTCTGACCGAACAAAGGTTCAGACTTAATAATGAGTAGTTCCTAAATCTCGGAACTTTAATAAATGTACGAATTCAAATGCACGAGTGCGAATGTCAATAAATACATAGAAGTGGAATAATTTTAAAAGTAATTAGACCACTTAAAGCATGCTTGGAGGTAAGATTCAAGCTTAAAGAATAACTTGCAACAATATATATATACCTTTTTGCACGAATTAAAATAGTGCATAAGGTTTAGAAATTTTCTCAATGTAAGAGTTGAGTAAGGAAGAACTTGCCTGTTTGCTCAGCTACAGATAAAATTTAGCTTTAATTAATTGATCTCGAGTGACCTATCATTGGATAAAGTCGATTTATCAATTAACAGTTGTATATTGACACCTCTCACTATACCTTTTACTCAACAGGTAAAATTCACCATCTAAATTTTAATTACTATTAATTTAACATTAGCTAAACAGAAATTAATAATCTTTAGCTATTAAATTAATGGTAGCTAATCATGATTACTTATTCTTTGGTTTCCCGGATTTATTACCCTTATCTGTCCCTGAACATAGTTTAACAATCCTTATTTATCACGATAATAATTATTTCATTACCTTTAGTCATACTTAATTATTATCAAATATTATTTGAATAACAATTAAATATTTATTATTTTTATTATTTATTGATAATTATTTATTAACTTTACTTATACTTAATTATTATTTAAGATTAAATAATAATTAAATATTTATTATCTTTATTTATTATTTAAGGGTAAATAATAAATAATCATTTTATTAACTATATTCATACTTAATTATTATTTAATAACAATTAAATATTTATTATCTTTATTTATTATTTATTGATAAATAATAAATAATTATTTATTAACTTTACTTATACTTAATTATTATTTAATAATTAAATATTTATTATCTTTTATTTATTATTTATTGATAAATAATAAATAATTATTTTGTTAACTTATTCATGCTTAATTATTATCCAATGTTAATTGAATAACAATTAAATATTTATAATCTTTATTTATTATTTATTGATAAATAATAAATAATTTATTCCTTTGAATATTTGTTACCTTTATTTATCACTTATTGACAAATAATCAAATTATTAACTTGATTCATACTTGATTATTATTTAATAGTAATTAAGCAATAATCAACTATTTATTAACTTTATTTATTATTTAAGGATAAATAATAAATAATTAATCTATTAATTTTATCCATACTTGGTTATTATTTAATAGTAGTTAAACAATAATCAAATATTTATTAGCTTTATTTATTATTTAAGGATAAATAATAAATAATTAATTTATTAACTTGTTCATGATCAAATAATAATTAAATATTTGTTATCTTTATTTATTATTTATGGGGGAAATAATAAATAATTATTTATTAACTTTATTCATACTTAGTTATTATTTAATAATAATTTAAATAATAACTAAATATTTATTATCTTTATTTATTATTTATTGATAAATAATAAATAATTACTTTATTCATACCTAACTATTATTTAATACTAATAATTAAATATTTATAATCTTTATTTATTATAATAAATAATTAATTTATTAATTTTAAATTAATTATTATTTAATATTAATTAAATAATAATGAAGTAATAATTATTTTGTTAGTGTATCATTATGGTATTACAAAATAACAGTGTTAGTGTTCACATTATAACAACATTAGTAAATTCAACTACACACAGCGCTTTACTAGAGTTATTAAGCCTAACTGACAAGTTGCCGAATCAACAGAAGGGCCAAGCTACAAAATGGTCCCTCACAGACATTCTAGCGAACACATGGTATGCATACTAAAGCACTACACTAACCAAATTGGTGAACCAAAAATCACTGCCAGAACCTATGGTTCTTTGGTGTACACCAGGTTCCCAATTAAAGAATCAACACAGTACAAATATCCCAATACAGAACCCAAACAATTCCAACGAACCATTTTAATTTAATTCAGAGAATAAAATTCCTCAATACAGGAACAATTTAATTCAATACACTGCAAGGTATAGTGAAATCAACACCATACCAGATTTCTAAACTAATTAACCCAACACAGTTGAACATCACAGCCTAAGTGCAGAAGAAAAGCTAAAACAACCCGCAAGGGAAATTATACAAAATCCTAACTAGAAACTATCACAGTAGCTCAAAACTCTGTGGTTATACCTCAATGTGGTGCGAACGGCAGCCCTTCTTCTTCGTCCGAAGTAATTGACGAAATCAGACATCCACAGCTAGCCCCTGCCCCTTTTCTCCTCTGAAATTTCCTTTCTCTCAAATTTGGAACCCTAAACTTTCTAATTGGGAATATTCACAAAACAGGGGAAAAATCGGCAGCTTTGGTTTAGGCCAAGGGGTTCAATTTATAGCAAAGTGGTTACCCAAAAAATTGGGTATTACCTAAATTGGTCATTCAAGGACCATCGGTAGGAAGGGAGATGGCTGTCGATCGCTTCACATCAACCCAGCTGCGTTATGCCGTCAGTTCCTCGAGCTGTGTAGTCACGCCGGTCAAATCGCCGAACGCCCAAATCCTTTGGTCCAAGCGGTCGTGCTCGGTCGTCTATGCCGTTACGCTAGCTTCGAATGACCACCGGTCGCTAGGCTGGTACATCCACCTCCTCCCTTGCCGGCGTCTGCAATTGGCAGCCTTGACCGGTCTCTTCTTGCCCTCACGCCGCTCGTTCGATTGATTGACGGAGAGCTTGGGTCTGATGATTACAGAGGCTAAGTCCCCTTCTCTTTAGTTTGGCTGTTGATTTGAGAGGGTTTGAGATTGTAACTCGCTGGTTCGACTGACTCCCCCAATTTGGTATGCCGGTAATCCTAATAACCCCCACACCATGGGTCAACCCGACTGGGAAAGGGATTGGGCTCAACCCAATAGGGTTGGGCCAGACGAAAGAATGGGAATCAGCCCAATTGGAAAATAAAAAGGATTTGGGTCCAAACAAAACCAATGGCTAATCCAAATGAAGGTGACCCAAATTTCATTAACAATATTATATTTAACTTGAATAACTAATTCAATTAATTATTTGAAATATTTGTTTCAACAAAAATTTCTTGTTCGAATTATTTAAATCCGATAATAATAAATGAAATTATTTATTAATCCTTCCAATTTTCTTGCAATTAATTCCTTAGGGTTAACCCACTAATTTACTTAAACTATTAGTGAGCCCCCTTAAGGCAAGGAAAATTTATTGGACCATATTTTAGATATCATAAAAAAACAATAATACCCACATGGATCCTATTAAATTCGAAAAATTGTATAGAATGAATCTCATATACCAAAGTAATTTGATACAATGTTTTGAAAATTCCTGGACATTACAGATGTTATTGTTTATTGACCAGTCTGATAGGCAAACTAAATTTTTCATTACAGATTTCAGTAAAACTGGATCCTCTGCCATTTTTAAAGAAGAATTTTATACCTATTCGGAAACAAATAGGAAAATTATTCCTTTTATTGATTGGTTTTTCTCAACTAAAAGTTTAGAAGAAAAAGAGATCAGTATGATTGAAAGTTTTTATAAAACTTGGGAAACTGAAAGTGGCCAACATATTACTTCAATTCCTCCTCCGGTGAAAGCACCTTTAAAAATAAGGAAAGTGATATTTACACATCATTTTTTGATACTTCCACAAATAGGGCCCACATATTAGCCAATAAAAATTCAACACGTCAGCTAATATGTGGACCCTATATGTGGAAATATCAAAAAATGATGTGAAAATATCAATTTCCAATAAAGAATGTTTTGGGAGATGTTTTAGAAGCAACTACTTTTGTTAAACCAATTACAGTCGATGACAAACTTGAATTTAATAAAATCGTGAAACAAGGAAATTATACTAATCTTTGTCTTCAAACTATGGGAAAAGAGATGATTAGGATAGAAGACAAAGAGGATAAAATTGATAATTATTTTGAAAAAAGAAACTCCTTGATTTCAAATAATTGTTCAAAAGAAATTTATCCGGTAAATATTAAGCCTCCGGTTGATACTAAATTTGCTTTAGGGATAATGAATTTCTTTAGAAGCTTGTTCAACAGCTGAAAATTTTAAAAATGAGTGATACTTCTCAGAATATTTCTGTTATTGATAAAAATACTGATAGTGAAAATAAGTTTTCTAATATAGAAGACATTTCAAATCATTTTCAGCAATTAAGTAATGAGAGACATAATTCTGTTAAATTTAGTAATGAGCTTTCAAATGATTTTGGAATTAATACAATTAATTTTGATAAAAAGGTTCCTTTGAAAAATAGGGTTTATTATGGAAGGTATTATTACACAAGACCTACTTGTATGGATGTTTTGTTTGAAGAAAATTTTGTTAATTCTGATGGATCTAGTTTTGTTGTTGATAGCATATATAAATGGAATATTGATGGCTTATCTAAACATGCCATATATATTGTGCTTCATAAAATGGTGATTTATGCTACAATTTGTGAAGCTGATAATAATTCTGATAAACAAGTTGCTGAGTTTATAACTGCTTGTTTTACTGGTCAACTAAAATATTGGTGGGATAATATTTTAAATTGTTCTCAAAGATTTGAGATTTTAAATGTTGTAAAATCAGTTAATATGACTGATCCTTCTACTTCTACCATTAAACAAGAAGTTTCTGAAGATAGTGTTTATACACTTATTTAACATTTTATAAGAAATGAGATCCATAATATGGATAGAACTAAAGAACTCTTAATAAACCTTCGTTGTCCAACCTAAACTTATTTCAAAGATGTTTTCTTGTTTAAAATAATGATGAAAAGTGAAGGAAATTTTGTTTTCTGGAAAGAAAAATTTATTTTTGACTTACCTTCATTATTTGGTGAAAAGGTGAGAATTAGATTAAGAAATAAGCATGGAGGTTTAAATAATCCTTATTAAAGTTATACATATGGTGAACTAATAAGTGAATCTATTGGTGAAAGTTTAGCCTTATGTAACGATTTAAATCTTAAAGCACAATTTAAAAAGCAGGGAATCACTGATAGAAAGGAAATTGGTGAATTCTGTTATCAATTTAGTTATCCTTTAAATCATTTATCTTCAAGGAAAAAACCTGTAATGAAAAGAAGAAAAAATATTTTAAAGGAATGAAAACGAAAAAGAGAAGATTTTGATACAAATAATTATAAAAGGAAATTTAGAACCTTTAAAAAAGGAAAAAAGGAAAAATATTAAGGATGTTTAATGTCATAAATGTAGAAAGATGAGTCATTATGCTAATAATGTTTGACCAAAAAGAAAATTGATTCTTTAGAAATTGATGATAATGTTGAACAACAAATTTATAATTTGTTGCTTAATTTTGATGCATCTGATAAATCTGACTATATTTCTGATGAGTCTTCTGATTATAGTTCTGCTGATGAGATATTTGCTCTTCATAATTCTGATGACTCCTTTTCAGATTCTGATAGTTCTTCTGAATATGCTAATCATTGTAAATGTGATGCCCCCAAATATGAGTACTCGCTACCATGGTAATTAAACCCGGATTGGACCGCCGATCCGACCGGTAAAAACCGAAACCTTTTTATGCTAACCGGAACTGGAACCTTTCAAAAAATCGGAACCGGAACCTTTCTTCTGAATATGCTAACCGGAACCTTTCAAAAAACCGTTTTTTGATCAAAAATCGGTCAAACTCGGTGACCTGGTCACGGGTCACCGGTTTTACCAGTTCCCTACCTCAATACTTTTTTTTTATAAAAAAATAAAATATTTAAGCCTTTAAATTTGATTAAATATATCCTTGATTGAGTTTTGAGTTATGATCATGATTTAATATCTTTCTTTTCATATAAATTTTGTATTTATTTGAATTGTATAAACTATAAAGTAAACATTGTACAAATAGATTTAGTTTTTTTTTACCGAATTTGATTGAATGTATCCTAAAGATGTTTATATTCATTTGTGTTTGATTTTATCACTCTGGAGTCTTGAGTTTTGAGTTATTCATGATTTAATATATTTTTTTTATATAAATTTAGTATTTATTTGAATTGTATAAAGTAAACATTATAGGTTTAATTTTTTTTTTTGTGTAGATAAATTGATTAATTTTACATATTTACTAAATATTATATATAATATATAATAATAATTAATATATTTAATTATTTATTATTTATTACATATTAATGACGTCACTGGGTCAATAACGGTCCGACCACTGGTCGGACTAGTGACCCATCCACCCGGTACCTTATCCGATTCGATAAACGGTTCGGTTTTAAAAACATTGTTCGCTACTACAGACTTCGTACTCACTATTCATCCACAACTAACTAATGAATACAAACTAATTTATATTATTATTATTACATTATTTACATAATTAAGTCATACAAACTCCCATGTCTTACTTACATTTCATTCAAATACATCTGTTCCAAAATATTGCATTATTAACATTAATTAATTGATAAATTATAATTTTCCTAATCTTCCTCCGCCGCTTTACCTTTTCCTTTATCTTTGATGTTTAACCCATCGGGTCCCTCCACTTTAGCTGTGAATATAATTCCCAGGGGTGAACAACTAATTTACTCAATAAGTATAAACAATTTAAAATATCGAAAAAATAATTATGGTTGAAATAAATACTGATGAAAAAAATAGGATCACATTTGGAACTTGGAATAAAAAAAATATCTTCATAAAATCTTGAACTGAATTGACAATTTTATTTGAACTAAAGGATCTCAAAGCTCATCGTATTCTCATGGTAATTGAAATTCAACTGAGTGGTCGTAGGGACCATAAACTATTTTATATGTTCATCAGTCGGGCACTGAGAACTCTACCATAATGTTCAACAATCACAAAGACTGCGAACTTTCCATAGAGTATCATTAGGGAATCAGCCTAACAATACTCCATGTTACACGTAGCATCATCTCCATGCTGTATTTTTACAGCATATATCGGTTACCCAATAATACAATTATCCCCTATTTCTAAGGTTGTTCTACTCAGTCATAAATCAGAGTCCGCACCAAAATAATTTGATTCAAATTAACATAACATCAAAGAATCATGAACATTTCAATAAATTGATAGAAACATAACAATTGAGTTTAGCCGAACAAATGACATAAACTCTTTTTACAGACGGTCCAAGAAGCTTTTTAATGAAATTTACAGTTTAATAATGGGCGAAATTCAAATGCACAGGAGTGCGAGAACTTACCTAATTCAAGTGTATTTCCCTCGTTTAAATTACTTTTTGTCCCCAAATGTTCACCTACATCATCCATAATAATATAATTAATTAAATCATTTAATATTTTCAGTAGTTACCATCGGTTATTTATAACCTTATTTTGGTAATTTCAGTTATCGTAACTTATTCTCGAGTACCAACTTAATCCCATTTTTTAATTTTACTATCAAAATGACTATTTTACCCTTACTTAAACTTACATGTCTTATTTTAACATGTATTTACAGGTAAATTACACTATACATTTTTCGATAACTTTTAAATTAATTTTTCATAATTTCTTAAATCCTATCTTCTTTGTTAAACCTCTTTTAACCATTTATTTTTTCTCATTCTGGCCCTACTTAGTAATTTCATTCTAGATCCTTTTGATTTTTCTAGATTTTTCTAAATATATAATATTTATTTTAGGCCAGTTTTTGTTCGAAATTATAATATTTATTAAAATTCGAAATTTTGTTCAAAAATCATAAAATTTGGACAGAATCCTCTATGCATCTAAATTTACTTCCACCGAAAATTTCATCCTTATCTAAGTTGTAAAAATCAAGTTATTACAGTTTTAACTTTAAATTTTTGTTTTGGTCATAACTCTTTTATCTTAAGTCTACTTTTGTTCATTTTGTAGACATAACCTTCCTTATACTTCGAGGTACCATATACCCGAAGCCTAGAATTTTCCAAGCAAGCTAAATGTCCAAAACAATCCGCACAAAAATAAGGTCAACAGGTTTAACAGTCTGTCCTAATTTGGTAGAAAATTCACCAAAAATAATCTACATAGAATTTATGTCTCAAACCACCTCCGAATTGTAGTTAACTTACATATATATCATCCACAACAAGAATCATATAAAAATTCGAACTATGCTAAGAGTTATGCATGTTATAATTTCATGTCAGATTTTAGGGTTTTCTGACCTAGCTAGTTTAAGTTTCTTTTTAGACGTAAACAAGTGTGATTCATGTTTATTAACAGAACCCTAGATCTTTTACAAAACATTTTGAATAAAGGAAGAGGTTTAGGGTTTATATCTTCCTAGTTTTGTTTTTACTACCCTTGATTGATAATCTTTTTTGTTGTTGGCTTGCTTGATCTCTTCCTCTCTTCTCTACTTCAAAATGTTGAACTCTCTCTCTCTCTATCTCTTTTCTAACTCTTTGATCTTGTGTTAGTAAAGTGTAAAATGAGATATAAGGGTTGAATATATATTGGCAAAGTTTACCAATTCTCTTTTCCTCCCTCCATGACTTCTTTGTTTTATAGTCAAACCATCCAACTTTTTATCTTGATAATACACCCCCTAGGTTAATTAGACTAAACCTTACTTATATGCAAGTAATCTCCATGATTAGTAACTACTTAGATGTTTAAGGCTTCATTTGAAATCAATGGCTAAAAACAAGGTCACATCTCACCTTTCTCATTTTGCCAACACAAAAGATGTTAGTTGAGGTCACATAGACCTCTTGACTTCCTCCCCCAGCCCTTTTTGCCAGATTTATCCATCAATTTTTTTTCTTGCAATTTATAGGAAGAAATTTCTAGATTTTGGGCTAATTATTGGGCTAGTTTGGTTGATATATTCAAGTGGGCTTGCTTAGTTTATGTATTCAAGTAGATTAACTTAAGTGGCCCAAATGGCTTATTACTTGCCAATTGGCTAGAAATTATTTATTTCCTAGTCCATTTCATTTCCATTTAGTTTTCTTATTTACTGCTAGCCCAATTTATGTCCTTCCATAGTTAGTTATTTCCTAATGTTTCATTTGTAATCATAAAATACATGTTTAGTAATGCATGCAAAATTAGAAACCATATTTCTAACTTATAATTTTAACTTTATTGAAACATCCACATTTTTTATTACCTTGTGTACAAAATCTTTCAGATATTACATTCTCCCTTCTTTATAAGAATGTCATCCCCGGAATCATTTATAACTCATTCAAAAATGTGTGGGTAATTCTTTTTCATTTTATCTTCGAGTTCAAACTTAGACTCTTCTATATTTTGATTTCTCTAGACTACCTTGACAGAAGGTATTACTTTATTCCTTAATACTTGCTCTTTCCTGTCAATAATCTGAACAAAAATCTCCTCATAAGTTAAGTCCCTCTCGACTTGTATGGGTTCATAATCTATTACATGTTTGTAATCGGGTTTGTAGGGACATAATACAAGCACATGAAATATATTGTGTATGTGTTCCAACTCAAGAGGTAAGGCTACTTCATAAACCACCTCACATACTCTCCTTAACACCTCAAAACGTCCTATAAATCTAGGACTCAAATTTTCTTTCTTCCCAAATCTGATTTTCTTTTTCCAATGAGATACCTTTAAAAATACATAGCTTCCAACATCAAACTCTCTCTTCTATCGATACTGATCTGCATACTTCTTTTGTCGGTCTTGCACTGCTCTCGACCTGGCTCGAATCACTCGAACAGTTTCTGTAGTTTGCTGAACCAGTTATGGCCCAAGCAATTGACTCTCTCTAACCTCGTCCCAACATACCGGTGTTCTGTATTTCCTACCATACAGAGCTTCATAAGGCGACATTTCGATGCTCACATGATAACTGTTGTTGTACGCAAACTCCGCTAGGGGTAAGTTATCATCCCAATTTCCCTTAAAATTCATAATTCATGCCCTCAGCATATCCTCCAGAGTTTGTATAGTTCTCTCACTTTATCCGTTGATTTGAGGATGATACGCAATGCTCAACCTCAATTGTGTTCCTAGATGTTCCTGAAGACTCTTCTAAAAATTTGATGTGAATCGTGTATCTTAATTTGACACGGTCAAAATCGGAACTCTATGCCTAGAAATGATCTCCTTGACATACAACTTAGCTAATTGGTCTAAGTTAAATTTCACCTTAACTGGCAAGAAATGTATAGATTTCGTCAATCGATCTACTATCACCCAAATAGTCATAGCCCTTCTGAGTGGTTAGAAATCCTACTACGATATCCATGGTGATATGCTCCCACTTCCACTCCGAAATTTCTAAGGGTTGAAACAAGTAAGGCACTTACTCACCCATTCTGTAACCTTCCTCTTCATGCTAGGACATTAAAAATATTGATGGAGATCATGATACATCTTCGTACTCTCGGGGTGGATCGAATACTTAGAATTATGGGCTTCTTGTAAAATTTCTTCTTTTAATCCTGGTATCGAAGGTACTCATATTCTATCTTTAAATCTCACCACTTCATCCTTATGTATCTTGAATTTTTCATCATCCTTTTTCGTCATTCGTTTCTTTATTTTCTCACATTTTTCATCTTTCTCCTATGACTCCTTAACTTTGTCCAATAAAGTTGGACGAATTTTTTCCACATATAAATGTTTTTCTGACTCCATCGAACCTTTTACCTCTATCTCTAGCTTCTAATATTCTTTTATTAATTCCTCTTTAATGGTCAACATCATCAACTTCTCCTAGTTCTTTCTACTTAAGGCATCTACCACGACCTTAGCTTTTTCTGGATGATAAAGGATCATATAATCATAATCCTTTAACAATTTCAGCCACCTCCTTTGCCTCATATTTAACTTCTTTTGCATAAAAATATATTTTAAGCTCTTGTGGTTTGTGTAAATCTCACACTTCTCTCCATACAAATAATGTCTCCAGATTTTTAGAGCAAAAACTATTGCTGTTAATTTTAGATCATGAGTAGGGTATTTCTTTTCATAATCCTTCAACTGTTATGATGCATAAACAATCACCTTCTCATGCTGCATCAAAACACAGCCTAACCCTCTATGTGAGGCATCACTATAAACCGCAAAGCCTCTAGTATTATCTGGTAGTGATAACACTGGACCCGTACTTAATATCTTTTTCAACTCCTAGAAACATTATTCTCACTTCTCCTTCCACATGAATTGCATATTATTCCTAGTCAAATTCGTCAGCGGTCCTGCTGTCTTGGAAAAATCCTGAATGAATCTCTGATAGTATCCCGCTAACCCTAAGAAACTTATAATTTCTGTTGGGATTTTTGGTTTTTCCAAATTTATTACAGCTTCCCCTTTCGTCGAGTCTACAGAAATCCAGTCCTTATCAATCACAAGCCCTAAGAATTGTAGTTTCTCCAACCAGAATTCACACTTAGAAAACTTCACATACAATTTCTCTTTTCTTAAGGTTTCTATACTAATCTTAAGTGTTCTTTATGCTCCTTCTTTATTTTTAAATAAATTAAAATATCATTAATGAACACCACGATAATGACCAAATGGCATCATGAGGAACTCGTAATGACCATAACAAGTCATAAATGTTGTCTTAGGCACATCTTCACTTTTTACCATCAATTGATGGTATCCTGACCTCAAATTAATCTTTGAAAAATATTTCTCTCCCTTCAATTGGTCGAACAGATTATCAATTCTTGGTAAGGGGTATTTATTCTTAATAGTTACCTTATTCAACTCCCTATAGTCTATACATAATCTCAGTAATTCATCCTTTTTTCAGAAACAGTACAGGTGCTCCCCAGGGTAAGATACTTAGTTGAATAAATTTCTTATCCAACAGCTCTTGTAGTTGTACCATCAATTCCTTCATTTCCACCGGTACCATCCTATACGAAGCCTTCGAAATTGGCGTTGTTCTAGGGACTACATCAATTACAAATTCAACCTGCCTATCTGGAAGAATACCAGGGAGTTCATCCAGGAATACATCTGTAAATTCTTTCACTACAAGCATCTGACTTAAATATGGCTCCACTCGTTGGATATCTACTATGTAAGCTAAATACCCTACATCTAAGCAGTTTTTTGGCTTGCATCATTGATAAACAACAAGACTACTTAGGTGACCGATTCCCATAAAACACCACATTTGTTTGATTTGGAGTCTGAAGGTTCACACACTTACTATGACAATTGATAATGGCTTCATGGTTATTCAACCAGTACATTCCTAGTATCACGTCAAATTCTCCTAATTGAATAAGGAATAGATCTACCAAAAATTTATGTCCCCTAATCTTTACGCAACAGTTTTTATGTACATATCCAACATGGATTACTTCTTTGTTAGCAATTTTGATATTCAAAGAAAATTCTAACGGTTCATAAGGTAAGCTCAATCGGTTTGCAAATTCATGTGACACAAACGAACATATAGCTCTAGAATCAAATAGTACGCAAGCATTTATAGAATTTACTGGAATGATGCCTGACACGACGTCCTTTAATTCAACTGCATCTTTGACCGTCATATTGAAGGTCCTTGTTGTTGGTCAACCTGGTGCAATCAGCCCAAATATTATTGGTTTGTTATTATTGTTCCTACTACTTCCCCTACCTTCGTTCCCTTCTTTGAGCAGTTTCGTGCTTGGTGGTCCAAGGCACCATACATAAAACACCCATTCTTCTTTGGACTTGGGCAATTGGGAGCAATGTGACCATCTTGTCCACAGTTGTAACACATATTCTTCCCCTTTAGGCACGTTCCCATGTGATTCTTATCACACCTTTTACATGCCTCAACCTTCTTCTTATTGTCTCCCTCCTTTCCCCCACAGTTATATTATTATTATTATAATTCTACTTTTGTTTAGTATTATTATTATTATTTTTGCCACTTCCTTCTGTCTTTCCTCCTCCATCATGTTTCTTCTTCTTTTATTCTTTATTAAATTTCATTAGGGCCTCACTTTTGCCCTCTACAATAATTGTCTTCTCCAGAATTGTCGCAAAATTATCAATCTATAAGACAGACAACCTGTTGTACAACCAGGGTTTAAGACCATGTTCGTATCTCCTAACTTTTCTCTCTTCAGTGTATACCTGGTGTGGAGCAAACATCGCCAATTCTTTAAATTTGGCAGCATACTAGGGCATAGTCATATCCCCTTACTTTAGTTCTAACAATTACATCTCCGTACGACTTGTCATACTACGCGAAAAATAATTTTCAGAAAATAACTCCTTGAATCTTTCCCAAGAAACTACTCATTCTCTGGCCCTATTCTGGTTAGCCTCCCACTAGAAGTTAGCTTCTCCTTTCAACATATAAGCGGTAAACGCTGTCTTTTAGTTTTCCCCTACCCCGACAACCATGAAAGCCTTTTCTATTTCTTTAATCCATGTCTGACCCTCTATAAGCTCAATGGTTCCCTTAAACTTAAGGGGTCTCATATTCTTAAAATCTTTAAAGTTTGTGACTTTTGGCGCAGGTGGGTTCAAATTCTAAGCTCTACTCTGAAGGGCTCCTACTAGTAAGTCTATAAATTATTGTATGGGGTTAGGTTCATGGTACTCGTATTGTTCATGCTGCTCCTCTAGTTTTTCATTAACTAACCTCATTCATGGTTATCCCTGCGGCATTTTCTGCTTAGTATAACAATGTATTATTATAAGCATTATCTATATCAAGCATGTATTTAAGTAACGTAATTAATCATCCATGAAACACATGTTTATAAAACATATTATATTAATAAGCATCATATCTTTACATCAGTTAGCTTGCTTTACATATCATATACTACATACATATACATACATCCCATAACTATACCTCAAAATTTGGGATTACATAGCTTACACATATTTCTTACAAAAAACCTACTACTACCTCCTATTTGCTACAAATACAAACCTCCCCTCATAAAATCCTTATGCTCGTCATAAACTATCGCCGATACTAAGTCCCTACTAATTGTATGGACCGTGTGACCCAACTATACTCGATGGCTCTCAATCCTATCCAGGATTCGCCCGTAAGAAACCCCAAAATTATATACCATCTGATCCATCCTTCTTTTCGTCCTCCTCACATCAGCATCTACTTCCTCCAATATACCCTCTACTCTGATGCGGGTATCAATCTTAGCCTCCTAAAGAGCCTCTAGCTCTTCGTTCCTCTCCTGCTTCTGTTGGACCCTTGGCTCCAACTCTTGATTCTTCTGCTGTAACTGTTGGTTCCTAATCTCCAACTCTTGGTTTCTCTCCTCTGCCTGTTGATTTCTAACCTCCACCTCCTAATTCCTATCTACTAACTAGGATCAACGCATGTACCTCTGCCAACACATCTACCTCCTGATCATCCTCCTTCACTATTGTGGCCTTATCGGCAACATTTTTCAGTACTATTTAATCCTCCTCAAGATCATCTTTAGGATCCTCCTTCGGCTAACTACCCTGCTCTAGATCTACTACATGCTCTGGTCTAGGTACCTCGTAAATATGTCTCACCACGCCTTCGTTGGCCATCCTACAATACAATAGAACAATTCACTTAGTACATTAACATATTATAATACACAACTTTAATAATCTAAAAATATTTAATTAATAAATTTCTAAAATATTTTATTATTATTATTATATATTATTATTATTTTCATAAGAACTTTATGTGAGTTCGCATATCACTGACTTAACTTATCCTCCCTAAGTTATATACTAAGGTTCTCTAACTTAAGGGTTATAACATATAGTTCCGATATCAACCTGTGACGCCCCCAAATCTGAGTACTCGTTACTACAGACTTGGTTCTCACTATTCATCCACAATCATAATTAACTAATGAATACAAACTAATTTATATTATTATTACATTATTTACATAATTGCGTCATACAAACTCTCAGGACTTACTTTCATTTCATTCAAATGCATATGTTCTAAAATATTACATTATTAACATTAATTAATTAATACATTATAATTTTCCTAATCTTTCTCTATCGCTTTGTCTTTTTGTAACGCCCCCAAATCTGGGTACCTCAAACCCGAGTTCGGTGCTCCACGGTACATCCCATTCCATAAAACATAATAGACATGAATGTAATTACTATATTATTACAACATGTCTTACTCTCAATTTTAGGTTCTATTACTATAACATCATTCTAAAATTTAATATTATGTCTTAATATTACATCAATACCATACTATTACAAATAAGGTACTACGTCATCTAAACGTTCATCTTCCCCTTTTCTTTGTCCTTACCGGAACCTTCAACCTGCTCGGACTTAGCTGCAATATTTAATATAAAGCAAGAATGGACATTTAATTGTCCAACGAGTATAACAGTTGAATAACAACAATATCAAGAATCATGTCACTTCTCTTTAACAAATGAACAATAGTTGTAAGATATTCCGAATAAACAGGAACAATACTTTGCTTTCGTTTAGAAACATTTTCGAAACGACATACTGAGTGGTCATAAGACCTTGAACATTCTTTTGCTTACTATAAAAGGGTTTAAACAGTTATTTGACTGCAATCCGTCTGACTTACGAGTACTTCTAGGTGATCAGCTTATTGTCCTACACATTTAAGTATGTAATGTCCAAGAAATTTTAAGCCTTGTACAATTTATTTTGATATATGAAATTCGTTTTATTTAATTTTACGAATTTAATTGGATCCATGTAGGTATTATTATTTAGTTATATCTAAATATATGGTCCAATAATTTTCTTGCATTAAAGGGGCTCATTAATAGTTTGAATAAATTAGTGAGTTAACCCTAAGACTTGACTTGCAAGAAATTGGGGAAATTAAATAAGTAATTTTATCATTATCGGATTAAATAATTCGAATAAAGAATTATGGTTAAATTAAATATTTTAAATAAATAATTAATTGGTTTAGTTATTTAATTTAAAATATTAGAAATACAAGGTGGTCAATTTAAATTGGGTCAATTTCCTTTATCTAGATTGGCCCATTGCTCTTATTTATTTCTGATTTAAGCCCAAATCCCTTTTCTTTTTATTTTTCTATTGGGCCACCTTTCTAATTTATTCAGCCGGCCCAACTATTGGGTTAAGCCCAAATTTAATCTCCAGCCGGGTTGGATCCGTTTGGGGCAAAAGCAATTTGGGGGAAACAAATTCGATCGGTGGAATTGTTTGGAATAACCGAACCAAGATGGAGACGAGAAGAAGAACCAGGGGATAACTAAGCTAGGGCACCCAAACTCTCAAATCAGACAGCCAAGCAAGCCCTAGGGGTCCAATCGAACGATGCGAGAGACGGGAAGAAGAAAAGGGGGCTGTCAATCGCCGGCGACAGCTTGCGTCGACAGGTTTGGGTGAAGAAGAAGCGACGACCGGCGGACTAATTGAAGGATCGAGGGAGCTACCGAGGAACAAGCGGACGGACCATGGGTTCCGGATTTTCAGCGACGCGACCGGTGAAAGCGCACGCGGCTCAAAGGCCAGCCGGCGAGTCGCAGTCGCTACCTCCTTTCTACCAACGGTCCCTGAATAACCAATTGGGGTAATACCCAGTTAATTTGGGTAAATGATATACTATAATTGAACCCTCCCCCAAACCCCAAGGCTTCCGATTTCCTTGTTTGTGAGTCCAAATTAGAAAAGAAAATCAGAGAGAGAGAGAGCCAGGGGGGAGTCAATCGTCGGTGGTGAATGTCCGGTTGGGTCGTGTATTGCGGAAGAAGAAGAAAGGCAGCAGCGCGATCAAACCCAAGGTATAAAAATGGGTTTATTAAGCTACTTAGATGGTTTAAGTTTCTTTGTAATTTTTCCTGTTTCTTCTATCTGTACTTGGGTTGTGGTTGTACTATATTGTGTTGTCGATTGTGTTCGTTTATAGCACTGTGTTAGGCTTGTTGGGAAACTGCGTTGATGAACCTTAAAGGTTCTAGCAGCTAATTGTTTTGTGTTGGTTGTAGTATATATGGTATTGAATTGTATTGTGTTTATTGCTGGGAATCTGTAATTGAAGAACCAAAATGGTTCGGTAGCGTGATGGTGTATAATAATTATGCTAATGTTGTGGCTTAGAATGCCTGGTATGTGTTCGATTTTATGCCTAAACCAGGTTTTGGTTTCTCTTTTGTATTGTTTGTCCTGCCAGCAACATGTATTACGAAATCAAATATTAGTTGCTTGTATGTGTTGATGTTGGACTAGCCACAAAACCTCGATTTTCCTTTGGGTATGATAATCAGTGTCGTATTCATATAACTGTTAATTGCAGATTTGAGTTCCAGTTGGTATTAAAGAGAATAGTCAAAACACATTGCTCATATCACACTTAAGTTTTTGGTATAATGGGGTTTGTAAATTGTTCCTGCACTGTGAGTGGTGAAATGGATAGCTTGAAATAAGATTACAGGGATTGTTTTGCTGTAGTATAGTATACCTATAGGGGAACAAGACTATGGTTTTACAAATAATTGTGTTATGCAATAATTGGTTACTATGGAGCAAGCAATAAAATAATTAATTGTTATTTAATTAGTATTTAACTAATAATTAAAAAAATGAGTATGGTTTGTGGAGTAATTATTTATTATTTATCAATAAATAATAAATAAAGATAATAAATATTTAATTATTATTTAATTAATATTAAATAATAACTAAGTATGAATAAACTTTATAAATTAATTATTTATTATTTATCAATAAATAATAAATAAAGATAATAAATATTTAATTATTATTATTAAATAATAAATGAGTATGAATAAAATTAATCAATTAATTATTTATTATTTATCAATAAATAATAAATAAAGATAATAAATATTTAATTATTATTTAATTAATATTAAATAATAACTAAGTATGAATAAAATTAATAAATTAATTATTTATTATTTATCAATAAATAATAAATAAAGTTAGTAAATATTTAATTATTATTTAATAGTAAATAATAATTAAGTATGAATGAAGTAATAAAGTAATTATGTATTATTTATCAAATAATAATAAATAAAGATACTAAATATATAACTAAGTATGAATAAAATTAATAAATTAATTATTTATTATTTATCAATAAATAATAAATAAAGTTAGTAAATATTTAATTATTATTTAATAGTAAATAATAATTAAGTATGAATGTAGTAATAAAGAAATTATTTATTGTTTATCAAATAAAGATACTAAATATTTAATTAGGTATGAATAAGGTTATTTATCAATAAACAATAAACATTTAATTATTTAGTATTAAATAAGTATGAATAAAAGTAATAAAATAATAATTATTATTTAATAATAATAAATAAGGATAACGAGTATTTAATAATTATTTATTGTGTAACATTACCTAATAAACAAAGATAATAAATATCTAATTATTATCTAATCAATATTAATAATAATTGGGTATGAGTAAACTATAAGGATAACAACTACTTAATCATTAATGAAATAATGATTAAGTATGAGTGAGATTAATAAGGTTGATTATTTACTTTTGGCCTTAATAAATAAAGATAATAAATACTTAAGGGTTATTTAATTAATATTAAATAATAATTAAGTGTGTGTAAAATTAATACATTAAGTATTTAATTAATGTTGAACAAGGAACAAGGTTAATAATTACTCAATTACCCCTAAGGTAAATAGTAATTAAGCGAAATAAAACTAAATAAGTGATCAATTGTTTTTCTATTGTCATTAAACCGGAATAAATTTATTATTTATTTTATAAATAATAAATAAGGATTTTTAACCCATATTAGAGACGAATAAGAGTAATAATCTGAGTGCTCGAAGGATAAGTGATCATGATTAGCTATCATTTATTTTCATAGCTAAAGGTCAGCAATAAATTTCCGAGTAGCTAATGTTAAATAGTAATTAAATATATATATAGTAAATTGTTTACCTGCTAAATAGGTAGCATAAGTGAGTGTATCGATATACAGTTATGCAATGCTAATGGATAAACCGACTTTATCAACTGATAGGTTATCCAAGATCAATTAATTAAAGCTAAATTTTTACCTGTAGCTGAGCAAACAGGCAAGTTCAACTTACTCAACTTTTACATTGAGCAAGTTTCTAAACCTTATGCATTATTTTTAATTCGTGCAAAAAGGTATATATTATTGCAAGTTATTCTTTAAGCTTGAATCTTATCTCCAAGCATGCCTTAAGTGGTCTAATTACTTTCAAAATTATTCCACATCTATGTAGTCATTGACATTCGCACTCGTGCATTGAATTCGTACATTTATTAAAGTTCCGAAATTTACGAACTATTCATGATTAAGTCTGAACCTTTGTTCGGTCAGGCAAGTATGTGAGAATTTATAAAAGCTATCCGAACCAATCGATGGTAAGGATTCTTAGACTAAATGGACATCCCTCTTATTATAGGGGAGTACCCCAGGTACCGTATATAAGGTACAAATAGCAGAGTTAAATGTTATGCATACACATAGCGTACGCGAGGCTGATCCCCTCAAGTACTTATTCTGTAGCCAGTAACCAGAGGGTCAACTAGCTATTGACTCCTTTGGAAGTTATTGTTCAAAGTCTACTTGACTATCAATTGTTCTAAAAGTATTTATTGTTCTTGCTTCTGATAATTCTATTGTTGAAATCTCTTTCTATATCCCTTTCATTATGATATATCCTTATTTTTGTACTTTAAACTTGCTAAGCAAACTCGTTGCTCATCCTTGCTATATCATGACTTCATTGCAGCTAAACCCAAGACGTCAGGGAAGAACAAAGGGAAAGAAAAGATGAAGTGATAGACTTCATGTAGCAGATTTTAAATTTATGTGTAGTTAGTTACTGTTAATGTAATTTAAACCCTGATAGTTATTTAGGGTATAGATTTGTGTATGTGTTTAAGGTTATTGTATTCTAGGACTAGTAACACCTTTGTAATGAACAATATATATTTATTATATTCCGCATTTCAGTTACCATATGTTGTTAGAGATGAATGTTTGTATTGGATCGTGATGACCAGATCCGGGTAGTTGGAGACCCGAATTTGGGGGCGTCACAAAGTACATAGCCACATACCAATTAGATCCACAATTAATGCCAAAGATTGGTTAACTTGACGACTAATTGCCACTACGATAAGGTAGTCGGGGGTCTCACTTCAGTTCATAAAAAGAAACAGCTTAACAACTCTACAGCATGACGCGATCGCGCTGCTATTTGGCTTAGGAGTGGCGCGACCACGTTACTCCTCCAAAGGCATTTTTCTAGTTTATTTCTTACACTGTTCGACTTCTAAATGCTTGGGGTCATTCTGTTATTATACTAACATAACATACATATGCTTTGGGGTATTTAGAACATGTTAGGCTTTTATACACATGCATCAAATCAGCATTACAAAGCAACAAAGCTTTTTACCTCTACAGACCAATGCGGCCACGCTAGTTTTAAGCTTGGGAGTGGCACGGCCGTGCCACTCCTGCTGTAGCAATCCCAGGTTCTGCTTCTATAGAACCTTAACCAAAATTTTCGTTTTTCTTCTCCTTTCCTTCTTACCCATTATACAACAGTCCATATGACTTAAAACATGTTTCTATTACCAAGTTAAGGAACATACCATCATTTCATCAATTAATCACACCTAGTTCTCATGTTTCTTAGAGAAATTTTTCTCTTGGACATTAAATCAAACGGTTTGTGGGCATGGCGTCAGAGTTCAGAACTCATAGCCTACCAATACATGGTTACCCTTGACTTCACATATGAAATCAATTCTCATAGCTTCTGGACATACACTAACAGTACACAACCTATGCATATACCCAAACATAGTTTATAACTTCATTAATACACATGAATTATCCATAACAGTCCATTAATGTCCATTCTTGTTTCCTTATGCATAGGTTCTGATTTCTCATTCTTTGTTCTACTTTTACATATCATTAACAAGGTTCTTATAGAGTTAACAACATTCTCACATGTTCATGAACAACCAAGCAAAATCAGCAACATACTCCAACAAACGATCAAAGCAAAAACCATAAACTTAAAGCTAGTATGGAAATGAGTTAGGTTATTCATTGCTTACCTCTTGAAGCTTCTTCTAGGGTGTTAAATGAATTAATAGCAGCTGCTACAACAATCCTTCTTCTCCCTTCAATTCACCCGTGAACTCACTTCTCATTCTTCTCTCAAATTTTCAGTTACAACACTTAGCAAAATGAAAGGAATGGAAGGCTAGACAATGAAGGAGTATTTATAGAGGAATCATCAGACGTTCTTGGTGATGGAGGAGCTGAGCGTGCTCTCACGTAGCAGCTCCCCATGAATGGGTGGTTGAGCTTTTGCTCTCCCCATGCTCAGGTACTCCCTTTCTCTTCTCCCCATTACTTTATTTTCTTTTTTCCCTTACCAAATGCAAGGAATTTGCTCCTCCTTATGCTCTCCCACCACCTTTGATTCTCTTCTCCTCTCTACCCATACTCTTCTACTTCCCTCAAATCAGTTAATTTCTATAACCCATTTCCCACATGGGTTATGGGTTATAGGCCACGGATTGTGGGTTTGACTCATGGACTTAGTCCATGGGTTTTGAGCTTCAATTAATAATCTATTGGGCTTCTAATTAATTCCAATTGGGCTTTCATAAAATCCCACACTTGGATAATTAACTCTTCACATTAACGGTTTGACGAAATTAATAAAAGTCGAAAAATCGAAAAAGACGTTTTTGGCGTGAATAGTGCCCCAGTGAATAGTACTCGCGCGAATAGTGTTTTAGTGTTATTCCTCGAAATCATTTATTAAATTCTATGAAGTAACAACACTTAATAATCATCCCATACACGTAATCTATATTGTCACATAACCTTTAAACACGTAACATGGAATAATATTAATAAAAATTTATTTTATTCAATAATATTCAAAATTTCGAATTATAAAGCTTCCCACGATCCATGATCATTACACTTTTTCTTTATCTTTGATGTTTTACCCCACAGACCCCTCCACTTTAGTTATGAATATAATCGCAAAGGTGAGCAACTAATTTGCTCAGCAAGTACAAATAATTTAAAATATCAAAACAACAATTATGGTTGAAATAAATACTGATGCAAAAAATAGGATCATCGCATTTGGAACTTGGAATCAATAAAATATCTTCATAAAATCTTGAATTGAATTCTCAATTTGAATTGAACTAAAGGGTCTCAAAACTCATCGTAATCTCAAGGGTAATTGAAATTCAACCGAGTGGTCGTAAGGACCATGAACTATTTTATATGTTCATCAGTCGTGTACTGAGAACTCTTTAATAATATTCAATAGTCACAAAGACTGCGAACTCTCCACAGAATATCATTAGGGGATCAGCCTAACAATACTAACATCATCTCCATGCTCTGTTTTTACAGCATATGTCGGTTACCCGACAATACAATTATCCCCTATTTTTAGGGTTGTTCTACTCAGTCATAAATCAGAGTTTGCACCAAAATAATTTGGTTCGGATTAACATAACACTAAAGAATTATGAACATTTCAATAAATTGATAAAAACATTATAATTGTGTTTAGCCGAACAAATGACATAAACTCTTTTTATATACGATCTAAAAATCTTTTTTGTAAAATTTACAGTTTAATAATGGGCGAAATTTAAATGCACATGAGTGCGTGAACTTCTCTAATTGAAGTGTAATTCCCTCATTTAAATCACTTTTTGTCCCCAAATGTTCACCTACATCATCTATAATGATTTACTTAATTAAATCATTTAATATTTTCAATAGTTACTGTCGATAACTATCTATAACGTGTTCGGTAATTTCGATTATCGTAACTTATTCTCGAGTACTAACTTAATCTCATTTTTTTAATTTTACTATCAAAATGACCATTTTGCTCTTACTTAAACTTACATGTCTTATTTTAACATGTATTTACTGGTAAAGTACACTATACATTTTTTCTAGTAAACCAAATAATTAAATTATTTAAAAAATAAAGTTATTGCCTGTGCTATTGAGGAAAAATTAAGAGAACCAGTTATAGTGGAAAAAATTAATAAAATTGAAAGAGAAATTACAGATAATATTTGTAATGAATTTCTTAATGCTTTTTGGGATAGAAAAAACATATGGTAAAAATTCCATATGAAAATAATATTTTTGAGGATAAAATTCCTACTAAAGCTCAACCATCCCAAATGGATAGAGAAACTCTTGAGTATTGCAAAAAAAAAAATTGATTCTTTGCTTGAAAAAGGATTGATAAAAAAGAGTTATTCTCCATGAAATTGTTCAGCTTTTTATGTTAATAAACATTCTGAAATTGAGCGGGGTACACCTAGAATGGTTTTTAATCATAAAACTCTCAACAAAGTCCTTAAATGGATTCGCTATCGTATTCCTAATAAGAAGGATTTATTAGATAGACTTATAAATGGGAAATTTTTTTCAAAATTTGATTTAAAATCTGGATATTGGCAGATTCAGATTGACCCAAAGGATAGATATAAAACAGTTTTTACAGTCCCTTTTGGTCAATATGAATGGATTGTTATGTCATTTGGGTTAAAAAATGGTCCTTCTAAATTTCAGAAGATTATGAATGAAATTTTTTATCCTTATTCTACTTTTACAATAGTTAATATTAATGATATCCTTAAATTTTCTAAGGATATTGATCAACATTTTAAACATTTGAATATTTTTATAAATATTGTTAAAAAGAATGGGTTGGTTATATCAACTAAGAAAATGAAATTATTTCAAACAAATATCAGATTTCTTGGTCATAATACTTTCAAAGGAATAGTAATTTCTATTAATAGATCTATTCAATTTGTTGAAAACTTTCCTGATAAAATTAAAGATAAAACAATAATATAAAGAATTTTGGGAAGTTTACAATATATTTCAGACTATTATAAGGATCTTACAAAGGATACTAAGGTCTTATATTACCGTTTGAAAAAACAGCCACCCTAATGGGGCTTAGAACATACAGAGGCTGTTAAAAGGATTAAACTAAAAGCCAAATCTTTAGCAAATCCTCAATGGTTAAAAATCGTTGAGACTGGTGCCTCTGATCTTGGTTATGGAGGTATTCTTAGACAAAGAAACCCTAAAATGGAAAAGAAAGAATTAGTCCGACATACATCTAGTTATTGGAATAATACTTAAAGTAGATATTCCACCATCAAGAAAGAAATGTTATCAATACTAAAATATATCTTCAAATTTCAAGAAGACTTGTTAAATTAAGAATTTATTTTGAGAATTGATTGTTCTGCAATTAAATAAGTCCTTAATATGGATGTAAAAAATCTTGTACCTAAACATCAATTTGCTAGATGGCAGTCACTTTTAGCAATCTCTTTGATTTTAAGATTGAAAATATTAAAGGAGAATTAAATTCTCTGCCTGATTATTTAACCCGTGAATTTTTATAAGGCAAACCATCTCTAAAAGAGGTGGATATTCTCATGGGGGAAGCTCTTCCAGAGGAAAAGGTAAATATTTACAACTCTCGGGTTCCTCCAAAGGAACACCATCCTCAAAAGAAACATGTAAAATTATAGTTTCCATGGAGGAAGTGTTACAGAAAGAAGAAATGGATAATATCCATGAAAAAAAATTTATTGAAATGTTTATGACCATAGAAAATTCTAACCTAAAATGGTTAAAGGATCGGAACTATTTGATAACAAGATATCTTGATCCAATAGTATCTTATCCCTTAAAGAGAATCAATAATTTTCGAGGATATCATGATCTCTGCTGCTACTTCCTTTGTTGTTGTTGTTGTTGTTGTTGTTGTTCTTTCTAAGTCTTCTGTTGTAGCTTTTGCATGAACTTTCTTAATCTTCCTATAAGCAATGCAATTTCTTCATCATCATCATCATCATCACTTGGACTAGCCTTAGTTGGAGCTTTGGATGCAGCTTCAGTTGCCTTGAAAGCAACTCCTTTATCTTTCTTCTTGTTCTTCGAAATGGTCTCTGTTCTCTGATTAAACTCAAGCTCATAGGTGAGAAGATTACCATAGAGCTTTTGTATAATCATCTAATGCAAGTTCTTCAACTCGCGAATGGCAGTGGTCTTAGCATCCTACTTGCTTGGTAAAACACTTATAAACTTGATATTAAGGTCTTTATTAGGATAGACCTTCCCATATGATCTCAGAGAGTTGAGGAGCATACTGAATCTCTCATAAGTTGTTGTGATGTTCTGTCCAGGTACATGAGAGAACATTTTATACTGTTGCGTTAAGAGAGACTGCTACATATGGTTAATTTTAAAATTGATAAAATAAAAATTATTTACTTCTAATAAAATATATTGGAAATATGATAATTCTATACTAAGATTGGTGGGGGTAATGAGCTCATTATATTATAAGTGATATCAGGGGTTTTAAATTTTTGATCTTAAAAAGTGTCTCAAATGATGTGTCACCCTAACATTTGTTAGGTAGAACTCATGTGATTGGTTATGCCATAAATTATTATTAAAATATTTAATGTCATATCATTTGAAACAAAAAATTTGAAACCCCTAGTATTACTCTTATATGATATAATAATTCTACAATTGTGAAATATACAAAATTAAAATTTTGTGAAATTTGGATTTTCATTTTATTTTAACAATACATTCAACATATGAATAAGTGCATTAATAAAGTGGAGTAATTTCTTATGTAAAATTATTGACTCCAGAGATATAATAATATGAAGAATTTAAATATATTTAGCACTTTTTTCAATAGATTAAACTATTATCTTCTATCAATTTTGGACACTCACGAAATTATTTTATTCTAAAATATCAAAATAAAGTTGTTTTAGTTTTTGATAAAAATTAAATTGTCAATTGTACTACTTCCTTTTGTCCAAATTACAAAGACTATTATTAACTTTAAAAGTCAAATTGTAACATTTTTAAAATTAAAAATGCATAAAATTTATTAAATTACAAAATAATAAATATTAGTATATTAATAGTACTTTTAGATAGTTACAATATTCAGTATTATAATGAATTAAATGAATCTATGTTAATTTAAAATTTAAAAATGCCTTTAGTTGATTTGAAAAGTCAATAATGATTTTATGTTTTCGATTGAGTGATGCTACGTATTAAGAAAGTTTATACTGAATTATAATTGTGAGATCCAACAATACATGCGATTTAATAGAATAGTCTTGTTATATATTGCGACAGTTTTTAGTCGAATTATGATTTGTGATGTATTTGCATATATGAGATAGGTAAGAATTAAGAAGTCTTACTTTAATTTATTCTCTTTTATCGCATACATTTCCATATTAGTCGTAATCTAACTTTATCAAATATTTATCGATATGTATATCATTTTTCTTAATAGAATTAGAAGGATAACCCACCATATGACACATATTAATACTTATCTACGTAATTAAAAAAATAAAAAATTTACAAATAAAACCACAATATATATTAATTTTCTTTTGGACCGGATGAAGTATTTTCCATGTTGTATTTTTATATACAGTTATAATTTTTATATTTAATTCCAGTATATATGTACAAAATTGTATTTTACTTCTTTTTCAAACAATTTATGTTATATTCTTACATACATATAATGATATACAGTTTAGCAGCCTTCTAGAACAGACAATCAACAATTACTTCTCTCAAGTCTCTCCAATGACTTTTCTCAATTTTGTTGATTTGATGATCTATTGTCGCCTCCCATTACGACTCCTTCCCGGTTACTTGCAATCTTCGCCTGCTTTCTCTCTCTAGAATGCTGCTTTTGACATTTGATTTTTTTTCTCTCTCTCTCCTCTCTCCTCCCCTCTCCTCCCCTCTCACATATATTATTATTCCTCTTTCTTGAACCATCTTAGCCCAGCAAAAACGCCACCAAATATACGAATCACCCCCCTTTTCAGGAATATGTCTTGTTGTACCGACAAGTAAGTCCTGACATTACTAATTTAGCAATAATTATACATATATATAGTTCTAGCTCTTCAGTTAATCTCTATATTTTTTGTTTATACATGTGTTGGAAGTAAGTTTATATTACAACTTTAGTAGTAGAAAAATAAAGAGAGTAGTAGAACAGTATCCCTTTGTGTTTTAGCTGTTTAATTTGATTTTGGGTTTGTGGATTTGGGTTTTGTGTGATTTTACAATTTTGGTTGAGATCTGTATCTGGGTGTTTGATGAGTTTGCTGAACTTTGATTGTGAGCTGCTGGAGAGGTCTGTGATCTTCAGATCATGGCTTCAAGGCCTCTTTTGATCCCTTCACCTAGAAGCCCAAATACCCAAGACCTTCCCTATACACCTGTTTCTGCCAATTTGTCAAAATCCTCTTCTAGGATGGAATCAAATACCTCAGTTGACAATCCTCCAATTTCGGATGGGGTCTTGAAATCGTCATCTTTGCGAAGTGTTTCTTCAATTCAGACGAAAACCTCTTCTAGTAACTCCATTAGGGAGGTGAATTTTGTTGATTTGGGATCGAGAGCTGTGCGGCATGGTTCGAGAGGTGCTGATTCTGAAGGTTTTAGCATGTCTCAGAAAGAGATTAGTGATGAGGATGCTAGACTAGTCTATATAAATGATCCTCTAAAGACTAATGAGAAGTTTGAATTCGCGGGGAATTCTATTAGAACTGCGAAATATTCGATCATTACATTTTTGCCTAGGAACCTGTTTGAACAGTTTCACAGAGTTGCATACATATATTTCCTTGTGATTGCTGTCCTCAATCAACTTCCCCAGCTTGCGGTATTTGGTCGAACAGCTTCGGTCCTGCCATTAAGCTTTGTGTTATTAGTTACAGCAGTTAAGGATGCCTATGAGGATTGGAGGCGGCATCGATCTGACCGAATTGAAAACAACAGGTTAGCTTCAGTCTTGGTAAATGGTCAGTTTCAGCAGAAGAAATCGAAAGATATTAGGGTGGGTGAGATTATTAAAGTTTTTGCAAATGAAACTCTTCCATGTGACATGGTACTGCTTTCAACTAGTGACCCAACTGGGGTTGCTTACATCCTGACCATTAATTTGGATGGGGAGTCAAATTTAAAGACGCGGTATGCTAAGCAAGAGACCCTTGCAAAGATTCCAGAGAATGAGAAGATTAGTGGGCTGATCAAGTGTGAGAAACCCAATAGGAATATATATGGGTTCCAGGCTAACATGGAGATTGAAGGGAAGCGTATGTCGCTTGGACCGTCCAATATTGTTTTGCGAGGTTGCATGCTAAAGAACACTGCTTGGGCTGTTGGTGTTGCAGTTTATGCTGGCAGGGAGACCAAGGTTATGCTCAACAGCTCTGGAGCCCCATCTAAGAGAAGCCGTCTCGAGACCCATATGAACAAAGAGATCATTCTCCTCTCTCTTTTCCTTGTTAGTTTGTGTACTGTAGTCTCAGTTTGTGCTGCGGTGTGGTTGAGGCGTCATAGGGATGAGCTGGATTACATGCCCTTTTACAGAAAAAAGGACTTCTCTGATGGAAAAGAGGATAATTACAAGTACTATGGGTGGGGGCTGGAGATATTCTTCACATTCCTCATGTCTGTTATTGTTTTCCAGATCATGATCCCTATATCATTGTACATATCCATGGAGCTTGTTCGTATTGGTCAGGCTTATTTTATGATTCAAGATAACCAGATGTACGATGAAAGCTCGAATGCGAGATTCCAATGCAGGGCTTTAAATATAAATGAAGATTTAGGACAGATAAAGTATGTATTCTCAGACAAAACTGGTACGTTGACAGAGAACAAAATGGAATTTCAATGTGCAAGCATTTCAGGTGTAGATTACAGCGGCTCAAAAATGAGTTCTCAAGGCGAACAATCTGGATACTGCATTCAAGGTGCGACAATGGCTTACTTGCAGCTCTGGGCAATTTCTCTTTTTCTTATTATAAATTATTTTCTGTCTAAATGTTTGCTGCGGAAAGAAATTGTCCCCCACAGCCAAAAAAGAAAAAGAAAAAGAAAATGGTAAGCTGATATTATTTTGTCTTTCATATTTGTTATCAGTGGACGGACAGGTTTGGAGGCCAAAGATGAATGTGAAGGTTGATCCAGAGCTTTTACGACTATCAAAAAGTGGAAAGGGTACAAATGAAAGCAACAATGTTCATGATTTTTTCCTTGCATTGGCGGCTTGCAACACCATTGTGCCTATTGTTATAGAGACTTCTGATCCTGCTGTGAGATTGATAGATTATCAGGGAGAATCCCCAGATGAACAGGCATTGGTTTATGCTGCTGCTGCTTATGGTTTTATGCTAATAGAACGAACCTCTGGCCACATAGTTATTGATATTCAGGGGGAAAGACAGAGGTAATTTGAAGATTCTTCCTTCATTCCTTTTCAGTTCAACGTAATTCTATTCTAGTGGTAGTACCCTTCACTTGTTTTATAATTAATTGTCACTACTGCAGTTGTAGGCCTTTGTTAAATGGTGTCACCGTGTCAGCTAGTGTTGTGGATAATTAGGGTTTGTATGAGCTTTAGGTTTCAGGAAACAGAAAAACTAGACCAGAAGATTCCCCAATCCTTTGGTGTCTAACACCATTTCAAATATTCATGTGGAAGATGTCTGATACTTAACTAAAATATTCTGGAATTCTCCAGATTGGATTACAATGATTTCTTCCAAATGAAAGTCGTAATTGTAGGCTTGTAGTTGTTTTGTGTACTACAGTAGTTAGTATATAAACGTGGAAACAAGGTGAAATAAGGATGGGTGGTGGTGGTGGAATGGTTTGATTTCCTTCACAGTTTGATCTTCAATTATGTCTTCATATATATGTTTGATTTCTTTCTTTATTTTCTTTCTGTTCTAGTTTTACCTATTGGTACTTGTATCACTAAGGCCTTACATTACCTACAGATACGAACCTTATCATTGCTCTAATGTGCTAAATTTGGTGTATGTGCAGGTTCAATGTTTTGGGTTTGCATGAGTTTGATAGTGATCGTAAGAGGATGTCAGTTATATTAGGTTTCCCTGACAAGACAGTGAAAATCTTTGTAAAAGGTGCTGACACATCCATGTTTAATGTAATTGATAAATCCTTAAATCTGCATGTAACACGTGCTACTGAAACCCACCTTCACTCTTATTCATCTGTGGGTTTGAGGACCCTTGTTGTGGGAATGCGGGAATTGAGTGCTTCTGAATTTGAGCAATGGCAGTCTTCTTACGAGACAGCAAGTACTGCTGTAATTGGAAGGGCTGCTTTACTTCGTAAGGTTGCCAGCAATGTTGAAACCAATCTTAGCATACTAGGTGCCTCTGGGATTGAAGATAAACTGCAACAAGGTGTGCCGGAAGCAATTGAGTCTTTAAGAACAGCGGCTATTAAAGTTTGGGTTTTGACTGGGGACAAGCAAGAAACTGCGATATCAATTGGCTATTCCTCTAAGCTTTTAACAAGCAGGATGACCCAGATTGTTATAAACAAGAGATCTAAGGAATCATGTAAACAGAGTTTAGAAGATGCCTTTATTGTGATTAAGAAGCTCTTGACTGTATCTGGTGCTCCACACGGCACTGAAAGGAGTTCTGGAGATGGTGTAGGCACAGTTGCCTTGATCATTGATGGAACAAGTCTTGTCTATATCCTTGACACTGAACTCGAAGAACAGGTAAAAGCTCGAAGCCCACTAACTCGCTCACAAACTCTCTCACCAAACTTGTCTTGTTTTCTGACTGTTTACCTGTTTTTGATTTTGCAGCTCTTTCAGGTAGCCAGTAAATGTACTGTGGTTCTATGTTGTCGAGTGGCTCCACTGCAAAAAGCGGGAATTGTTGCCCTGATAAAAAAGAGGACATCAGACATGACCCTTGCTATTGGGGATGGTAAGCATCATTTCATTTAACCCTTGCCCGTCAGTATAATTAGAATGTGCAAAATTTATTTGTCGCATCTTAGGCAGCTTGCTCATATATAAAAATTCCTAAATAATTTCCAGGGGCTAATGATGTCTCAATGATCCAAATGGCTGATGTGGGAATCGGCATTAGTGGCCAAGAGGGCCGCCAAGCTGTGATGGCATCAGATTTTGCGATGGGGCAGTTCAGATTCTTGGTTCCTCTTCTGTTAGTCCACGGACATTGGAATTACCAGCGGATGGGCTACATGATTCTTTATAATTTCTACAGAAATGCAGTGTTTGTTCTTGTCTTGTTCTGGTGAGTTCCTCTAGGCAGAAGACATGCTCAGATCCATTTGAAATATATAGAATTATTGTATAGTGGACATAACAATTGGCTTTGCTGCTAAAGTTTGTTGACAATTATGTTATGAACCTGGTTTGCGTGGCTTTGCCTAGGATTGAATAAGGTTGACATTCTAGTCGATCAAAACTTAAATTTTGAGAAAAAGATTTTTATATATCTAATATTCTAGTATATTATTTATGTACATTAACATGTATTCAATCATTATCTAATTTCATATTTATGTGCTTTCTCCAGGTACGTGCTGTTCACGTGTTTCACTTTGACAACTGCGATCAATGAGTGGAGCAGCGTGTTATATTCAATAATTTACACTTCCTTGCCTACAATTATTGTTGGGATTCTTGACAAGGATCTAAGCAGAATGACTCTATTGAAATATCCTCAGCTTTATGGGGCTGGACAGAGAAAAGAAGGCTACAACACAAAATTGTTTTGGGTTACAATGATGGATACTTTGTGGCAAAGTATGGCCATCTTCTTTGCCGCCCTATTTCCGTATTGGGGAACGGACATTGATATTGCAAGCATAGGAGATCTTTGGACACTTGCAGTGGTTATTTTGGTTAATATACACTTAGCCATGGATGTCATTCGATGGACTTGGGTTACTCATACAACCATTTGGGGATCGATATTTGCAACTTGGATTTGTGTCATTATTATTGATGCTTTGCCCATGCTAGTTGGTTACTGGTATGATCTCTATCAGATCTCTCTCTAAACTTTGGTTCTGCATTCCACATGCTGTCAGATAGGTTAAAATTTTCTATTAGACTCTTAGAGATTAATAATATGTAATATTCTTACATGTAATATATATATATATATATACACACACACATGGGAATGGTAATTTAAGGCATGCTATAGCCAAACTTGGCTAAGGCTACTTAACAAAATGACGTAATTTTGTATAAAAATTATAATTAATTTTTTATATATATATATAAAACCCAAAAATGAAAAACTTAACCTTAGCTGAGCTTGACTAAGACATGCCTTAGATTACTTTTTCCCATATATATATATATATATATATATATATATATATATGTTGGGTGTGTGTGGTTGTGTAGATCCTATGCCTCACCCTCACCCTCAAAAAACAAAAACAAAATAAGATATAAGTCAACAATTTTTCTTCCCAAAACACATGTACTTTGGGCTCCCACCTAAGGTGAAGGTCCAATGACTATTGCCTACGTTCTCATAACTACATACATACCTGTCCTTGTTGTTCAGTACCATGCAAATGAATTATCCTTGTATGTTATGGTATCATTTACTAATTTATGCATTTCTTCCCGTGGGACAAGACTCTACTTATTGATCATATGGTGAGCTTTGCTGGTTTCGAATATACTCTTCCCTTTGACGGACCTTTGTCATTCTGATTTGTTATATCAGTTTGAAAGGTAAAGCGATTAAGAATTGTGCAATAGTAAAAAGAGGGGAGAGTGGGGAAGGGAAAATAGAAAAGATCCTCATTCAAATGAAATTTGTTCTTTTACCCAATGTGAGGTTGCCTTAATTAGTACTAAATTTTGTCTGTATGCGGATCTTCACTTATGTTTCCTTCACCTACATTGAGGTTACTTCCCATGCAACATAAGTCAAACTAGATTCAGTAGGTGGACAAAAGTACTATAAGCGACAACTAATGAATCCTGTGTTGAACTCAGGAAGAAGAGTGGTAATGGTACTTCCCCGGGTAAAATACGTTAAAGTAGAGTCATTATACGTGGACAAAAAATTACAATGAAGGAAAGCAGAAGATTTGTGCTTTTGAAACTCAGGAAAAAGAATGCCCATAAACATGCTTTGTCCAGTGTACAAAGTAGCCATTAAGATTTCAGGGTTTTTGTTCACTTCCATTTTACATTTCCGTACGAGGCCTACACAATTTAATTCTCCCTCCGTCTAGAAATGTGAGTCCTACATTTTCTTTTTGAATATGAAGATTTGGATTGGACACACTTAGACACGACTTTTTTTGGTTTATTTTTTTCACGATATCATGAAAATATATATCAAGAGGAATTATGTCAAAGTGTGTCAAATACAGACCTTAGTATCCCAGAAAAAAATAAAAATAACAACAAAAACACAGAAATCTCTTTTGCAGACGGGGGTCGTTTTTCAGATCAATTTCCATTAATAAGAAATTGCACACATAATCTCTGTAATTCGACTATTCAATTTGAAGCTTGTGTTTCCAGAATAAAGTCAGAACTCAGAATTTGTTTGAAAGGAGCTCATCGTACAGCAGTTATGTTTTGTCAACCATTGAAAAGTTAGTCATCATTTGCATAACATAGAAGAGTAACATGTCATTAGTGTAGTGTTTCTTCTAAGCTCATCAGTAGGTGGCTTTATATGATTATTACCCTTTATCGGCAAGGTGCAGGTTGTGACATTGGCGGTGGACTTTTTTAATTTCTATATCTACTTTGCATAAGTTTTTGGACCACTTCGTAGATCTGCAAATGCCTTGTGTATTATTTGGCACAACTCTTCAGCATTAGAATCTTTGTAATTCGACTATTCAATTTGTATTTATATCCTGGCAGCAGTTTGAATAAACATTATAAATTCACTTTGCCTAAGCTTAGTAGCCATAAATTCACACCAATGATATCTGCTCTTGTTTGCCATAATGTTTATATTATCTTTTATGAGTAATATATTTAAATTTTCAATACGTCCAGCCAGATCTTGCAGTGGAACGACGACTGATATGCTAATTCCGTATAATTATGCAGGGCCATCTTTCAGGTTGCAGGGACTGGATTGTTTTGGGTTTGCTTGCTTGGCATAATAGTAGCAGGCTTACTTCCTCGCTTTGTTGTAAAATTATTTGTCCAATACTATAGACCTTCGGATATTCAGATTGCAAGGGAAGCAGAGAAGTTTGGAAATCTGCGGGAGTTTGGAGGTGCAGAAATAGAAATGAGCCCAATCTCTGACCCTCCCCGGACATGAATGGGTGTTTTGTTCCTTGCATCTCGTCTTTTAATTTTTTGTAAAAAAATTCATATTCTTTAGGCTGTTTCCGAGAGTTTCTCTTGCTTGCAGGTTTCCATTGTTTGCTGTCCGAAGGATAGAAATTGTAGTCAATTAGGTTTGTATTTTACACCAATGTATGTTCCACACGTATTTAAAAGAGTGTATATTAGCATTTTTTACAACATTGTAACATCAATTTTTCCATGATAGAGTTCAAATGAACTTATTACATTTGTCTTCTGTTGAATGTTTACTGTTGTTTTAAACTTGAATCCTGCTTGAGCTTAAGCTGTGCTATGTTACAAATGTTTTAGCTTGTCTGCACACTGGAGAAGTAAAGGCAGCAGCCATAGCTATGTAAGAATTGCTTTATATGAGCTTTGTATACCAAATTTAGCCAGGAATCATATAGAGAACTAATAACAAATATTAGAGAAATAAAAGCGGAATTTTTATAACAAAATAAAACTTGCATAGATCCTGAGAACTTAGAACATACGCTCAAAAGCTTACACTCGTAATTTTACAGAGGAAATTATAGACTGAATTCTAATTTCGGATGCCTTAAATAGCAAAAGAAAGCTAAACAAAATTATTACAAACGACAAACTTTTTACAAAAGGAAAAAGCAGTTGTCATAAAGAAGATTTCCACCGAGAAAAGTAGATTTCAACTTTATAAAAGAAAATCCTTTATGCTGACGCGCGTCCTGGAAAAGTGGAGTCGTTTGGACAGTATAAAAAGCAAAGGGGCCTACTGAAGACTTTAAGCCTTAGATTTCTTTAAAAGAGCGCATGCCTGAATTATTAAAGCAAAGACTGACAAACATGGCAGACAAGGGACCCACAACTTTGAATTATTGAGTCTGAGAGCAATTACTACCGAAAGGATCACTAGCCGACGCATCCTCGTTGTCTTGCATATTTTCAGTATCACTATGCGTTTTTAGGAATTCTAAAATCACTTCTAGCAATTCCTTTAAGCGCAGCTTTAAGCTTTCTTTGAGAAGCCTCAAAATCTTTAAGTCCATGAAAATGAGGCTCAACTGGAACCGAGATGTCTTTAACCGAACTGTCATGAAATTTAGGCCACCACTTGATCGAGGTTTGCCTAAGTGGATGGTAAACACTAGAACCAGAATGATGATTAATCACATAGGACCACTTAAAGATCCATGGAATATCATAAACACAACAAAAAGTGAGCACAACGTGATTTAATAAAGGCTACTATACGATTGAAAATATTTTTCAAAGATGTCCTCGATCTTTTTAGGAAAGTTATCAGCCACAGGACCCCAATAATAAAACCAAGATTGGAACCAGACAGGGAAATCTGTAAGCTTCATGCTCTTTGCTTCATGCTCTTTGAGAGCTTGGGATGGAAGAACTAACGGTGAAAAAATATGTCGTTCTGGTAGAACATAAATTTCTCCCAGGCATAGATATAATCAAAATAATTATAAGCCTTTGGAAACATATTACTGTTATCAAAGTTCTTATGTCTCCTTAACTCAATTCCCCAGTCATTAGGAGTAATGATCTTTAAGATCTTAACAGTAGAGAACGCCAAGTTGTGGTAATCACGAGGTTTGTGCGAAACTTTGATAGATTCAGTTTCCACAAGAATCCTCTCGAAGAATTCCCTTGTTTTAGGGAGAACAACTGGAAGATCATAAGAGAAGGTCAGATAAATCTTAGCCACCTCTTCAGGAGTACGGACTGAGTCAAGATCTTTAATCACCACGAATTCTTTAAGCATGGTGTCCATATATTGTGGTTCTTCAACAGCTTTAAGCTTATGAGCTTTACCCTTATCTTTTTACATTGTATCGGAAGATTGTCCTTTAAGAATGTTACTCTTTCGATCGGTAGATTGACTAGGATGCCTTGCAGACCTGTCACAAGAGAACACACAGATATTAGGAGTGTCTTGCAGGAATTCTCTTGTAAGAAAATCAGGCAGAGAATTTAATTCTCCTTTTATGAACTCTAAGTCGAAATCAAAGACTGCTAAAAGAGTTTGTTATCGAGCAAAGATCTGCTTTGAGGCAATGTTTTTAACATCTTTTTCTAAGACCTCTTTAGCTTACTTATAGTCAACTCTAAGAACAAATCTCTGATTTAAGAGATCATTTTGAAATTTGTCGGCACAAAGAACTATAGATAGAATTTCCTTTTTAATGGTTGAATAGTTCATTTGTGCTGGTTTCCACCCCCCCCCCCCCGAAGAAAAACGAACGAGAACTTCTTTGGAGTTCGTAATTTGCTTAAGGATACCTCCATAGCCTTTATCAGAAGCATCGGTTTCAACAATTTTTGGAGCATCTGGATCAGCAAGATGCGGGCATGGAAGAGATTTAGCTTTAAGCTTAATCTTTTTGACGCCATTTGTACATTCGTCCGTCCATGCTGTAGGGTTTTTATTAAGCCTTTTAAAAAGAGGGGTCGCATCAAGAGCTAGCTTTTGATAAAAATCAGCGACATAGTTTAAACTTCCCAAAAATCTTCGAAGCTGAGTTGTTTCTAAGATTTTGTTAGGAAATTAACTAGCAAAAGTCAGGGCCCTATCGATAGGAATATATCATCCTTGGGTAATAAAATGACCCAGACAACGAATTTCAAATTGGAAGAGTTGGATTTTTTTAGCATAAACCACTAATCCTTCTCTTTTGGCGGCGGACTGAAACACCTTTAAATGCTTGCAGTGTTGGTCAATGTTCTTTGAGAACACAAGCACATCATTGATATAAACGATAATGAAATCCATATATGGATTAAATATACCGTTCATAATATTTTGAAATTCTAATGGTGCATTTTTCAATCCAAAAGCTTGAACATTCCATTCGTAATGGCCAAATGGAATTGTAAAAGCCGTTCTGTACCTGTCTTCCTCTTTGATTTCAATTTGCCAAAAACCACTTTTCATATCGAACTTAGAGAAGACTTTTGATTTAAGCAAACGGTTTAGCAAATCCCTTTTGTTAGGAATAGGACACTTGATCCATTTAAGAACCTTGTTAAGGGGTTTGTATTTAATAACTAGTTTCAAGACCCCTCATTCAAGTTCTGCTGCACTTTCAATATAGAATGCCGGAGAGGAACATGGAGAAAAGTTTTTTCTTATTAACCCTTTCTTAAGCAAATCAACGATTTCTTCTTGGCATAGCTTTAGAAATCTTTCATTCATCTGAATGGGTCTTGCTTTAGTCGGAATGAGCTTTTCATCAAAACTATTGATGTAAGGAAGAGAAATAGTGTGTTTCTTTCTTCCCCAAAAGGCATTGGGAAGATCAGAACATATTTCTTTTTCCAATTCTTCTTGATAGGTTTTGACTTTACGTCTAAACTTTTCATCTTTAAGATGTTCCTTGATTCGTCTATCTTCAATTTCTTCTTTGAGAAAGAAAAGAAAGTTCTCCTTTCGCTTTAAGAGATGATTTATTCTTTGATACCGTGGTTCAGAAATAAAATCAAAACGAATATTAATCCCCTCTTTATTAGTGGTAATGCCCTTAGTGTCGACAGATAGAGGGAAGAGTAAACTAATAAACAGAGTACCCAGAATGGCTGCTTGTGTCATGTTTTTAACCAACAAGAATGGCATTTCAAAACATACACTGTTGTTGCAAACAAATGCATCAGACAATTTGTAATCAACATACAATTTGCCTCCATCAGCTGAATTCAGCATTTGAGCTGTTTTAGAATAATATCGCGAGGGAACTAATCCTTCAGCGAGATAATTCAAATCAGCGCCTTAGTCAATTAGGGCTTCAGTAGTGATAGAGAACTCATTTTCTATAAGTATAGTATTCAGAACGTACCACTTTTGAGTGATAATTCTGTCAATAAAATTGATATGAATTCCATTAGTACTGGCCTTTAAGCCATTCGTGCTAGCAACTTTAAGGAAAGTTCTTCGATCTTGGACTGCAAAGTCTTGCAGTTGATCTTCCAAATCGTTGTAACCAAATTCCTCAATGACTGGGTCATTAGGATCAAGTTTGGTTTTTCCTTTTTTCACTTTGGCTTTTAAGCCAATAAAGATCTTTCTTAATCTGTTTGACTTCATTTTGCAGATCAGAAATAATAACTTCACGAGCAGCTTCATTCATTTGTAGATTAGTAACCATTATCCTTAAATCTTTAGGACTTGGTTCTTTATAGCGCTCGCCCACTTTATCAAAAACCTTTTGTAAGGAATACTGACTTGGAAACGCTCGTCGTCTTCCTTAGCTGTTTTTGATTTGCTTTTAGTAACTTGGACATATTTTTCAATCATCTGACGCTTTTTAGCATCGTCTTCTAGTTGATCGATGATATCCAGAATAAGACTATCCTCTTTTGATAGAACATTAATCGAAAGACTATTTAAGGTACATAAGCACAAAGCATCATCTTCACAGTTATAATTATTGAGGTCAACGCATGAAACTTCACTGTCATTGCCAGTACTGTTACTGCTGGAGAAAGTGTCAGAAGTTGTATTCGAAGAATCAGATTCAACCTCGTTATTAGAGTTGATAAAAACTGCTAAAAGTTGTCTTTTCAAACCTTCATCTTTAACCAGTTGGTTAATCTTTTTCTTAGTGGTACACTCGAGACTCTTATGACCTATCTTGCCAAATTTATAACAAGTTGGTGGTTTAAAAGTAGAGGATTTTCTTTCGGGTTTAGAAGATTTCTTCGATTTAGGCTTCACTTCAGAAGAACATTGTTTAGACGATTTGCGTCTATTCTTCTTATGACCGCTTGATTCTTTAAGAATCTTTTTCGATTTGTGACGCTTTTTAGGTATTTCGGCAAACCCCTATTGTTCACAGAAATCACCAAGAATTTGTTTTCCTTTAGCTCTTTCTTCAGAAAGTTGCCTTTGAATTTTGAGAGTATTACAAAGATCTGCTCCCTCCGCAACAATTTCTGAGGAAATTTCACCATACGTATAATTTGTCCAAGGGATAACCCCATCATTCTTGTTCTTCAGGCGAGTTTTTATGCGTTGGGAGAACAAGGTAGGCAGTCCTTCAACAAATTTCTCCTTCCAATAGTCACTATTATAGCCAGTTCTAGCAAAGACTTTGGATAAGAAAATATCGCGATAATACTTGTATTCAGAGAGCGATTTGCACTTTAAGTTGCTTAATTGCTCATAGGTCTTTGAGATATGTAACTAATTGTTACCCACAAAGTGTCGTAAGATAGTATATAACAAAGTATTAACCTCATCTTCGACCAAGACTGGGATATTCATAGCATCAACACCTTTTTGAACTTTGTAATAAAAAATTCCTTCATGATCTGTTGGAGTCAAAAGGTTGTCCCACCAAGAACCTAATTGTCCTACAAATCCAGATGCCAAATCCTGAGCAATTCTTTTCTTAGAATTTCCTTTGACACAAAGAGCTTGAGCATATATCGTCATATGCTTAAGTAGAACAACAATCTGATATTCTGTGAGACCATCAAGGTTCTATTCACAGATATGCTCACCATTGAAACTAACGCCATCATAGACGACTTTGTTCTCAAACTGAGCGTCGATAGGTGATGGACGATGATAATAGGGTTGGTTTTTAACCTGTCCCTATTTGATCCTATCAACTTGAGGATCATGATTGTCCTGAAGGTTTGTTAAGATCTGGTTAAGATCTACGCCTTGATCTTTAATAATTGAAACCGAAGGATTGATTGATAACTTACTTAAGCGGTCTTTTAGTTCTTAGAACATTTCATTTGACGATGATCCCATCTTAAAGTTTTCAGATAACTTTGGAGGAGGTCTAAACGGAACAGAACCCAAAGTGATATCGTCATAACTCAAAGGTTTCTTAGATCCTTCCTTTAAGGAAGTTGAATTTTCTATTCTTTTCTTTTCCGTCTAAAACTCAGAAACAGAGTGTTAAGGTAAAAGATTGGGTTTTATTTTCCATCATTTTCTCAATATGCGTTGTTTGAGCTCCCAGAGTCTGAAGAAATAAATTGGTATAGTTATTTTGTTCAATCATTTGATTGGCACATAACATATCCATATTATTTTTCTCTAGGACTTTAGGACATTCCTTTTTATAAGGAGTTGCTTTTGTTGTTCCACCAACAAACACAAAAATAGTAGGCGTGAATGGTTCTTTCAGACATATTCACCGGCAAAGTAAGCATGGATCCGTGAAGTATTTTTCGATTTCTTAAAGGAGTCAAAGAAAAATGTTGACCTTTTCATCTTCCTTCGACATTGGTCTAAAGTCAAAGACCTATCTTTTTCAGATGAAGAAGCTTTTTCCAACGACTTAAATGTTGTTGATAATCCCTTCAAACCATATAGAGTGGTAAGCTCTGATCACACCGTGGTCTCTGCAGCAGCCATAGCTATGTAAGAATTGCTTTACATGAGCTTTGTCTGCACACTAGAAAGAGTAATTTGCATTCCGAAGGTTATTAGACTATCACAATGCCTCACGAGCGATAAGAGCCGTAAATATACGATTAAGCCCAATTCGAGCTCATTAAACGAGTCAAACTCGAAAAAAATTCTTTTACCCATTTAGTTAAACGAGCTAAGCTTGAATAAATAATATGGTGTCTGGCTTGAGTCTGACTCGTTTGGTATTTAATTAATTATTTTTCTTAATTTTATGATAAAAAAGTTAAACTAATCAGATTTAAGCTTAACTAGGCTTAGCTTGAGCTCGAGCTGGCTCGATCTCGACTTATTTATTAAATTGCCGAGTTCGTACGTCAAATTTCAGACTCGTTTAAAATTCAACTCGACTCAATTCATTTAACTTCCTCTATTTGGCGCTCGTTTTAACTTTTAACGAGTTCAAGTTTTTACAGCTCTCGAGCGATGAGTCGATGAGCCTTGTTCAATGTGAAACTAATGGCCTGTGTGGGAAATCTGACAACAATGTTATATGATGACATGTGCATCCTTGAAGACTGTTTTTCTTGGACTACCTTCCAATGGAGATCAGTGCGCAATAATTCCCTGTCCCATAGAACACAACCTGTTTTTCATATGCAACCAACGTCCATTTAAGTCACCAAGTCGTTTCCGGCTAATTATTATGAGGATGAATCTTGCTACATATAATTAAAAATTGATGTCTAATACATGATATAACAGAAAATTAAGAAAGTTTCACACTAATATTTTATCTGCTGAATGGCACATCTATCTCTCCAAAATTGTCACTCACTTTCAAAGTCGTCCCTAAAGTTCATTTTTTGTCAGTTAGGTCCTTAAAGTGACATTTTTTGGCGTTTTCGTTCCTTTTATCCGATTTTACCCCAACCCGATCCATTTTAACCAAATTTTGACCCAAACCGACCCGACCCAATTTCAACAATAATTTTTTATAAGAAAAACAAAAAAGTTTTAAAACTATTTCACAAATAATTATTATTTTAAAAATACTATTTTATTTTAAAATACTAAAAATTATTATTATTTTAAATATTTTAAAAAATAATAAAATTTTAAAATTAATTATAATTTTAAAATTAAATGTAATTTAAATTAATATTTTATTTTAAGAATAATATTTTATTTTAAAATATTAAAAATAATTATTGTTTTTAATATTTTAAAAAATAATTATTTTTTTCAGGAAAAAATATAGATTCATAAAATATAGGTTCAAATAAATTAAAAAAGAAAATAAAACTTTTTATTTCAATAAATAAAACAGATTTTTTTCATTATTTTTATGTAAAATACAAAAAAGAGTCAAAGATAAATAAAAAAAACTCATTCAATTTTTAAAAAAAAAACAGAAATTAAAAAGTTTTAAAAATAATTATTATTTTCAGGAAAAAAATTAAAAAAGAAATTCAATTTTGAAAAATATGAGTAAAGTTTTGTAAAATATAGATTCAAAAATATTAGAAACTTTTATATTTTTTAGTATTTTAATTCAAAAAAAATTGAATTTTTTCTAAAATTTAAAAAATTTCTAATTCAAAAAAATTGAAAAATATTAGAAACTTTTATGTTTTTCAATATTCTAATTCAAAAAAATTGAATTTTTTTCTAAAATTGAATAATTTAAAGTTTCTAATAATTTTGAATCTATATTTTAGAAAACTTTACTCATCTTTTTAAAATTAAAAATTTCTAATTTTTTTCTTGAAAATAATAATTATTTTTAAAAAGATTGAATTTCTTTTTTATTTTTAATATTGAATCAGATTTTTTTATTTATCTTTTACTCGTTTTTGTATATTTTACATAAAAAATGAAAAACATTGCTTTTTTTTTTGAAAAAAAAGTTTTATTTTCTTTTTAATTTATTTGAATCTATATTTTATGAATATATATTTTTTTCTTGAAAATAATAATAATTTTTAAAAATATTGAAAATAATAATTATTTTTCATATTTTAAAATAAAATATTTTTTATTAAAATAATATTTATTTTTTTATTTTTTAAAATAAAATTTTATATTTAAAATAATAATAATTTTTAATATTTTAAAATAAAATAGTATTTTTAAAACAATAATTATTTTTAAAATAATTTTAAAACTTTTTAGTTTTTTTTTTTAAAAAAATTATTGGTGAAATTGGGTCGGGTTGGTTTGGGTCAAAATTTGGTTAAAATAGATCGGGTTGGGGTAAAACTGAGTAAAAAGAACGAAAACGCCAAAAAATGTCATTTTAAGGACCGAACTGACGAAAAATGAACTTTAGGGACGACTTTGAAAGTGGGTGGCAACTTGAAGGGACAGATATGCCAATCAGCCTATTTTATCTTATCGCTCAAAATTTTGGAGACTAATATTGCCAGAGTAAATAATTTGCTATCAGAGCAATTAAAAGAATATAGACAAAATTGCCTTAAATAGTTATTATCCTTCTCCTTTCCATTTTACCTTTTCCGTTTATCTTTTAATTATATCTAGGCTATATTTGTTTACAAGGATTACACTTAGGATATGACCTATTAATTCAAAATATCTTGTTTGTTTTTAAATTTGAACTTGAGGTTATTAGTCCAGAGATTATAAAATGACTTAATATGGGAGATTATTTAATACCATATTCAACCAGGTATTATAATGTCCACCATTTGGGACTACAAATTTTTAGACAAAATTAACCTCGACCTTTTATAGTATTGTTATTCTGTAAGCATACACTATGTACATATTTGTCTTGTAAATAATATAGCACTAGTGTTAATTAAATAATCCAAATAAACTTATTAAATAATACATACATGTAGTACATACCTTTTTGGTACTAATTAAATAAACCAAATAAACTTATTAGATAATACATACATGCAGTACGTACTGCATGTATGTAACTTTTTTTAGTGCTAATTAAATAAACCAAATAAACTTATTTAATAATACATACATGCAGTGCGTACCTGCATGTACGTAACTTTTTTTTAGTACTAATTAAATAAACCAAATAAACTTATTAAATAATACATACATGCAATATATATTGCATGTTTTTTTTTGCTAATTCAGTACGCACATTTACATTGAATAATTAGAATTGTTTTTTAAATCCAAGCCTAGGCAGGATATATATATATATATATATATATATATATATATATATATATATACACACACACACACACACACACACACACACATTATAATGAAACTAATATATTTAAATCTCATAATAACAGAATATATTTAATATTATAATGAAACTAATACATTACAAAATAGCAATGCTATTGAACAAATATGTTATTATTATTATTATTAAGGGTATAATAGTCCAAATAATATTTTTTTTATCCAATCATTTAATTAATCTTGGAAAAAATAAACATAATATAAGATTTTTTTAAGTTATTCCATGAATAATTCTATAAAAAACAAACATGTGACTAAGACTATTTAATTCTAGGATTAATAGTCTTAGGATTATAATTCATTAGAGTATAATTCCAGAATTATAATCCTTACAAACAAACATGACCATAATTCTTTGATTCCTTGTCTTTTTCATTTATCTTCCTTATTTCACTCCCCAATGCTTATCAATTCTCCTAATTCCATGTATGATATCAAGATGCCGGCCACAACTAGTAAACCATTGAAAGGGAAATAAGTTGAACCAAGAAATCCTTTCTCAATTATTATCATTACAGGTGCATACCAAATTTCCGATCATCGAAAAAACATCACATATCGCTCCTTTCGTTCAGCAAAAAAGTCTCGTTTAATTTGATATTTGATTTTGGTTAATTTGTGAATTATAAAATATAAATTGTGATGCGAATCTAATTAGTTTCAAATTTGTACTTTTTTTTGAAAGCCCCACTTTTTAGGGAATACATTATAATTTCATAATCAAGTGCATAAGCCAATCAAATTTCACCAAAAAAGGAAGAAATAAACTTATAAATAAACCTTAAGAGAAAACAAGCTTCTCATAATAAAAGAAAATAAACTCGTCTAAGTGAGAATCGAACTTGTTGAGACCTAAAAGGTCACAGTAGCTCAGTCTTAACTACTAGACTACGATCGAAGTACTTTATAATATTAAAACTATTACATTAATTAAAATCAAATCTTGAATGATACTGTTTTTTGGACCCAAAGAATGACGAATTATGGAGAAGAGCAAGGTTTAATTATTTGAAATACACAAAGATTGGATTAAAACAATATAAACGCATATGCAAACAGATTCTAAGAGCAGATTGTTAGCCAAAAAACTTGGAGCATCCTTGGACATACAAGATGTAATTGCATTTTTGCAATCTTTTAGACCACCCAATTTCGGCAAAGGTTAGAAAGATAGAGAGATGGGTAGTACGAATTCTGAGCACAACAAGGAAGATGAATTGAAAAGATACGTAAACGAATTAATAGATCAGATGCAATTTTGAGGGAAGTAAAATAAGAATTAAAAAAAAAAACTAAGGACAATAACTGTATATTTTAAAAAATGGGGGTCAAAATATAAATAAATAAAATTATAAAGAGCTCATGTCTACTTATCCTGTCCGTACAGAATAACTTACGTGGTGTTTGATTGCATCTTAATGCATCTTAACAGCCCACCTTTAATGCATCTTAAGAGTCCATATCTTTATATTAAGATTATTATTAACTTTAAAAGTCATTTTGACATATTTTTAAATTTAAATTTGAGATGATTTTTATAAAAAATTATAAATAATAAATTTTACAGGAAAATCTACCAAAGCTAGGCATATAGATGTTCAAAGAGCTCTCGTTTCCTGCCGTTAAGGGAGAGCTCTTTGATTAGTGATTCGTCACCCAGTAGATCGATGAAGAATCTCTTTAAAATGATCCGTAATATTTTTTAAATAATTTATGATATTTATTGTTATATTGACTAAAAATTAAAAAAATATATGTTAAGTTTAAGTTAAAAATATCAATTATGATTTTTATATTTTGAAACGGAAAAAACATTGTTTATAAGATTAAAATATGAAATAAAAAATTATTTTTAATATTTTCCAAAATTTTGTAAATGAGTTTCTTTTTTTCCCCTAAAACATGAAATAACTTTAGAACATTATATATAGAGTTCCCTGAAAAAAATTGGCGGAAAAATTGGAAATATCTGAGAAGTGAAAATATGGAAGATTTTGAGAAGAAGGTGAAGATATCAGAAGCTATGGCGGTTGAGAATCGGCTCGAATCCCCAAAAATTGTTGAATTGCTTCGCAGATTTCTTCAGATTCAGCAGCGTAGGGCCGAAGCTTATGCAAAGCTTAAAAGGTACTCTCTAAATTCGCATAAGAACAACAATCATAAGGTGTGATTCAGTTGTTTGATTTGTCCATTAGTAGTATCACTTCGGCGATTGGGATTTTTGTTTTCTTAGATACTGTGAAATAACTTTGATTGTTAGCAACTTTGTTATCACAACCGAACAGTGAAGTTAATTTTATTCTTTAATTTAATTTTGTGTGTGTGCTGGTTTATGGATTAGACGTTTATATATTTGATTATTTCATTAGTTATAAGTTTTTGCTTTTGTATAAAAGCCCATGTGCTTATTAAGTATCATCGGTAAAGATATGCAATTTGGCGCTGTCATTTCTTTGTATGTTTTCTAGTAACTTGTCAAAAAGCATATATCTTTTTTTATCTACGAGGTGGCCGAATTGTATCATCTTTTTGGAATGTATAAATGAATTTACTCTTTTTTTGTTTGATCAGCATAAATGAATTTACTCTAAGATAGGTTTTTTGTGTCTCTGCATACTATATTTGTATAGGGTATGGTACGGGTCTGTTGATAGTTGTTGATTGTGGGTTCACCAAGAGTTATCAGACCTAGCGAACTGCATATTTGTAGGTGCGTGCCAAACATGGTATTTTGGCGTGCCAAACATGGTATTTTGGCGTACCGATACTAAGTTTATCGTACCTAAGTATTTCTTTGTTTTTACCTTTAATTGCACAAATATCAATATTCTATCTTGGTATTGGATGCTCAAACATCACATTTGTACTAAATTATTTTTAGAACAATCAACTTGTTGATGCAAATAAAAATCTTTTATGAAATTTAGCTTTATTGCATTAGAAATCTAAGAGACTTCCAAACTATAAGCATCCACAAAATTCTACTCCTACGTACTTTATTTTAGACTATGTAGCCTACCAGCGTTCTCATATTGGTTTCACATACCGAAACGATCCGCTTTCCAGGTGACATTGGTTTCTCCCATAAGAGGTTATTCTCAGTGTATAAAAGGAGCGCATGGTTAGTAGCTGAGCTTTTGGAGCCTTGAAAGGTGGTTAATGATGCTAGTGCAATGATCTTTTCGGGAATTTGTGATATCTAGTCTTTGTACATTTCTACAAGACAGGACTTTTACTTTTCTTACTTTCTTAAAGCAAATTAAAAGGAGAACTCATAAGTGATCTTTAATTGAATTTTCTAGTAATGACAAAGTAGTTTCCCCCCTCCTCATCCCCCACCCCAAATTTATGTGATACTCCACTTGACACCTGATTAAGGAGTACTTTCTCGCAGTTTTAATTTGCTGGCGATGATGAAATATACTAGGGTCCGCATCAGAGTTGGCACATAGACAAAATTTCAAACTCTCCGTGTAACTTTTCAAATATAACTAATGTAATCAGATTGAGTAATTATTGTAAATGGAGTATCCCAAAATAAAATGTAGCACAATTAAATTGGGGGTGAAGGTAGTGCATGATTAGTAGATCATACTTGTTGCTCAACAATGATACAATGCGGATTTCCTACTCCTACATTTTGTGTTTTGAAGACTATTTTAGCATCATGAATTGAAAAATATTGGTACAACTACTAGATAGTGTTCTAAAAATTCCTGCCTAGACACTAGGTGGTCCTCTACCGCCTCGATCTGACCGCTCGTCTAGGCCCCGCCTAGGCAAAATCATACCTCTACTTTGAAACTCTACAATATTTAAAATATCTACTATATGTTTTGTATAGTATGACAAGGATGTATAATAGAAAAATAAACAAATGAGACCACCTAAGAAAACGCCTAGCCCGCCTAGGCGCTAGGCGCCCCCTTCGCTATCTGGGTACACTTTTAAAATATTGCTACTAGAAATTGGAGAAATTCCCTATTTTGGTACCTAATCATATTATGAGTTGACAAAACAACTCACGGGAGCAGGGTATAGTTGTAGTTGTTAGGGTGGTTTATATTGGTTATTCCTACGGTTAACAGAAAGTGAAGTAAAGAAAATGGAGACGTGTAAAGCAGACCTTAAATAGGGATTTAAGAGAGAGAGAGAGAGAGAGAGAGTTGGGTTTTGATGCTAAAGTTTAACTTTAGGATTACAAAATTAGGATGTATGTAGGACTGTCAATTGGGCCGGTCAAGCGAAGCCCGATCGTTCGATTTGTTAAAAGCTCGCTCAAATTTAATTTGGGAGTGAGCCGAGCCGAGCCGAGCTTAGACAAAAATTTAAATCCGAAATGAAATTTAGGCTGAATTTGGTCTATAGGTCGTTCGGCCCATTATAGGCCCGACAAAATTATAATGTTAAAAAAACATATAAATATATAGACTATTTATATTAATTATTACCTATTTACACTCGCAATTTATATTTATATCACGTCTTTAACTAAAATTTAAGTACCATTGTTTCTTTAAAGTTATTTATTTACTTAAATACTTTGTGATATTAACTAATTTTATGTAAATAATTTGAAGACGTATTACTACCATGATTATTTGTATGTTTGAAGTTCAAATTTCTTAATTTTGGTGATATTTTGATCTTATTGCTTATAAAGATTTTAATGTTTTATCAATAGGTTGTCACTATGAACTAATGGTGTTTTAATAATGAGTTGCATTAGGTTTCTGTTAGTTTTTTTAGCTTATTAATTTTTTTTTGTTTGGGGTTGCCCAAAAATAGGTCTGAAGCTCGTGATCACATATGAGCTGAGTTTGAACAACATATTATTATAAGCCCGAATGGGTTGAGCCCGAGCCCAAGCTTGTTAAGGCTTGGATAGCCTTAAGCCTAGCTTACTTAGCCCAATTGACAGTCCTAGGTGTATGGGCTAAAAGCCTAAAAGTTAAAACTGGTAAATTGCTATTATTGGTATTGGACGGTACTATAGTGGAACTCAGTGTATAAGGTTTAGGCGGTTAAAAAGGACAATGGATAGGATTTGGGATTTATGATGTTTAATAGCTGTAAGGAGGGTTTTAAGGTCTGATTTTACAATTTATTATGTAGAATATAAAGGAAGAGAAGAAGAATAGACCAAGAAGAAAGATAAAACCTTAAGAGTGTCACTAGCAACTTTTGGAGTCTCACTTAGATTTTTAATATAGTTTCATCATTAAAAGAAAGCAACAAGATTATGAAAATTATTAATACCCAACTCTATTCTATTGATTATACATTGCTTGTTTATCTACAAGCAAAGAAAACCTTTATTCCCAAATCCTATAACATAAAGGACTTACTAACAAGTGAAGACATCTAATCCAAATAGAAGGATACCTAACAACTAGCAATCTAGCAAGTGAATAAAAGTGTATGTATTGGAGCCAACTTACTTGTCAAAAAAAGAGGAGTCTTGGAGTTAACTTGGAGGCCACTACTACCTGGCCCAAGTATCAGGTTCTTTATATGTAATCACTAATCCAATTTCGTAAAGAAAGAACGAAGAAATATCTTCTCGGGTGTGATATCTTAGGCCCTAGGTGTGATTGTCTAAGTTCCCTCTTTCTTTATTTCTTCTTTCACTTTTTATCCTGGTGCATGTGCTTTAGCATCAATATTTCTCTTTCAAGCTTAACTATTAGAGTTTGGTCTGCCCCCTGCTGTCATAGTCGCCCTAGGTAATAGCTGTTTTCTTTTGATAGGTAATTTTGGTCCCCAAGTCCGGATTGGAACCAGCAACCTTGACGTTATTCCTCAACTTCTCTGTCAATTCTCTCCTGGGGGGAGGGGATTATAATTGTCCTAGTTATAAAAAGACCAAATCAACCTCACTCATTATTAAGGTGTGCAATTCAAACCTACAAAATTAGGCCATATAATTGATTTAACATGATGTAGTACTGAATCTTCACAGATCATGCATTAAATTTTCTCTAAGGTATCCGATTTGAATATGGTAGTCAGTTGGTGTTGACTTGGTTATTATTTAATATTTGCTCATTGTAGGCCCAAGTATAAATTGGAGGCCTATGAATCAAACGATCAATAAATAGCTCGTGAGTGAAAAAAAGTAAACCCAAATCGAAAAAGTGAGAAAATTGGTCGAGTGTCGAAAAGGCCCCATAAGGTTCGGCCTTAGGGGAAAGTTGCTTGGCGACGGTCTCTTGCCTCATTTTGAACCTCGGACGGGATTTTGAGCAAACAAAATAGCAAGAATTTTGATAAGTGCCGAAAATGTTCCCCTAAGGTTTAGCCCAAAGTTATCAAACGCTCTTATTAACCTTGCAAACCACGTATTGGTACTTGACCCAAACATAGTACTCTTATGTCCGAATAATCTAAATTTAGCGTATTGCACTCTCATACCTCTTTCACGAACCGGTTCACAATTATAGTAACATTTCTATTGAAATAAAAATAAATACATAGACTCAAGAGACAATACTAGAATGCAGTCAATGCACACAATTAATTAAGAGGTTTTTGGTTTTATTTATATATATATATATATATATATATATATATATGGGAAAAAGTAATCTAAAGCATGCTTTAGCCAAGCTTGGCTAAGCCTACTTAATAAAACCTTATTAAAACGATGTAGTTTTACCCCTTAGGGTTAAGTTTTTCATTTTTGGTCTTTAATTATAATTTTTATGCAAAACTACGTCGTTTTGTTAAGTAGTCTTAGCTAAGCTTGGCTAATGCCTTAGATTACCTTTTCCCTAAATATATATATATATATATATATATATATATAGAGAGAGAGAGAGAGAGAGAGAGAGAGGAGAGACACTCACACAAGAAGCACCCTTAACCAATGAGAGTACAAGTTATTTACAATGTGCAAGTGTCCGAATAAGCGTACTTTGTAAACCTAAACAACAAATCGACCAAATTGGGTACCCGAAAATTTGATGTACTGCGTTCCGACTTCCGAAATGCATCACGAACTTGGCAACACTGGTTCAGCCACCCAGGGGCTCATTCCCTCAACTACAACAAAGACGCTATGCAAACAAAGTAACTGAGTAACAATTGAACGATTTGGAAAGCCAAAAATAATCAAGTTTGGAACGACCTCCTAGGGTTCCGTCACTAGAAGGTTCATGCACCTTAGGATTCGACTACCCTAGGAGGAGGAACTCTTCGACTACAACAAATTCTTCCTCGTTGGACAAAGAATGAAGAATAAGACAAACTGGGACGAAAGACGAATGAATTAGGAGTAAAACCAAGCCAAAGGAGTTTGTTCACCCTAAAGGGAGGCCTCCCATTGTGGCCTTTTATTCTCCTCCTGGAGCTCTTTTCATGGTACATTTTTAGAGATACTAGACATTGGAAGCTTGAAGCATGAATATCCGAGACTTGGCGAGCCTCTCTTGGTCCCATGGAAGAAGACTAAGAGAGGTACTTTCTATTGGGACTTAATTGAGGGACTTGACTTGGTGGCTAGAGGAATGGGAGCATTCAAGCTGCACTTAAGGCAACACAACAAGAGAAGGGTATTTTTGGCAAGTGACTTTAAGTCACATGCCAGGCATATGCCTACTTACCAAGAGGTACCCCTCCTAATAGCCCTCTCATTTCTAGAGAAAAGTCTTTTAGATTTTTTCTCTCCCATACTCTTTGAAGGCTCAACACTGGGTTTTGCTATCAGTTTTCTAAGTGTTGCTTGTCTATTTTTCTCTCCTCTTCAAATCCTCAATCAAATTTCATATTTTTTTGTGAATTTCTCTCGTCCTTAGCGCATCTCAAACCCTAATTCAAGCAAGGTACGATTTTTTCACCTACAAGTCCTACACTCATCCTGATGGATCAATATATTGATTGTTGTTAATCTCTTTGCGCTAGTAATCAAATACTAAGATGATCTTTTTGCTTTATTGCCATTCATGTAATTACAGTTTCCCGTATCTATCTATCTATCTACCTACCTACCTACCTACCTATATGTATATATATATATATATGTATATTTATTTATCTATTTTTATTAAAGGATAATTTGCCTTATTTATCAAATACTAAATATTAAATAAGTTGTTGACAAATGTATGAATTAATTGATTTTGGTCTACGCAATCATGAATTATTATACTATTCCACTTGGGCCTATTGTCAATTGGACTTTAGTTTTGAAATGTTCTCTATATTGTAAGACTAGTTGAATGATCAGTCTTATTAGTTGCTTCACCTTAGGGCCTGCACTAGGACCAGGTCCAGTGAAACTAGCTAATGCAAAATCAGGGAAGTCAATACAACATATAGTACCTATATGACAACGTCATACCTTTTTTTTTTCTTTGATAAGTAAAAGTATATAACCATGTCATACAATATGACCGCATCATATTTGTAACATCAAATAATTATGCTGAAATACTAATCAAAAAGAAAAAAGAAATAACTGATGTAGAACTGCCACCAACTGCCAGTCTGACCATAAAAATTGCGTGAAAACAGTTACAATATACTTATTTCCATTATGGTCCAACCAAAACATTCCTTACTACCAATCAGAACATTGCTTTTACTACCGAAGCATTTTTCCCCGTCAAAACTTACTACCTTCCATTCGTGACATAATACATGCACAAGATGAAACACATAAAATGGCAAAAATTGCATTTTGAAGTGCATGTTACCAGATATAGAAATCTTTTCTATCGATTACAGCCAGATTACTTTAGGTTTAGTACAACCATATCATCCAGTTGCTTTGGACCCTTCAGGCAATTCAACTAGATTCGGATTTTAGTGCTTTTCATTTTCTGTAGATCTTCTTCCATTTTCTCCACGGGTGGTAATGGGTTCTCCAAATGTTAATCAATCAATTTCAGACCCTATGTCAAATTTATGTTTTTGATAGTAAATTATTTGACATAACATATCTGTTAGGGTTTTGAGATCTTCTTAAGTGCAAGATTCACTCCTGTTGAGGAGGCTCCTTTTGATCTACATGTTCCCCAGGAACTATGGGAAGCCTCTCCTGCATCCATATTTTGCAATTCACTCACTTCACAAAGCACACTTCCTTCAGATGATATGTAACAATATAGCGATTAATAATCATCTCGTCCCAACTTCCTTTCTAGAGTATATATAAAATTTTGCTCCGGAAGGACAACGCAAACAAGTAAGGGATTTTAAGACATGTTTCTTGCTAGTCCACAATTACGGAGTTCAGTAACCGACACTTGGAACTTTATTCAAAATGGAAACTGTCATTTTAGTGCTTCTCCCCATAATTCAGGCTACCTAGAGCTATTAATCATTCTTCTAAGCATATCTTTGAAAGTTCATTCCTTCTTTCGCTAAAAAGATTTAAGTATGATTTTTTTATTTTTTATTTTTCACTTCAAGTTCTCTACTTCAAATATAATAATAATCTTGGTGATAAATCTGATAATATCTATCACTTGACAGGGGGTTTGAAGACTACATGGTTTCAGGATTAGATCCAGATTACCAACAAATTTGCAGTGAGATCACTGTAGAATTTAGTGATTGCTCAAAACAGGTTAGTCACATGTTCCAGCATTATTTTCATATCCCTTCCCCTTCTCCCCCCTAAATGGCGCCTTCAAACGCATAGCTTTAGCATTAGTCTCTCCACTAGTGCAGGTACTTGAAATGGAGTCTCTATTTCTGAGTCCTGATTGCTGCCGAGATGATTTAGCTCACTTGCTCAGATCTGTGCAAATACAGGAAAAGCAGAAATTGAATCTGGTATCTTTTTCTTCCTGCTGTCCACTAGTGTTAATTAGTGTTAGAAGTGCTGCACTAAGGAGGAAAACATGTTCCTTGTTTTCCTCTCCCTATTTTATGCTCCTTGTTTTACTCCTAGAATAGAGCACCAAACTTGTATAAATTGTAAACTCTTGCAATATGAAATATAACATTGTGTATAGATTTTCTACACCTTCTACATGGTATCAGAGCTCTGATCCTATATCAGGCGACTTTTTCCGACGACTTTTTCCGGCGACTTTTTCCGGCGACTTTTTCCGGCGACTTTTTCCGGCGACTTTTTCCGGCGACTTTTCCGGCGACTTTTTCCGACGACTTTTTCCGACAATTTTTTACCGGCGTGGTTCTGATCATTTATCAGTCGACTTTTTCCGGCGACTTTTCCGGCAGCTTTTTCCGGCAAATTTTCCCGGCAGCTTTTTCCAGCGTGTTTTTCCCAGGGAATTCTGTCTCTAAGTGTAGTGCAATTATTTGATATCCTTTGGAAAGTTTATTCTCCTCGGATATATATTGTACTCATCTTTTACATGGCGGAACAAAGTGGTGCTAGCAGTAGGGTTCATAACAGTAGCATGGGACAACAAGGTTCCAAATCTATTTCTCATTATGCACAATCAGGTATACACTCTTGTGCTCTTAATGTCTCATCTACTGGTCCTAGTTGGATCATTGACACAGGTGCTTCCGAGCATATGACTGGGTCCTCCAATCTCTTTACCTCATACACGCCTTGTTCTGGCAAAGACAAGGTCCGAGTAACTGATGGTTTTCTTTCTCCTATCTCTGGGAGAGGTTCAGTAGTTTGTACTCCTTTATTAACATTATCATCCGTTCTTCATATTCCTTCGTTTACCGCAAACCTATTATCTATCCAACGTCTTACTGAATCCTTACATTGCTCAATCATTTTTTTTCCAACTCATTGTATTTTTCAGGACTTGGTGACAGGGCAAAAGATTGGTAGTGGTAGTGCAGTTGGTGGTCTATATTATTTGGATGGTGTCACATCTAACATGCCTTTGATTACAGATGGAACTGCTACTCAGGCTCTTCAATCTACTTTTGAATCTAACCTGACTTCTCTTCATCAATGGCATCGACGTTTGGGACATCCTCCTTTATCAATACTAGGGTCTTTATTCCCTTCTTTAGTTAAACAGTGTCACAAAACTCCGTTTTTATGTGAACCATGTGAATTAGGTAAACACAAACGTTCTACTTATTCTGCTATTAACAGTCGACATTTTGAACCTTTTGCTATTATACATACTGATGTGTGGGGACCCTCTCGGGTTGTCTCTCGTTCTGGTCATAGATGGTTTGTTAGTTTTATTGATTGCTATTCTCGTACAACTTGGATTTATCTTCTTCATTCCAAAAATGAGGTGTTTGACTGTTTTCAAAATTTTCATAAGATGATCCAAACCCAATTTGAAGCTAAAGTCAAGATTCTCCATAGCGATAATGGTCGAGAATATAGTAATAATAATACTTTTGCATCCTATCTCTCTCAGCATGGCATCATACTTCAAACCTCCTGTGTCACAACCCCAGAACAAAATGGGGTGGCAGAAAGAAAAAATCGACACTTACTAGAGGTAGCACGCACTCTTATGTTCACTATGAACACACCTAAATTTCTATGGGGAGATGCCGTTTTAACTGCTACATTTCTTATAAATCGGCTTCCTTCTAGAATTCTTGGGAATAGAAGTCCCATTTCTTTCCTCCAACACATGACAAGTCCTTCTCCTTCACCTCGAGTTTTTGGGTGTGTGTGTTATGTTCATGAAAAATCTCCCACTCGGGGTAAATTAGATCCCAAAGCTCTTCGGTGTGTTTTCATTGGTTATTCTCCAACCCAAAAAGGTTATAAATGTTATCACCCACCCCCCTTCTCACAAAGTGTTTGTCACTCGGGATGTAACTTTTTGGGAGTCTGAACCTTTTTATTCTTCTTCACCGTCTCCTCAGGGGGAGGAAACATGTTATTGATGAGGAGACGTCTTTTGAAACTAGTACAAGTACAGGTATTATAATACCATCTTCTTCTACTCCTGTTGTTGTTTCTGATAATACTACACAGGGGGAGTTTCGAGCCATCTTCCTCTACTCCTGTTGTTGTTTCTGATAATGCTACACAGGGAGAGTTACAGTTACAGTCCGAGCCTGAGTTGAGGACCTATACTCGAAAAGGGAAGAATAAGGTCACCATTGCTGCACCACTACACCAACCTTGCCCTGAACCGAGTCTTGGTAATACTAATGGTATGAATCCTGATCCTATTTGTTCTCCTGATGATACTGACATTCCTATTGCTCTTAGAAAAGGTGTCAGGTCTTGTACACAACATCCTATCTCGAACTTTGTTTCATATGATAAATTATCTGCATCCTACCATTCCTTTGTTTCTTCTCTGTCCTCTATATCTATTCCTCAGGGGTGGAAAGAAGCAATTAGCAACGAGAAATGGAAACATGCTATGATAGAAGAGATGAATGCCCTGAAAAAAAATGATACTTGGGAACTAGTTACTCTTCCTTACGGGAAGAAAAAGACCAGTTGGTTGCAAATGGGTATATACAGTGAAACAAAAGGCAGATGGGACAGTTGAAAGACTCAAAGCCAGGTTAGTTGCAAAAGGGTACACTCAGGACTCACGGGATTGATTACCAGGAGAACTTTTGCTCCCGTGGCAAAGATGAACTCTGTTCGTACCATAATCTCATGTGCAGCAAACTTTGGCTGGGATATTCAGCAATTGGATGTGAAAAATGCATTTCTTCATGGTGACCTAGAAGAAGAGGTATATATGGAAATACCCCCTGGTTTTGCTTCATCTGCAACTGAGGGTAAGGTCTGTAAGCTGCGAAAGGCTCTGTATGGTTTGAAGCAATCTCCTAGAGCCTGGTTTTGGTAAATTCCACAAGGCAATGATAAGGTTTGGGTACAAGCAGAGTCGTGCAGATCATACTCTATTTGTCAAACAAATAAAGGGTAAGACTACCATTCTTATTGTTTATGTTGATGACATTGTGGTGACAGGGGATAATAGAGAAGAAATAGTTAACCTCAAAGCAAGACTAGCCAAAGAGTTTGAGATCAAGGATCTTGGTCCTTTGAAATATTTCCTTGGTATTGAAGTTGCAAGATCTTCCAGTGGAATTTTTCTATCTCAAAGGAAGTATGTACTTGATCTTTTAACAGAAACTGGCATGTTGGGATGTAAGCCTGCTGATTCTCCTATTGAAGTTAATCATCATCTAGTAGGTGGCACAGGACCTACGGTTGATAGAGAAAGATATCAACGTTTGGTGGGACGATTGATATACCTTTCTCATACTAGACCTGATATATCTTATGCTGTTGGTATAGTCAGTCAATATATGCATGATCCTCGACAAAGTCATATGGAAACCGTGTACAGAATTTTGAGGTATCTCAAGTCTGCTCCTGGCAAAGGTTTATTGTTTGCACCAAATGGTCATATGAGAGTTGAAGCTTTTTCCGACTCAGATTGGGCTGGCTCTATAGAGGATCGTCGATCTACATCAGGTTACTGTTCATTTGTTGGAGGTAATCTTGTTACTTGGCGTAGTAAAAAACAGTCTGTGGTGGCAAGATCTAGTGCTGAGGCTGAATATCGAGCTATCGCCTTGGGTATATGTGAACTAATGTGGCTTCGAACCTTGCTAGAAGATTTGGGTGTTACAACTAAAGGGCCTATGCAGTTGTTTTGTGACAACAAGGCAGCCATTAGTATTGCAAATGATCCGGTACAACATGATAGAACGAAGCACATTGAGATTGACCGACACTTCATCAAAGAAAAATTAGTCAGTGGTCTTATTTGCTTATCTTTTGTAAAAACAGAACATCAGCTAGCTGATATTCTGACTAAGGGTCTTAGTGGTAAGATGTTTCATCCCTTGTGTTTCAAGTTGGGTATGCGAGATATCTATACACCAACTTGAGGGGGAGTGTTAGAAGTGCTGCACTAAGGAGGAAAACATGTTCCTTGTTTTCCTCTCCCTATTTTATGCTCCTTGTTTTACTCCTAGAATAGAGCACCAAACTTGTATAAATTGTAAACTCTTGCAATATGAAATATAACATTGTGTATAGATTTTCTACACCTTCTACAATTAGTATTGTTTTCCTGAGAATTGTTAGTACGGAATCCATGATGATCCAAGTATCAGAAGTACAAACTATAATTTAGAATGGAATTGCTCGAGTCTTCTTGTGAGATCTCTAGCCTTATATAATATCTTTATTCTTTAGGAATTATGATGCCCAAAATAAAGGGACTGTTAAATCAGTACAGGCTGTTACATCAGTTACAAAATAAAGATCTACACCCTATAATCAAACCCCAGATTGCAAGGGCTGTAATCATGGGGCTGCTGTTATATTCTATTAGTTGACTGTCTACAACCACGTCCAAATTTATTATAGTTTCCATATATGGTAGCCATATTAGGTGCTAATTAAAAACTATTGTCACCAAGGTGCATTGACATGAATTCTAAAACAAATTCTAAACGTTTGGGACTTTTATGTGGATTTGTTTACGATGTGTTACTAAATACTGTATGGAGCTAAACTAGGTTCTTTTTCACAAGAATAATTTTCTTTAGGTTGAATAGAGAGAGCATAGAAAAGTGAAAAAGTACAAAACCCTTAAAGCATGCCAGACCCCCAATCCATCTGTACAATCCGAAATATACCCCCAAAGTTCTTGTTATTAGTGAAGCCTGATCCGAACTTTAATTCAGAGTTGATTGTAAAGCTACCCAAAAGGTAATTGAGCATGTTCTTGGAGCGGAGGGCCAGTAGGTCCGGAGCAGTAGTTTTGTGTGAATTAGGGTAGTTTTGTGTGAATTAGGGTAGTTTTGTATTTTTAGGTTGAATTAGGGTTTCTTATATTGTTTTATATAAGGAGAGGATCCTGCATTATATGATGTACGAAAATTCTAAAGATAATCAAACTGATTTGTCGTTGACCGTGGACTAACCCAACGTTTTGGGTGAAACACGTAAATTTTGCGTTTTGTGTGATTGTTTTTCTTTCGATTTCTCTTTGCTATTGTTTTTCGTTGCATTGTTATTCTCTAATAATTTTGTATTGTGAAAACGCACTACGAATCAAGAAACGTGGCTTTAACCCAAATACGCTGAAAGTACAAGATGATAACTGAAAATCTATCATTTTCTGAGTCATATTCCCCAAAGAATAGCAAAAACAGGCACATTGCCAGAGCACCTTACTCTCCTTCCTACCAAAAGCTCAAAACTTGCTAAGAAGCATCTCTTCAACTTCTAAAGGAATAACCCAACATTCTGCAAACACCCTGAACAAAGAACACAACTGCCATGACAGAAGACGATATTAAAAAAAGAAGGGCAATTAGTCTCACTCGCTTGCTTACAAACACTCACACACTCATCCTGCAACAAGGCTTTGCAAGGCTTCTATCACCACTACAATATTAAGCCATTCAAGTAACAAGGAGCTCTCGCCTTTTAAATAGAATTACTCTGAGGAAACTGCTCCAAAGATTGATTCCAACAATACAAGAGAGAAAAACATGCGTTTGAAAATTCTAGACACAAAGAATACCATAATCTGGACCAGATATTCTTGAAGATGTGGTAGTCTTTGACATACAAGACCTACCTTTAAGAATGGGCTAGCCGAATAAACTACAGCGAAGAAATACTCAAAAGGAAAATGATGGGGACTACTAGTCAAGACCAAATTAAATGATGGGGACTACAAGTCAAGACCAAATTAAAGATTTTGAATATTTATATTTGGAGTTTTTATTATGTTTAATGTAAGAGTAATTGACGTAATTATTTATTTATTTCTTAGTGGGGGTTTAGGATTTTAATAGTTAGGAAGAGTATTTTAGTCTTTTAGTACTTTTCTTATTCTCCAAGTAATATTAGGGTTTGAGTCTATAAATATTGATATAATCTCCACAAGTTATTTATTTAGACTACTAAATTATTGAAAGATTATTATTACGATATTTTGATTGCGATCAGATCCTCTCTTCTACGCTTGAGAAACCCTTGGGATAGTGATGTGCGAAGCATCACCCAAAGTTCACTTTTCCTTTTTTCTTCCTTAATTTTCAGAAAATATTCATCTTTAAATCTTGTCCTACATCATAAAACACTTATCGTTAATTTTTTTTTATATTTATTAATTTTAATATCAATTTTTTTCCATATTTATTTATAATAGATTAATATAAGTCAAGATATTTCATAAGGAAATTGATTCCTTCTAAATGTATATGTTATCTAACTAATACTAACATTCTATATATTGATCAAACAAAAAAACCATTCTATATATAATTATAATAAATAGAAATAGGTTAAAATTCTTCAATAATAATTTATTAAACCATAAAAAGCTTTATTATAAATTGTTATTAGTAATATTATATTATTAACAAATACATATTAAAATTATATCACTAAATATATTTGTTCTTTAATAATAGTAACATAGTAATATCATGTAAAAACTACTTCATAAAAAATAATTTCCTTTTAAGCTATATTTACGAAGTACTAAATAGAATTGGAAATAAAGAAACTACTCCATAGTTGTCAAATGTGCTGAATTATAGATCATGCAAATTCTCCTTTAGTGAGTCACCAGTAAACATCTATTTGAGACAATGTATGGTGATTTATTTTACTTTTTTTAAGTTTTCAAGAGAAAAATAAATTCATTTGGTGGCTGACAACCAAGACTTGGTAAAAATTAGTTCAGGTCTTCCTCTATGTACAACTTTTTATTGCAAGGATGAATGTTGTAGAAGGTTCGCAGCCTCATGCAAACTATTTGGTCATTTGTTATTTCTTTTTTATCAAGTAAGCAAGCTTGCTTGTCCTCAAGTGTGATAACTGGAATTTGAGACTTGGGTTATTCCATTAACCCCCCAACCCCACCCCTAACCCCAACCCCTCAACCCCACCCCCCAAAGAAAAAAAAAACCCCCACAACCCAAAACCAAAACACACACACACACACGGTTGATTGCTTGACCCCAAGTGCGCTAACTGGACTTGAGACCTGGGTTATTCCATTAATGCCTCAACCATCCCCAACACTCCTCGCGCGTGCGTGCGGAAATTCCTAGTTACTTGTTTAATTGTTGCACAATACTGATTGTGTCAATATCCCTATCCTTTCTGTTCATGTACAAAACTTGTAGGTGCACCCAATTTTATGATGTCTGACAAATACTCTCCACTGGGCCTCAGACAGCCACTATTCAGGTGTTGAAGAAGGCGGGTCGTCCCTCAGAGCGTCTAGTGAGCCACGACAACTGCAAATTCAAAGAGCCAATGCAGCATGAGTGTGTTCATGTCCATGAGATAACCGAAGCTGCTGGAACTGAAGAGGCAGAAGCAGATGCAGAATATGATAATGCTCTTAAGGAAGCCATCAAAGGTGTGCAGGATGCAGTGACGACCATAAATGAACACCTAGAAGAAGTCAGGTATGAGATTGCGGCCCTTGAAGCAGAGTGACTTCCTATTCAATTCTACAGTCTCACAATGTTTAGTGATCATGAAGTAGTTGTGATTATATTTGAGTTGTAGTAAATGATCTGAAATTGTTATATACTCCCTCAGCTCCAAAAATAGTCTATCTTTATTCTGTTCCAGTTTTAGAGAAATATTTTTATTTTCCGACAATGAAGTGATATGAAGTTCTTTACATACTATTACTTATATTCTAGGTAGATTGAATACTAGCATACTAGCATGCTACCTCTATTACATTTCTAACAAATGTTAGGGGGATGTTTGGAAAAATAAATTTTTCCTTAAAAGTCGTCGTTTTAGAAATGTATCTCTAGTTTGAAATGGAGGGAGTAATTGGATATCTAATTAGAATGTATTGTTTTCTCTCTCTCTCTCTGTGCGCACGTAATTCATCGACTCTTGAAATTCTAATTTTGATTCTTTCAAAATATGAGAGAAGTGTGAAGGTTGAAATTCTAATTTTGTTTCTTTCTGAAATTGAGAGGGCTGGGGTGAAGTCTTTGAGTTGATTTGTCTAATATGTAAGCTGTGGGAAAAAACAAAAAGAGAGGAGATGATACTTAGATGAGATAATTTTCAAGGCTTTCTCCAGCACGGCCAAGTTTGGCAGTAGAAGTAGATAGGATATTGACCACTAGAAATATGATAATGGCCTCTGATATGGTGCGGATCCTATAGTTACTGGCAGACGGATGCTTCCTTCAGGTGAATTGGGATTTAGACAATCCAAAGAGGAGTTATGCTATATGGATCGACTTATCAGAACTTCTAGCCTCATTTCCCTAACAATGTTTCTAAGTTTTTAACAGAAAAGGAAAAAATAAAAAACTTGAATTTGATGAGGGGAAAAAAAGGAATAGAAAACTTACGTAAGTTTTTCTTTTCCATGTTATTAATGAGTTTATAGAGGGAGAGAAAAGAAAATTTAAGTTTTACATTCAAAATTTTATTTTAACCTTATATTAGTTTATTCTGTTAATAATGTAAATAGGGATTATAAAAGGTTTACTTATGTTATTTAGTTTTCTGTTCAAATATGTATACTTTTCGATGGAAAATTTTGGCAAGAAAAGTGAAGTTTTTCGTTCATCTTTTTTCTTTTTTATTTATTAAAATACCTAATAACAACATAATTGAAGAGAAAACTTAAATTTTCTGTCTGTTTCTTTTTTTTTTTGTCCTTCTTAAACCCCAGTAACAAACTGTAAAAGTTTCAAGATAAAGAGGATGTCCACAGAGCTAAACACCATCCACGAAGACTCTTAATATCAAAATTTTCAATGCACAAGGTCATAACTTCACCATGGGATTGTCATGCTCCTTGCAGTTCTTTGTTAGAAAAATTGATTGACACAACCACAAGGATAGTTTCTCCCTTCATGTCTGTGTATGAGCCCTCTATAAGGAACATTACTTCACGCACATATGCCTTTTGAGACCCCTATTACTTGTACCGAGAAAATTGATCCCTAAAATGGAATGAAAATTAAATAAAGTTGTGTTTGATTATTCTATTGAAATGAAAAAAAATCATTCTCCTTTTTATCAATTTTGTGAATTTTATTCTTTTGGAGAGGGTATGGAAGGAATCATCTACTCGTCATTCTATTCTCTTATCTATTCTATTTTTTCACCAATTCTATTCTTCCGATCTAAACGTAGTATAAAGGGATTAAGGTGGTCGTGCAGATCGGTGGTGTCATCGTAAGGAGTTAATTGTATGTTCTTAAATCCTTTAGGTAACAACACTTGCATCGTCTCCTCACTCAAAGGAGGAAACGTGTCATGATTCATGATCGTAGATCATCTTAGTGAACCTTCTCTTTTGTAACTCTATTTACTTTTTGCCTGGCTCTTCCACCTTTTCTTCTAATTCAAAAATGAATTTGCACGGCTTTGTTTGCTTGTGTTGTAAATTTTTCTAGGAGCAGCTTTTTGAACCTCATTCTCATTTTGGTTAGGTGACGATCAGTGTTTTAAAAATTGCTAGACGGACCTAGGCAGTAAAGAAGGCGCCTGCTGTATGGACGTTTCTTATGTTGTCTCGTTTTTTTTTTTTTTTATTGTTTATAATTGTTATACTATACAAAATATATAATAGATGTAATTATTTAAAATTTTACATGAAAAATTATCAAAAAAAATCTTTTAAGGCTTGATAAATTCATTTAAAATATTATAGAGTTTCAAAACTTTTATTAAATTGATATGGTGAATGTCTCATTCTGCTTAAACAGAAACGAAGACATCGAGTCAAATATAGGCGACAGAATACCTTCTAACGTCTAAGCAGGAAATTTTAAAACACCGGTGACAATTTGGAGATCGTTCTTTTCTTTGCCTTTTTTTTTTTACTTCATTTTTTCCTCTCTTTTCAAGATGGGATCTCCTTTCACTACGGTGGGATTCTAATATTGGCTCGTTCGTTTTCGGACAAACTATAACTCGAGGCTCATGGAGCTTCATCTTTTTTTATTTATTTTTATTTTAAATATTAAAAAAAAACACTTTAAAAGAACGTTTTTTTCTTTGGGCAATAAACTTCATTAAAAGAAAAATATGTACACCAAGTTTTAAAGGAGGGGCATTTGCCCCATACAACTAAACAAGTTAAAATGGCATTCCCTTTGAAGCAAAAACTCCAACATCAAGCAAAAAACCCATCCAATAAAACTAACAAAGAAACATCAAGCCTGCAAGAATATGTTTTAACTAATATTCCACTCCATAGCAAGTAGTCAATTCTGCAAGTATTCTCTACTTTTCATTGTTTTTTATTTTTCATATCATCATTAAGAACCCCATACCACTCTTGCAACTGCTCCCATGCATCTGGAATATTATGTATATCACATCTCCTCTTTATTCCATGTCAAACTTCTTTAACCAAACTACACTTAATTTAATGTCTCATTAGTTCCTTGACAAAGACTACATTTATTTTCAATAATTACACCCCATCTTAACAACTTATCTCTAATTATCAAAGCTTTCTATTAGGGATATGTTGTTTGAACCAAACAGTTTTATTCCATCTAACAATTTATTTTATAGGCTTCAAAGCCTCCCATGCACTCTTAATTGTAGACATATTGTTGGAGATCAACTCCATTTGATTTTTTCTTCATCGGATTGTTTGATGTACAGCTCTGCTATTTTTCTTTACTCTCTTTTAAATCGTGAGACATTCTATTAGGCCAGTCCCAGTGATGTTCTAAGATATCATTAAAGTAAGAATATCTAAGAATTCCAGCCCCATAAGGTTTGAACAAAGAGCCATTTGGATGCCAATTATCATTACCAAAAATAGACATATTTCCATGTACCAATTTGCCATTGCACAAATTGGTGAGTTTTATCCCTTAATTTCATTATTTTTCCCAAGTCCAAGAACTCCCAGTAGGATTTTTACTCCCCCTATCCCCCCATAAACAACTTTCCTTCAATATATACACATATGACACCATTTAACCAAAAAACTGTCTTTTTTTTCTAGCAATGTCTGAAAGATGTTTCATCGTAACAGTTGCGTTCTAAGAGACAAGATTTTTAATTCTCAAACCACCCTCATCACAAGGAAGGCACACATCCTGCCATGGATGCTTAGCGGGATTCTCGTACATGGTGAATGACCTTAGTGCTTAATCTAGAGCTTCAAAGAAAGTGAAAAAAGAAAGGAAGCAAAAAATAAAGTTACAAAACCTTAAGAGGTAAGGTAGTGTGAATTTCATAAGTAAAAAAAAAAAAAATGATATTCTACAAGATCCTCATGTGAAAAGTCATTTATTATTAATGTTAGGAGGACCTTGTAAAAGTATTATTCTCACTTTTCGATATCAGGTCACATACTTTCTTGAGATACTACTAATGCTACCCCTTAACATTAACCAGAAATTTAGTTATGGTGGTATTATGCCAGATATGATGGTAAAAATTTATGCAAGTTGGATTGTACACTTACAAATCTTAGTATTGAAAAGAACAACTTTCAAGTGCTTGCTTCTGCTGTGTACATTATAGGCATTCTTAAGTTCTGTACATTTCAAGTCCACCAACATTGTAACACTAAAAATTCTATCACTGCACTAGGAGTTTCCTCCTTAACCTAGACCGGATTTTCAATGGGTAAAAGTAAAACATGTGCCAATTAAGTGCCCATCTGATAAAGTTATAAGATCAGATTAAACACTTTCAAATGTAGAGTTTTGAAAAATGTAGTTTTAATAAAAAGTTAAAATAATGTTTAGTTACATAATTCTAAAAGTACTTTTAAAAATATTAATACATATTTAAGGTGATTGTGAGATATGAGATCTATATTTATTTTATTAACAATTTAAGATTAAGAATAATTTTATACCTCAAATTTTCTATTTTAGCTAAAATGCTTTTGAACCTAAATCTCCTAGTCTTTAAAAGTGATTTCGAAGAGGTTACCAAACACCAAAATATTTTATTTTTATTTAGAAGACTTTGACACGTGGGACAAAGCACTACACCTAGAAATCAACAACACGAAAACTTTGTTATAAATTATCCCTTTCCATCCAAAAACTCCCAAAATCATCGTCCTATTAATTTTTCCCATTGTTCCCAGCCTAGATCAAGGTATTTATAGTAGAACCATTTTCTTTACAGCATTCTATTCTTAACCTATTTTCATGTTTCCTTCTGAGCAAGCATTACAAAAGATCAAGGTATTTATAGTAGAACCATTTTCTTTACAGCATTCTATTCTTAACCTATTTTCATGTTTCCTTCCGAGCAAGCATTACAAAAGGGCTTGCGAGCAAACTCATAAAAAACATTTTACCATATATAAATAGTGTACCATATACAAATCCACCAACATGCAGAATGATGACCCAAAGCAAAAGGAAATTACAACACTAATACCACAAAATTGCCTTGTCAAATGCCAAGAGTTTCTAGATAGCAACAGCTTCAACTTCCTCGAGCTCTGGTTCTGTTGCTGAGATTAAGGATGCTGACTGAATCTTTCCAGCATGCTCCAGTCGCATCAATATAACTCCCCTGTGAAAGAGACAGAGAGAGAGAGAGAGAGCATATGTTAAATACATATTTGCAACAAATCTTAAGAGAGAATGACCATGTTTTCAAAGGCCATGTTCAACCCTATATTCAGTAAAATGACAAAAATTCACTTTTAATATGTAATATACACTCTCACCACCTCATTCGCTCTTGCATCGAGGAAATATTCTAAAAAGACCTTGATCTAAGAACTCAGCTCAAAATAGTTGCTCCAAACCAAGTATATTTGGCTAGGGGGTGCACAACCTTAGCAGTAATCAGTTGGGTAATGTTAGTTCTCTCAATTTTTTTTTGTCTAAATAGTGTCTCAAATTATGTCATCATTATATTGGTTGAGTACATTTGACACCCCTAGCATTACCCTAATGGCCTAATCAATTGAGCAAATGAATGAAGTTGGCAGATAACCATGATTTCCTTCCATGTTCCACTTTGTGCCACAACAAAGCTTACCACATTAATCAAGTGGTTGATGCACAGAGTGCTACATCATCTGCATGTGGTTGTGGTTGTGACTGGCAGTTGCTATGGCTATGGCTGTGGCTGTGGCCGTGAAATGATGAAATAAACATCTAATATATTTTACAGCATATCAAATTGGATAAGCCTTGCTAACAAGCTGCCAAATACATATTCAAAAAAAGATATACCAAGTTCAAGGCAGCAGATACTCCCTGTGCCATCCAATGGACCTTAATTCTAAACCCTTCTCAATGCGAATGTGTCCAAATTACTGCTCTGGTTGAAAGAAACTCATGCTGCCATATCGACATGCATCTAGGTCATAGAAAATATAAGATCGTGTCCTTAATTACTAAATACATACCATACATAAGATATAAGTGGATATTTGTGGCAAACACCTTACAAATGACTAAGGTTGAGAAATAAAAATTTTGATGTTAAAGAGAAAATGGTTAGGTAAGAAATGATCTCTATAATTACAACATGAATCAGACTTCTAATCTATGCAAAGAAATTTTTTCGATGTTAAAAGAGACTGAAAGGTTGGCTCTATGGAATGATCTCTATAATTACAACAAAGCCCACATGTTCCAGGAAAGTATTTTCTTTTTAACAGAAAAAAGAAAGATACTTGTACAAAAACAAAAAATGAAAGTAAGAAGTCCTAATGAAGGACAGGCTTCAAAATCCTACGGAGATCCAAAACAGAAAAAACTAATGCCTGATGTGAAGAAACAAAAGACAGCTTGTCCCAACTACCATGACAAAGGAGAAGTGTGATGCTGATCGTTGAAGATCTACGTATTCTTCCTACCCAAGTGCGCACCCACAAGATAGCTAAACAAGCTCGTTTTCCATATAATACAAATTACATCCCAAAGTGAGAGTCCACTTTCTCTATTTAAGATATCCAAAAATGAGTCCACTTCAAAATCAATGTACAAAATCCCATCATAGTAGAGTAAGTCATGATCTCATCAAATAGTTCTTAAATACATTAACTTCTAAAAGTAGACTAACTTTAGCTGGATGGAGAAGCTAGAGATGGCTCAAAAGCGTAAATTACAGCAACCACCCTTGAGTTTAGTGCACACCGCACAGGCCTCTTCTTGTTTGCATACATTAGAGGTCTCTCAAAACAAGGTTGGAGTACCAAATTTCACAATCTGGTGAAGTATTTGCACTCATTTTTTCCATAATGACTAATCTACCCTTCTTGAATCAACTGGTCAAATATATCAAGTTAAGACAACTTAATGAGTCAATTCACATTCCACTTGCACAAAATCTAATTCTGCACTTGAACTCGGTTGGGGTACTCGGACTAATTCATTTGTGGCATTATATAATAAAAGTAAACAAAGGGTGTAATGGTATGTCCATTGTTTTTTTTGCTGACAGGAAGTGAAGTGTAATAATGCAAAGCAGCAAGGATCCATGTGTAATAAGCACAACCTCAAGGGAGGATGCTGTAAATTACCTTAAAAAGTAGTACTCACTTTGTTGAACAATATGTCTATCTATCTATCTCTCTCTCTCTCTCTCTATATATATATATATATACACACACCCCACCACACACATAAAAAGTCATCATTTCCCATCTATTTGTCTCAAAATGACTACAAAAGAAACTTGAAATGATTGTATTTTGTTCCTCCCACAAAGATAGACCAAACCATATCATTTTGTGAAAAAAATATAATCTTACTCTTTAATCATCTTGGTTTATAAAAATAGTTTAAATTAAAAATGGAAAAATGGTACTCAGTCCCAAATTAAGTGAGCTGGTTTGACAGGCAGATAATTTTAGAAATGTAACGAGTGATCTACTTTTTTTCAGAGTTTTTCTTACAAACATTGGACAGAGAGATTCAGATAATTGGATGGATAGATGAATAATTATGATAGAATCAGCCAACTTATATTTAGACACCTAAAATAGAAAGGGTTAAACAGATAAATCGTTATGATATTAATCAGCTTACTTATTTTTGAACGACGCCTCACCTGCACAGGTACCTACGTAGTGTCGGTCGCACATTCAACATAGCGTTCGGACTCATGTGCCTTCCAGAACCAGGGGGCACAGTAGCGATATTTTTTTCAAAGGATGGATATGAGCTCTATCAGACCGCTATTCCTGACTAAAGATAGGGGGAATATGAGTGGGTCGGTCTGCCTATATGAATAGGACTGTAACTTCTTTCTCAAAGAAGATTCTAGTGGCATTCTTCCTCTTCTTCTTCTTTGCAGAGATGTGGCACATCTCATTGGCACCAAGAATAAGGTATTGATAGATCCTGATTTCTTTTTTTCGCATCTCATCATGGAATCATAAATATAAGAATTTTTGGCTCACTTAAATTGGGACTGATGGAGTTGTTTTTTTTTTTTGCTGCTCAGAGGGAGTAGTAAGTTTGTCAAAACTCTCTTTTTTAATTTTATATTCATTTATTGACTATTTGATTACTAAGCATCATACATGCAAATGTAATTATATCTCAGTCGCTTATACTCTTCAAAAAGAATACCTCAATGCCTTGTATAATAATTAGCATTTATCAAGAATAATCAAACTCATGACCACCATAAATACAGAGCTTTGGTGGTTAAAAAAAGGTAAACTAATTCCTAAAAAGTTCAATGTTTCTAATTAGGAGAATGAGTAAGAAGTAACTTATCCCAAAAAAAAAATGTGATGTACTATTCAACTAAATTTACTATGATATACTAGGCTACAGTTATTTTACAGGAAAGATGTGATTCACCATATGAAAGCCTACTTTTGCAAAGAGGTTACTGAACCTGTGTAGCCACTTGGGGAACATGATCACCTAAAGACTACTTTCAAGAAAAATAGCAAGTAGTGAATTGCTTGCAAGTACCATACCAAAAGAAAATTGGGTCGTATCTAGTACATGGATTTAAAGTTTTGCATTACTGAGGGAATCAAAGAATAGAGTAGGGAGGAAAATGATCTTAGAAGAGATTAATTGGTGATCGAACTCCCAACCTAGATTTCTCATTTAAGTTGTATCATCAATAAGGGAGGAAATAGTTGATAAGAGGATGTGCTGACGAGAGGTATTGCAGTACTGAATAGTTCCATGAGCATCTCTATTAGGAGTAATCAATTTGGGGACTTTGGCTCAACTGTATTCCCCTTAAACCTATTGCAGACAGAGAAATTTCATGGCTTGAAAGTCCTTAACTGAGGAAATAGTGAAGGCTTTGCTGTCTTGTAGTAAGAACAAAGCACCTGATCCAGTTGGGATGTTCCAAGGTGTACGTACAACTGTTCTGGTTTTTGTGGGTTACCTTTTGTCATTGTTCAATATAATAGCTGGGGTAACGCAGGAGCATTTTCGATGCCTCTTTGTTCCAATGGTTCATGGGAGACAGCGTTAGAGATTTCCCAAATATATATGGAAGTTGTAATGGTATTCATTGTCACCTAGATCTTCCTTGTATAATACCAAATGTGCATGGGCTCTGCGCCCTTTGGCATCTGCATTGTTTACACTCTTATGAAAAAAGGGGATACTCATCAAAGACGAGTATTAATCAGAGCTCTAATTTCCTTTTAGCTAAATTATAAGAGTAAATTCCCAATCATTTGCTTCAATATATGAGTTTTAACCTTCTCTAGGGGCTACCTACCCTGCCCCCTTCCCTCTTCCCCCTAAGCACTCCTCTGCCCCACCCAAATAAAATCACTAACAAAAGATGGAAAGAAAAGAAAAGGAAAAAAGCTTGTATATACCTTGCATAGCGTGACTGTATAGAAATATCTCGAACTTTTATACGATTGACAGTTCCGCTCTGGCTTACAAGAACAACTTGCTCATCGCTTTCACCATCTTCTGTATAATACATTCAGGAGCAATGTAAGAAGTAGCAATTAAAACATCTCCACAATTAACCAAAAGTGTCCCCAAACAAACACCGCCATTACCTGCCAATGAAAATCCAACTACAAAAACCGCTGCAAGCCGATCTTCAGACGAAAACTAAAACATGGACATCAGATAAATTGTCATGTAAACATTGAAGCGGAAACACACACACAAACACACACAGAATTTTAGTATCCAATATACCTTTAAACCTTTTAAACCGACTCTATTCAAAGGTGACAGGCGGAAGCTGCTCAGGGGAACTCGTTTTCCATAACCACTCTCGGATATAAACAACAACAACGGTCCACTCACGCCCTTACCACTGCTTGATACATATCAATTAATAACAAAGAAGATGAAGTAATTAGAACTCCTTCTGTACAGAGTTAAAGATAAAGAAAAGCAGGACTTTAATTGCTAATATTAGAATAATTCTAAGATGAGAATAACCATAATATGAAAGGAGCAGCTTTATATAAGAAGAAGAAATAATGAAGACTGAAAACACAAGGAAAAAAGGTAAACTCCAGCAACCAGACTTCCTCATTTAAAGACCATGTGAAATCAGATTTTACACTAGATTTCAAATTTAAGATTCATAACTAGAAATATTTGTCATATAAGAAACTTGTTTAAAGCAAAAAAAACCGCAAACACTGCGAATGCTGTAGAACAGCAGGTAAAACCTAAAAGGCCAAAATGAGAAGGTAATGTAGCAAAAAGTGCTTAAAGTTGTTGTAAGACAGCTAAAGAGACTAATAAGGAAAAGTATTTAAAAGCTCTCATACAATGCATTTCGACTCTCTAACCTCCTACTACCGCATCAATTACTTCTTGAAAAAACTAATTATTATGCTCCAATGTTATAATGATGAAATTGGGTCCATATCACTTTGGAAAATACAAAGCAATATCAGAGAGCAAGAGTAGAAATACACAATCTATCCATAATCGTCATTACATAGAATTACTTACAATGAAGTTTGATTTAAACTCTTCGAGAGACACAATTAGCAATCCAAAGACATCACTTTTAGTAACAAACAGAAAATACGATTATGTTAAAATTTAAAAGAAAAAGAGCAAAGAAAAACTACTGGCTATGATTGGCTTCTGAGTTCCTCTCCAGGTTTTTCCGCATAGCTGCTGGGATTATGTCCATGCTTGCCATTCTATCTCCTCTTTTCAGTCTCATGGCGACAGAACCTCGAGTATTTCTGCTTAATGCTCGAATCTGAAAAGATAACCACCACTAAAGTAAGATGGGGAATACAATAAGTAGAGAGATAAATATGACAGTTCACTGAATGGTCCAAACAAATTAATGGGAAAAAATAATGATCACAAGAGAAGATGGAACCAATCTGGTGTGGACACATTAAAGCAGGAAGCTTATCAAATATACGTGTAATCCATATTTACAGGAAACTTCAAGAACTTTTTAATTCAAAACTCGAAAGTATAGAAATCTCATAGACAAAAATTGAAACAATGTCGACAATGAATAAAGAAAGGAAAAATCTCATCAATTTATCTATAGCAAAACCGAGAGATTTTACCATAACAGGAAAAAGGGGGTTGCCAAAATATATATATCCTTGCATTTTTTAAAAACCAACACAGAAGATACATTTAATTTTATTTTTTTGGGCTTGCAGTAGTTATAAAATTATTTTGTTTTATATTCTGCACCTAACTCAGTTAGGCAATGCAAGTTGCATTCTGTCCTTTTATAAATTGAAATTGGATTACATAATATGATAATACTTTTCTTTATACATAAAAGGTAAAATATTTTTTTGATATTTTATTAGTAAGTTGAGTTCTCATTATTAGGGTTATGTCCGAGTTATAGAACTGAATTAATGTTAGGTCTTTTGGAAATTAATAGGTTTTTCTGAGAAATTTATGTTATTGAGGTGTTCGGGAGTTAGTTTATGTAATTTAAAAGAGGTATTTTATATTCCTCATACCATTTTATTGACACATTTTTAGGGGATGTTTTCCGCACAGATCTTAATATATGGTCAAGACAATCTGTTATATTTTGAATAAAACTTTATATTCTCAAAATATCTATATATTTTGAGCTATATGTAAAATACACACATATACATGTGTTTTTTTGGTACATCTTCAAATCTGTATGAATTGAAAGATGTGCAACTTAAAACAGGACGAAGGAACTAATATTTTTGCTTTAAAAGTCGGGAGAAAGAATATGCATTTTGACTAATTCAACAAGCCATACAATTGTAGAAAGAAGCTTTCTATCTGCTACCCCAATTTTTGAAGAAGTTATCAGGTTGAGCTACAGCACCAACTGATGTAGTGTTTTCAGAACTACAGGCTCGAGATGAGTAAATCCAATGCCTTCGGATTTACTCACGATGCATTTCACGCTACAGACCCCAGCCTCAAGTATTCTACTTAGATCTAGTAGCAGCCTTAATATCTTTTATAGCAAGAGGAAAGCTTGTAGTTCTTATCTATTCAGAAACTTCCAGCACTATCACTGTAACACCTCCGTCTCGCATCGGAACATGGGATAAATGATATGCATATAAGGTCCCAAGCTACTAAAAATATTACATTCAATCATAGTTGTCATGACGTCGCCTAGGCGATGACTAGGCGTCCTAGCACTAGAGAAGGACAAGGAGACGCCTTGGACGCCAAGCTGCCAAGGCTCACGTAGTGTTTGTTGGCATGTTCTACTAGTTTTCAATGTCAATTTTTTTATTTTTGAATTTTGATTGTGAAATATTTATATAATTTTGTTTTTTTAATTGTATTCCGTAGTGTTAGTTATGATGTTTTGAGTTTTAATGTATATAAAATTATATTATTCAATATACTTTTGAAGTAAAATAAACAAATGTATAAATTGCACATTGTTACCGACTTGTCGCCATGGCGGGCGCCTTATTGCCTAGGCGTCTTGGCGGTCAACTACCGTCGCGTTTCGCCGTGGCGCTGTGACAACTATGCATTCAATTATGACATTCTGAGTATGCTTGTGATGGGTTAAGATGATCCTAGAAGATACTATTAAGACAGTGGATTGGACCTTAGTACATTATCATTTGATTCGGACTCAAGATTTGACCAGGATGATACAATCATCTACATAATTACACTTTTTTAAGAACCATATATATAATTACATTTTATTACCTGCACCTGTCTACAAATCTGCATCACAAGGGCATAATGTTTGCTTGAGTGACAATAAAACTATGTTGTATGGACTTAATGCATTGTCGAATAAATATAGGTTTTATTTGGTACAGCTAATAAATACTCAGCCACATGGTTTTGAGTTTTTCAGCAGGAATTCGAAGACTTCTCAGAATGCATTTATATATTATGTTTTTCGCGTGTTTTAAAATTTTCATATATTTGTACATTTTATTTTTTCACTATATTACAAATATATAAAAGATATGATACATAAATGTGTTTTTGGCATGCAAAATCTACGTGGCGCGCCGAAAACACTCAAAAGGCATTGTCCACATAAAGTTGGACGGAGGGAGTAATATAGAAAGGACAGTAATAGAACTCACAGTCTCGCATGAACTCAGAATAACCATTCCCTTTTGTGAAGCCATGGCCACAAGGTCATCATTTGTGCAAAGACGAACCCATTTTAATTCATCACCAGGAACCTGTCCAGTTAAAATGGATGACCAAGAAATAAATATAACGCAATAATTTCATCAACCCAAGCTTAAAGCATCAAAATTAAATTAAAAACAAAAAATTTGAAGACTCACCAACTGAATTGCTATGATTCCCGTTGACCTGATGGAGGAGAAATAGCTCAAAGATACTTTCTTGATGTAGCCGTTTGCAGTAAGCATCAGAAGATACTGATCTTCAGCAAACTCACTCACAGGAATAATCGAAGTAATCCTCTCACCACCAGATAAGGACAAGATCTGGATACAATATGAAATGAACGATCACCTAGAAGATTGTTCAACTATAATATATGATGGGAGTTGGGAGACATACCTGAACCAAGGGAGTGCCCGCAGCAGCACGGGTGCATTCTGGAATTTTATAGGCCCGAGCAGAGTAGACTATGCCTTGATCACTAATAAAAGGTGATGACTTTAATTACCAGAAATAGATGCCAACTTGTCAAAATGACTTTTGATGATAATGTCATGTGGCAAAAAAGTAATTTCTATCAAATGGATACCAACATGTCAAAATACTTAAACATAGGGGATAGGGAAAATATGGAAGACCTGGAAACCGAATGATAATCCAATTCAAAAGTATAATTTTAGATGTGACAACCCGGATTTTCAGGAATTATTAAATAAGAATTTAGCAAATAAAATTCTTATTATGAGATGTTTTGAGTTTGAGTATGTGTATATATGTGATATGTATTGTGAAATATGTGATTTGGTGTGAAGAGAATTATATATTCATGTATTTGGGAAAAAAAGATTTAATAGTTAATTAAACTATTGAAGAAATTAAATGAAATTGTTATGAAAATGAATTAACTGAATAATATTAGTTAATTTAATTAATTAAAATTATATTATGAGTTAATATAGTTTGATGGTTTTGCCTTGTGGGCAAAGAAAATTATTATGAGCTAAGTTTCATAAATAATGAGAGTAATTCACTTGATTAAAATAATGAATTAAAGAGAATATAATTGTTTTAATAAATGAGAGATTAAAATGTGTTACATAAATGTAATATGATAATGTAATACGATTGTGAATTTCGTAAATGGTTAAGATATTTATTAAGTAAAATAAATATTTGATGAAAATTATTGTTGATGATATTATGCAAGTTTATGATAAATGATTTTATAATTGATGCGTATTTCATTACGCGAGGGCAAGGGTAATATTCTAATTTAATTAAATTATTAAATTAGAGGATGAATGATTTATTTAATAAAATTATAATTTGGCTAAATAGAATTATAATTTTATGTAATAAGAAGATTATTAAAATAAATTAAAAAGGAGTCTTATGTTGTAGGTCAAACAAGGCCTTGTGACTCTTTGCCTTTGTAACAGTTGAAACTCCCAACTTAAAGTCACGTAAAGAGGTTTGTCAGTTTATTTTCTTAAGGCTAGAAACACATAATAGAGAGGAAGAGAGAAGAATTGAGAGAAATTCTGTGAAAGTGAGAGCAAGTTTGAGAAAATCAAAAGGAAGAAGAAGGGTAATCGGATTGTTCTAATCATCACCTGTTTATTATCTAAGAAGAACTAAGGAGGTAATAATCTATTTCCTGAGTTCTTAATTTATATTTCTTGAACATCTATTCTCTGTAATAATTCTTGATGAACTAAGTTGAAAGGATTTGATTATATGTTGATTATATATGTTAATAAGTGTATATAATCTATTGTATAACATCTGCAAATGGTTTTCAGTAATTAAAATTCGTGTATAAGCCTGAAATAGAAATAATTAGACTTTTTGGTTTTAAAGTGTTTCCATGGTCTGTTTTAAGTCCAAAATTGGGTGTCAATACATGCATGTAATTTGAAATTGATAGTTGTTTGTTATAATTCGTTGAAATACGAAAACAACAGAAGTTAAACCGATCAAATTGGTTGATTAACGAATTCGTGATGATTGATTTCGCTAAATATGTTGAAAAACGAAAATGGAGCAAGAACTTTGATTTTAGGCCTCTAAATTGGTTGTTGAAGCTTTGGGTGTTGTTAGAATTGTTGGGTTTTGGTTATTCTATGTGTATATCATATGGGATTGCTTAATTTAGTGATTTGGATGAAGAAATTTTGAGTTTGGGTTGGAGGCAGAGCATTGTCGCGAACTGCAGAAACTGATTCTGCAGTTTGGCGCCGCAGCTCCGTTCTTATAGCATAAAACGGGCGCCACAGCGCTGGGTCCAATGTACTCGGGTCAGGGGCAGCGCCGATTCAAGGCCAAATCCTGACGCCGCAGCGCCGGCCCAGGTCAGAACCGGGTCGGGTCAGCCGGGTCGGGTCAAAAACCCATAAATTTCCCATGTTTTGAAATAAAATAATTTCACATATATGATGCAACATGTTAAGTATGTGGTATAATAACAAGAATTTGAGAATGTGGGTTTTAGTTAATTAAAAGAAGAATTTGAAAGTTTGAGATGTAGAATTAACTTAATAAATCCAATTGAGCATAATTCACCTATTGTGATATAATGACAGGTTATAAAGACTTAACTAAATGTTAAGTAGTAATATTTTGAAGTATAATATGAAGGTTCTTAATTAAATTGAATAAGTTTAAAATACATATAATGCAATGTGGAGGTAAACTTTAATTACTTAACTAAGTGTTGAGTGATAATTATTGAGGAACCTAAAAGGGACTTGAGACAAATGATTATTTAATTTGTGTTAACAAATATAATACATCTAATTCGATGTAATGACAACTATGTAGACTAAAAGAGAAGTATAAAGAAATATGAGACGAAGGTTAACTTAAGTAATGTTAACAAACGTCATACATCTAATGTGATGTAAAGATGAAGTTTAAGACTTGACTAAATGTTAAGTGTCGATTAAAGTGAAACGTAATAAAATGAAAGGTTTATGAGGGGGACTTAATTTCTAAGTTGAGAATTGTATAGAGAATAAAATGAAGGATTATAAAATGTAAAGTAGAGTTAATACTAAGTGTTGCTATGTGACTAATAAATGTTGTGCATGATTATATATCGTGTAGGATACGTGAAGTGCAGATAAGTATAAGCTGATTATGGTAATTGGTAGTCTACGAACCAGGCAAGTCTTTCAGTTCCTATTTGTTATGTGAACTAGATGACTAACTGTTTTAAATCTATAACGTAAAAGCATGATGTATTTTATATGTGGTATGTATGAAACGACAAAGTCAATTTATAACTACGTTCGTTAAGTAAGAATATTGATTGAGTTATGGAACTCAATTTTACTTGGTAAGTGATGTACAGTATGATATGTTTAGCCAGATGTTTATGATGTATATGATGAGCATGTTATCTATGTGTTATGTGTTGTATGCAAACTGTTAGATTTTGCTGAGCTGTCGAGTTCATTCTTGCAAATAACCACTTTTGCAGGTTAAGGATACAAAGTAACGTTATGAGTTGTTTGAATGGCATGAATCAGATGTAATGTATGAAGATCAAATGTTTAGTTTAAATTTATGTTTTTGAACCATGATTAAGGTTCTGGATGATGTATTTAATGATGTATTAAATGTAACAGATGTTGAGTTGTAAAATTTGTATTGACTTGTAATTTAATTTTATTCGAGGTATAAAAGGTTATTGAATCTAGAAGTAGTTTTATTTTATTATAACTCTGATGAAGCGAATTATAAAGTAAATATGATTCTAGAATATGTAAATGATTAAAGGTTATGATTCAGGGAAAAGCAAAGAAAGAAAACATAAAAGTTTAAAATTATTCCGCATTGTATTAAGTTTAACATTGAATAATGTTGTAAAGTCAGAATGAAGATGTATTGTTAACGACCGATGTCTAGAGTTGGATTGTTGTAAATTTTGGGATCGTTACATTAGACATGATTGTCATTAATTATAAACAATTTTTTTGGAAGCATTATCAAAACTTAATATAGCTCAATATAAACAAACACATAAAGAAGCATTTACAACATTATATTAATATCTGTCTAGGTCGTCATGACTAATGATTTGACCCGCATTAAATGCCAGGCCATTCACTGAACTTTGAAAGTTGAGAATGGTTTGTGCCAAAACATAAAAGAGTTTGTCAAGACAATGATAGCGAGATACTTGTAGTGACAACATTTTTGGTAGGAAGATGATTCCTTCGTATTGAGAATAGCAAATAACAACACTGGTTTTGGTCAAGGGAGTGGTGGTTGTAACTTGTTAAAATTATAATTAATTTTTTGGTTTCTCATATGGATAAGTGACAAAAAAATCAAAGTGTTCCAACCAAGAGGGGCAAGCAAGCAGGTTTATAGCAGCCACCTTATTGTAGGATAACAAGACAACGAATTGTAGCGTATTCAAATGAAACCGGACCCAAACTAACAAATGCCTTTACTTCAAGGTTCCACCAACGGCCCGCATTTAGTCACCTTTTTAAGAATAGTACTCGAAAATGATAATTCAGAAGACAAAAAATATGATAAAGGGAAAAAAAGGTTCCAGATATGAACACATCATTGAATCAAGTAATAATGTTTCTAGACCCGGGTCCAGCCAACTAAAAGATCAGTCTGCTGAGTACAGGGGAATCAAGTAGCGACAGGAAGTCCAATATTGAGAATTGGGTCTGGAGTACAGGGGAATCAGGTAAGTACTTCAACTCCTCTTCTCAAGAATCCAAACCTAAAACATAGTCCACTAGCTCTAACTCCATTATCAGCATAAATACTTCCACCAAACCATTATATCTAAACAACTTTGGATCCTAAGTGTTTGACCATATCCTATTTTACTTTTCATTATTTTCCTAAATATTTAGCCCTGATTTTTTTCAAATGTAACTGCAATGTCAGTGAGTATACCCATGACTATCATGTCTATGCTCAAAAATTTGAAAAAACCAAGCAGGGAATCAGGGGAGGGAAGAGGGCAGAAAATCTAGTAACATTATTGAACTTTTTGCAGGTTCTCATAATATTTTGGTTTAATTTGATACTTATGTGGTATAATTATCATGTTTGCTTCAGTTCTTGATTAAAGTCAAAACAAAAAATCCATACCAAGTTAGATGTCCAAATTATAAGGCAAAAGTTTGCAGAAACAGATACTTAAATTTTAAACAGATCTATACAAAGCTCCGTTTGAAAGAGCTTCTACGTACTTTTTTACTTTGTGCTTTTCTTTTCTTTCTTTTTATCTTCTGTAATTCTAGGCAAACTCCAAAAAGATAAAAAAGTAGTTTAAATATTTGTTTAACAGGTACATAATTTTTTTAGTGTAAAAGTGAAAAAATCTTGAAATGACTTCCCCACAGTGCATAGACTTTAGCACAGAATAAAAGTCAATTCCTATTTTGACAAAATAGACAGAATAATGTGCAATCACAACAAAAGGAAGAAATTTATTATACTTTTGATGACGGTGGAACACAACCAAAGAAAAATTATGCAACTAAAAGTGGAAGCAATTAGGAAGTACCTGAAATACAAGACATGATCGTGGGCATGACAAACACGGAAGTCGGACATTGTGTCATTCACTCTTAATTTTCCAACAGACTTCCCTATTGTTCCACGAGTTTGAAGATTGAAGGTGTCAGGCTTCATTCGTTTCACATAACCCTTCTCACTAAGTGCCTGAAATTATAATTATGGACTCTTCAAAATAAGAACACTCCTCAAAAGAATCCAATTGACCGAGTGTAAACAGTTGCATGGGAAAAGTACCAATAGCATTTCTTCATTCGGGATAATGTCTATTTCTTCAAGTAATCCGCTGTCTGTGTCCTCCAGAGTTGATCTCCTTGGAGTGGCAAACTTGTTTTTAATTTCAATTGCCTCTTGTTCTATCAACTAAGAAGCAGAAAGAGGGAAACATCATAGACATGCTGAAACACAATAATGAATCTAAAATATGGTACACACAGAGAGAGAGAGAGGAAATGAATAGGTTGTTCCCCATATTAGATGTATGCATATACGTAAAACTTTGGTTAATATCTCTTATTTTATTAACATACTTTGTTCTTGGCTTGCTGGGTTTCAATTTTTTGTTATCTAAATGTACAGAAAAAATTAGGAAATTCTTGGTTACAATTTTCAAAATAAATAGATAAAAAGATTTTTAAAAAATCTGAAAGTCATTTCATTCAAATTACAGAACTTGTTTATACTTTAAATACATAACAATGCACACAAAACTTGAGTACAATTTCTGATTATTTTTATATCATTATCTCTTTTACCTACTGTGTGAAGTGTTTTCTAAATTTTCCTTAGAATATAAAGGTTATCCAAACATATTTTCTAGAATTATTAGAATTTAAGACAGAAAAAATATCAAAACAAGTATTGATTGTCCAAAGTGGCTGGTAATATCCCTTGTTAAGCTATCTTCCAATCAAAATTCAAGTTAGAGGCAGATGGAGGATTGGATTGTATAGACAGGAGTGTTCTAAAAATCGATAGGCGCACCTAGGTGACTGAGGGGTCACCTAGCACCTAGGAATTTTCTTAGGCGGACCGTCGCCTTTATATATTTTTCTATTGTATATACTATACAAAACATATAATAGATATAATTTTATAAAATTTTACATGACAAATAACCAAAAAAAACAATCTTTTAAGGCTAAACAAAAGCATTTAGAGTATTGTAAAGTTTCAAAATCTTTATTAAATCATGCGGCAGAGGTCTGATTCCACCTAGGCGAGAGTTTAGGTACCTTGTCAAATCTAAGCGGTAGAGGGCCTGCCTAGTGCCTAAGTGGACCTAGGCGGGAACTTTTAGAGCATTATAGCCCAGCTCAGTTAGCATGGATGTTGCTTCGCCGTCGAGAGATAAGACAACCATGCAAATTATGTGCACCAAATTTCAGCGACGTGTGGGATGTCATTCTTCACTAGAATAATTGTAAGGCCCTCAAAATTCTGTCATTCCGTTACAGGCGGCGTGTTGCAAATAATCTAGTTTGACTGACTTATGTCGAAGCAAAGAGTTGTTACCATATAGACTTCTGCATCTTTTCAATTTCTACGATTGCCTAATATCAAAGCCTAACTATATAGGTTTTTTCTGCATCCTTTCAATTTCTACTATTTATCATCACACAGGGATTCTCTTCTGAATCGCATCGCCTTGATAATGAGGTGGTACAAAGTTCAAGATTGTTTGGACCTTTTTTTAAAATAAAATAAAAAAAGCAAAGATTGTTTGGACTTTGAGACAAAGGTTCGGTCTTTGAGTTTCTTTCTCCTTCATAGGAAATGGCTTCATCTTTCAGGGATGTAGTGTCTTTGCCAACATTTCTTGTATCTGGTGAATGTGATGTAAAGATCATAAATTCAAAATTTTCATTTTAGTAGAGAAGCAAGAGGTGGAAAGTAGGCCGAGATCATGTTTGGTTAGGTATTTTCTTGGTAATGATGGCTCTATTTATAGCATTGAGGTTTGGCCTACGCACACACGGATATTGCAACTTTTGTTCAAGTTCTTCTACAGCCAAATAATTTACTCATTTTGGTTACCTTCAAAAGTAGAGGCAGAGGCAAGAAGAGTGTTGGTAAAAGACATGAAGAAACTGGGTGTTCTACTACATATGGATGTATGGGAGAGGAATGTGTGTTGTACGGATTTGTAGAGCTCTCATAGGGGAAGATGGATAACAATAGTGGGGTTACCTATCCCTCCATCATTGGGGAATTTTCTGTTTTTCAACAAATGGAGATTCTTTGTGGGAGATTTTGTAAATGTGGATATCCTAGGTAGTTTTAGTGGCTAGATAGAGTATGACTTTGATTTGTTAAGGTTTGACCTTACCTTCGTCAATGCCAAGTTTATATGGAGATTGGTGTTTCAAGTTTATAAGTTATCCTCCTACAGACACTGATTTGGGTGAGAAAACTCCATACACTTCCTCTTGGTCGTAAGAAATTCGAATATTCATCGAAAGTATAAAAGTGCAATAACTAGTATTGCTAAGGAATAAAAGCCAGTGCAGGTGCAAAGACGGGAAGAGAATAGTAACAACGAGATTGAAAAGAGTTTTGTATTCGATAGGCTCATGTTTTCCCTAAATGAGCTGAGAGTTATTACTAGGCACAAAATTGTGCCTAATAAGAATCAGGTAGGTAATTTACAAAGGTGCTTCTGAAGGTTCTTGATGCGGTCTTCTTTCAAGAATCTAAGTTTGAGCAGGTAGAGGGATGATTATCTGTAGTTTTTGGGATTCCAGGCTTAAGGATTTGAGTTCCTTCCTTTGTATGGGCATGAGGAAGGATTAGTTGTTTGGAATACGAGATGTGTGACTTGTCCAAAGTCTCTTCTTGTGGTTCCTTTCCATTGTCAGTTACTATGAAGGTTAAATGGCATGGACTTTGGTAATTTTAGTTAGTGTATGGTCCTAATTGGCCAAGGGAGAGGAAAGTTCTATATATGCTAGTTATGGTCTTTAAAGTCATCATTTTTGTGTAGGTGGTGATTTTTATAATTTTAGGGCTTCTTCGCAAAATTTTGGATGCTCGAGAGTACCAATGAGTATGATGGGTTTGATAAATTTACAAGGTTTTGGAAGAAGTAGGGATGGTGAGATGCTTTGCAAGTGTGATCTTTTCCGTCTCTTTAGGGGTACTTTTGTGTCTGATTTTTTTGTCGATTGCAGAGCTGCCAACTTTTGAGTGTTCTCTCTCTTTCTACTTGTTAAAATGGTAGCTTAATTCCTAGTCCCCTCTATTTTTTCTATTCTCTTTTTTTTAACTAATAAATTTTTTTAGAAAAAAAACTGTGAAGATATATCATCAATCCAATACACCTACCTGCAATATTTGTTGTTTGCTTGACAGAAGTTGCTCCAACTTCGAAATTTGTTCCTTCAAGGATTTCCCTTCATTGACAAATTTATTTCTCTGCATAAGAACAAACAAAAGAACTCTCCAACATGAAGGAAACAGCAGATATACAGTCAAAAAATTGATCAAGTCAAAATAGTTATGAACCATATAATTATTACACACCTCGAGCAGTGTAAGCCTTCTTAAGTTTATGTCCAATATAGCATCAGCTTGTTTTTCAGATAAAGTGAACTCTGCCAGGAAGAAAGTGAGAAAAACATCTTAGTTCAATTAATTATCGAAAGTTTTAACAAAGCGGACAGAAGTATTTATTTGTTATAATTATTTGATTAATTAGTATGTACTTTTACATATTTATTTATTATAATTATTTTTTGATAAATTAATATGTATGTATACATATTTTATTTATTATTATTACTCCATCTGTTCCACAAATTATTAATACAATTGTTACTCCCTCTATTCCACCAAAAGGTCCCATTTGTCGATTTCCCGTTCCAACGTTATTTCCGCTTAATTTCTCCGTCACTATTATTTTTCCCCATTATGGCAAATTTTCATCTATACGTGGCCTTTACAGATGATTCTTGAAATTATAATTCGACTCAATATCGGATCGGTGATTAAAGAAACCAAACTGAGGCCCCAAGAATTCGCCAATGTTGCCGCTTCTTTGAACCTTGACTGCCACACACATGTAACTTCAGCCTAAACTACTTAGACGCATGGGTCCATTAGCTACATAATCAACCAAACACAAGCAGCTACTCAGACCTCAATCGCGTCAAATACCGGAACCAAAACAACCAGCAACATTGAATCAGTGAAAAAATGAAGGCAACAAATCATATCACACAAACTTCCGGAAAATGCCAAGAGCTCGGCCAATCATTGAAGTTGAAGTGCAAACCTCCCTTTTTCCTTCTCTTACTTTTCTTTATTCCTAAGCCTAAGATGAATTTTAAATTAAAAATCTAATAGGTAAGAATTTGGGCCACAACTTTGAAGAGGCGATTGCTTCACGTGCCTCGCGCCTCATTGAAGCGGTCGCACCTCAGGAGAGGCAATGCCCAAACCTCGCACCTCGTCGGGTCTCACGCCTAGGCACTCCTTTAACAACACTGCCATTTAGGGATTCTCAAGATACAAACAAGGTTTTCTTTCCATGTCCAAGAATCCAACACAAGGCAATTTCCGAACCAGCTGGCATTGGAAAAGGCAATTAGAGAACCTGCAATCTAAAACAAAGGAAGTACCACAGGGAGAAATGCAGTTCTCCCATCAAATATTCTTGAGAAAGAAATGTACTGACAAACGAAAGCATTTATGATAAAGAAGTTAGAACAGTGAGAAGCTATACCTTTCCTCAAGTTAGTTGATGCCATTGAGTTGCTTGAAGCTTTCCTGATTATGTCAATTACTGCATCTAAATTATCAAGCCCCACTATGATGCCCTTATTTTACAAAACAGCAACACAACCCAAAAAAAAAGAACAGAATAAGCAGCAGCAACTGTACGCTATTAAATAGTGTGGTATGACATATGCAACATAAATTATCTGGTTATGTTTATTTAACAGTCAAACTTCGAAGCCACCTACGTTAATTGAATAAACCAGGAGTACAGATCGAAATGTTTCAACCCCAGGAGACATGGAGCTTATTGCTCCATACTTCTATGTATATTGGAAAGTCATAAGTAATTTAAATATACCTCAATAATATGACTTCTGTCTTGAGCTTGTGACAGCTTGAACCTTGCACGTCTTTCAACTACAGAGCATCTAAAATCCAAGAATGCCTGTAAAATAATTCAAGGATGAAAAAATCAGATTGCTAGCTAGAGCTTAGCTCTTGATATTTGAGTATAAACTATGAAGCACAGAATCGGCAAAATAGGCAGCGCACATGCAAAAAGTGTGTATGTCTAGCGGATACGCCCCGGATATATTTGTGTGTATCCAGGATTCAGATAGGTAGGAAACAGGATGTCTAGATAAATTCCTTGCAGTGCTGCTTGGGTAAATTAGTACTCCCTCCATCCCGTCCCCAAAAGGATGGCTTAAGGACAAATTTCACACAAATTAAGGTAGTCAAATAATAGGAGAGAGTATAAATCTACTTTCCATTTTAGTACGTGTGAGGTGAGTCTACTATTGGTCTGTGTTAATTGCTTAATTTGGCTCTTGGGTTTTTGGGTCATTCATTTGTGATGTTATTGATTTACTATTTAGCTAAGATGTAATATGGCCAAGGGTAAAATAGTCAATGTAAAATTTTATATAGTTGACTTATGTACTTTAGACATGCTTTTGAGGATACTAGCCATCCTTTTGGGCTCAGGGAGTAATATTTAAAACATTTAGGTAGGGATCTTTTTTACAAACTTGTAGGGTGTAAAATAAAAGGATGTAAATACCAAATATGTGAGACGACCTGGGGCAGAAAATCAAAGACCAATCGACGACTCTATATCCATCCCAACACCTCTCCCTCCCTCCTTTCTCCCTCTATGTCTCGGCGGTGACCATCAAAGGACACATTCAGATAACATCCTAACACCAGTGACAAACTCATTCCAATCCCTTTGAAGGTCCAACAAACTCATTCTGATCCCTTTAAAGAGCTCTCTCATCCCATACACCTCTTTAAAGATTAGGGGTGTACATAAATGCGATTACACCCCGAGACAAAATAAATAAATCAATTAACGAAAAAAGGAAGGAAGATCAAGGCTTACTAAAAGGCACTAACAAAACCATATTACTTCAACATTACATATAAAAAGATGTATAAATGATAGCATGTAACATGTCACCTGAAGCAGTTCCTTCAAACCCATCTGTTTGGGTTGCCCATTAAGAATCCTGTGAATAGTAAAGATAGAAGGAAATTAAGAAAATCAATTCAAATATCTAATTGCATTATTAGGGAGAAACAGTGAAACAAAGAAATGAAAATGGACTTCAAAGAGAATGAAAATTGGAGAATACTATAAGAGAGAGAGAGAGAGAGAGAAACTAGCATCAGAGTAACTAAGCCAAGGATTAATAATCATAAAGATTATTTATCATATCTTCCACAAAACCCTCCATATCTTATAAAATAACTACAGTTTTTAGAAGTGCAATAAAAATATTTTTCATTAAAGTTGAAGTAGTTTCTGTATAACTTAATGCATAGCCTTCAATTTCATAAATTCATATCAAATTTTGATGAAGTATGTATATTACAGAAAAAAATAATAAACAATACAATTATTAATTTTCCTCTTTTAGTTATAGCGAGTGTCCTTGGGAATATTAGCTTCTTACTACTTAAATGATACTGTCTTGTCCATATTCCAGAATATATAGTTTAGAAGCTATTAAGGATCTAGAAACTACTCACCCCACCATGTTGCAGCTGAAACTGGACTGCAAAGCAGTAAGGCGATAGAGATTATTGAGAACAATGGACGGATCTGATCCCCTCTTGAGCTGAAATTTTGAGATAATTATCCTTACTCATAAGTCATAACATTCCAAAAACATTGCAATCACATAGTTGTGTATCCAATGACGTGCTAACTGTTGATGTCTGCACCAAATAGAAAATAAATGCAATAGTACTGATATTGATACCTCAATGACTATGCGCATTCCAGATCGATCACTCTCATCACGAATGTCACTTATGCCTTCCAAACTCTAACAAAATTAAAATACTGTAATTAACAAAAAAGCATGAATTAAGGATCTCTTCTGAAAGTACTAAAAATTGATAAATATATTAGCTGGACAAACAGGATTCTGGATACTGAGCCATAAATTCCGTAGGAAAATGGTTACAAAGTAGAGCAAAATATAAAGGACGATCATACAACTGCAGTACGCGATAATGTATATACCCACCCTTTAATAAGACAGAAACACAATTAAGTTTGTTCATATCATTTAATGAAAGGAAAAGCCAAAAGTATCTAAATATGAAGAAGAATCTTCTAGTAATGAATGAAATTATTGTTGTTAACTACCAATATAGGTATATCACTAAGTGCAGAGCAGGGACAGGCAAATTTCGACAAGATGATCATTCATGATGTCAATCCTTCACCACCTATAATGTCTTTCTATTGCATCTTTTTGCAGGATGAACCCACGGGGGCAGCGTATTTAGTTGACATGCTTTTGGTTAATTGATAGGGTCCATATTGGTCTCGTGGTGAAAACTCCTTCCCTAGCCCAAGGTGCCATTCTCGCTTGCAAAAATGTAAATTTATCATATAACTGAATCGAGTTATCTAAGCACAAGGAAACTTTCCTATGCTTATGTAAGAGGGAAGCATAGAAAATTTTTCTCCAGGCCTTAAAAAATTATTGACAAAAATTTAAGAAGTTGACTGTACAGAAACAAGCAGATGTTTGTCAGCTTATCAATTTGCGTTTAAGTAAAAATAAACATAATACCGACAATCTATTCATTACTAGATTACCTTGTTTTCCACATGCTCGGCAATTTTCTCAACAAGAGATGCTTTGTTTGTCTGATATGGGATCTGTTTCATACATAAAACCATAACAGGGAGAAAAAAGACAAATTTCTCAATACATTACAGCTTGAAAGTGAATAAAAGGTTTGAAAAGTCATATTATTTTATTTTTATTTTTATTGACAAGTCAGTTTGAAAGTGCATATGAATTGCTAACAATTTTGCATAAAAAAATTTATGGATAATAATTGGCATAAGATAGCTACCTCTTTTATTATAATTGCTGTGCGCTTTGTTTTGGAATCAAGTAATTCTATATCAGTCTTTCCTCTAACTACAACACGTCCTCGCCCAGTTCGATATGCGTCTAAGATGCTTGAGAAAAATGAAACCACCATCAGATAAGAAAGAGTAAACGTTAAGTTATCACAGTCAAATGTCAATTTTTCATAAGCTGGATGACATCCAAAGAGGAGTCATTTGGTAAATTTTCCTGTCATTGACCGCAAACTCCATCCTAATGGTTTGCAAACTTGACACATTGTCTTTGTAGAATTAGCAGAAAGAATGAACACATTGTTCTGATAGTGGAAGAGGTTGGCGGCATATAAGAGACAAATCTGGCAAAGATAAATTGACACGAACAGTTTTAATGGACTTCCTCAAACAGTACTTATTCCAGGGGAGTTTCTGTTGCTGGGGAAAAGTGGGTGGTTGGAGCAATGGCTGGGGCCTTTTGATTCCTTATTTGATCATCTAGCTACTACATTAACAAGAAATCTCCACATATGTTATCATTTTACATTTAATTGCTAACCCCCTTCGAGGCCTTAGATTTTGTCATCAATAGATAAAGCAAACTGCTTTTTAGCCTTCTGTAACTTTGTTTTGTATAAATTTAGGTTGAAACTTGAAATTTTGTTGAATATCTGATGTTCTGCTGCAGTGGCATCTAGCTACCAGGAAAAAAAAATTATATATTTGCTTGAATTTGAGAAGGCTCAGAGAGCTTCATCCTTATTTCAAGAAATGGGGCAGACAGATCATGCTACACTGAAATATTACCTTAGCACTACCAGTCAAACTTCCAATATTTAAACCATGAACCCCTCTACCATTTTTTAATTTATTTATGAGAGTCTTCATCATCCTTCCAAGTGATAAACTTTAAAGTTTTTCCTTGGGCCAAACAGAGTTATTTTTCCCCAACCTTTGATTTATTTGCATCATATTAGAAAATAGTTTCAAGAGAATTTTAATCTCCTATTAACATGATCCTAATTGCGATATCATGATAAAGTTGGTTTTCTACATGACATTCTTCTCTACATAAAAATTGTAATAATTAGGAACAAAAACTTTCATTTCCAAAAGGGGTGCCTTAGACTGCCTTCTCGAGGGAGTATTCCTGAGTCTACCATCTATACTGAAAATTTACAATTACATTCTTTTTCTATTTTCTTTTTTTTGTTAGAAATAATAGTGGAGAATATTTTTCTTCACTTTATTCCATTATTCCTCCACTTTTTCCCTATATTCTTCCTTATGTTTTACTTTATGTTTCCTTTCCCATGTATTCTTCCTTGTATTAGCTAGCATGTTTCCTTATATTAAGGAACATGTTTTGTCTTGATTATTCCTTCGAATTGTATAAGTAGGTAACCTTGTAAGCTATCTAAGAAATGAAAATATATGAAATGTAAGTTGAGAGTCTTCATTTCAACATGGTATCAGAGACTGATCTTTTCCGGCGACCTTTTCCGGCGACTTTTTTCCGGTGACTTTTTCCGGCGACTTTTTCCAACAGTCGCCTGTGCAATTTTTAAAACTGCATATTTCCGGCGACTTTTCCGGCAACTTTTCCGGCACCATCTATGCAGTTTTCTGAAACTGCCTATTACAGTTTGTACCCCACAACCTGTTTTTTCTGAAACTTACCCACAGTTCTTTAAAAAAAAAAAAAAATGGGCGAAAAATTAGAAACTTCAGATTCTACTCCAGTGATGATTTTTCAACAAGAAATCCCTTCTGCAATTGGGGTAAAACTCAATGGCACCAATTACCGTCTTTGGTCCAAAGTTCTTGAGATGCATATTGCTGCCCGTGAAAAATATGGCTACATCTCTGGAACGAAGAGTACACCCAAGGTCTCAGATCCAACATATGAAAAGTGGATGGCTGAAAATGCACTAGTAAAGTCATGGCTCATCAATTCTATGGTCCCTACCCTCATGATGAACTTTATTCATTGTGAAACTGCTAAAGATGTTTGGGATACCGTAAAGAAAACGTATCATGATGCTTCTGATGCATCCCAGGTTTATGAGTTGATGAAGAAATCCTTCCAAATGCGTCAAGATGGTACGATCAGTGACCATCTATTTCACAGAACTCAACTCCACCTTTATGGAGCTTGACTTTCGTCGTCCTAATGACATGGCAAATCCATTAGACTTTGCCAAATTGAAGAAGCGTATCTCTGAAGAACGCGTCTATACATTTCTTGCTGGACTGGATCATAATCTTGATCAAGTATGTGGACGTATTCTGGCCACATCACCTCTCCCTGATATTGATGAAGCTTTTTCTATAGTTCGTAGAGAAGCACAACGCCAGGTCACCATGGCTGTCGAAACAACTTCAGAAGCTTCAGCCTTGGCAGTTAAAAGAGCTCACCATTGGCCAACGACTTCTTCTACAACATCTCAAACTTTTTCAACATCATTAGAGAAAAAGTGTTCTCATTGCGATCGTAAAGGTCATGAGAAGGAAGCCTGCTGGAAGATTATAGGCTATCCAGAATGGTACATGTTGAAAAAGGCTGAACGCGAGGGAAAAAAATCCTCCCAGGCTAACTCAGCATCTACTAACACACCACAACCATCCCAAGTCTATTACAGTAAAGGATCGTCTCACGAAGATGACGATTGGTGTTGGTAAGGAGATGGAAGTCTTTACAAGTATTGTCCAAAACTACCGGAATTGCTATTCATAGACGGAGTACTGTTCACTACCGGAATTGCTATTCATAGACGGAGTACTGTTAACTGCCGGAATTGCTATTCACAAACGGAGTTTTGTCCAATTGCCGACTTGAACCGGTTTTGTTCATGTACCGACCATCCAACTGAGCCTTTTGTTTTCCAAGCTGAGAAATAGGAGATTTCTATTTATCAGCTTGAGGGGGAGTGTTAGAAATAATAGTGGAGAATATTTTTCTTCACTTTATTCCATTATTCCTCCACTTTTTCCCTATATTCTTCCTTATGTTTTACTTTATGTTTCCTTTCCCATGTTTTCTTCCTTGTATTAGCTAGCATGTTTCCTTATATTAAGGAACATGTTTTGTCTTGATTATTCCTTCGAATTGTATAAGTAGGTAACCTTGTAAGCTATCTAAGAAATGAAAATATATGAAATGTAAGTTGAGAGTCTTCATTTCAACATTTTTCTTATAAGTAAAGTTGCAATTTTAGTCTAAATACCTTTAGACAAAGAATACCAATTTCATAGCAGACAGTTTGAGACCTAGAATCACCTCCAAAGTGGCCCCTAATTACCACCATATACAGTCTCCATAATTTACTTAACAAGAAAAACAGTTTCTATAATTTAGAACAGAAAACAAGTACTCCATCCATTCTACTTTGAATGCCTTGGTATAACTCATGTTTGTGGCACAGAATTTAAAACATTCAAGACACGTATATAAAAATTATTTTGTAGTCCTTAGATTTTAAAGTTCAATATTAAACAAAAAAATATATTAGTACTTATATATATATATATATATATGTGTGTGCCAACTGCCGTCTTTAATTTCATGCCACAAGCATGGTTTTGAACTATGACACTGGAAGTGGTACAAAGGAAGTATAAAAATAATATATTTCAAATTACACAAATAGACCAAACTGCTATGTGTACACAATTATTGGGAGTATTCTAACTTTAAATTTTTTTTTAAACATAACAAGATATGATGGTTTCCATACTCCGATCAATTATTTTACATAAAAGAAGACATTTAAATTAAAATAAGAGGACAAGAAATCCTCTAAGACAGAAAAAAAAGCATAAAACCCTTCGACCATGGCAGCCCACCAACCTTGCTGAAATATAATAGAAGCCGACAAAAAGTTGTAACTAAATAGTGCTTAGGTTTGTGCAATGAAAGCATGATAAAAAGATCTTAGCATCTTACACGTTTATATTATGTCTGAGCAATGAATAGGAAGCAAGGAGAAAGATTGTTCAACCTACCCAATATTACCCATTATTAGCCCTCCAGTTGGGAAGTCAGGTCCAGGCATGTACTCCAGCAACTCTTGCAGCTGTTACAAAGCAAACAAATTTCTGAGACTAGAGAGGCAGGCTCAGAGTCCTGCTAAAGTTACTATAGACTTGTTGGATACTGAAATACTAAATGATGTGGCAAGATGTAATTAGTTGATGATTTGCCATATATGGGAGGGTCTAATGGTTATAACCAACCACAACCATACACGTCATTTTGTAAGTAATTTTTTGTGATCATTTTTTCGTACATCTAGCATTAGTGCTCAAAATATATTGACATATCGATTCAGTTCACAAGTTTCAACAAAATATAACAAATACATGCAAGTCCCCTTTTTCTTCTGTGACCAATGACCCCAAACAAAGAGCTGTTGCTTACAATTGAATAAAATGAAGTATCAATGAGCTTTATTGAAATTCCTAGCAAGTCTTTTAACTTATCCTTCAAGTGGCGCTAGTTGACACAAGATGATATGCAAACAACATAACTCTGTCATAAATTAAACGGTATATCATAAACCAAGGCTCTATATCAATAAATATTTCCCTCTTAAAACTACCCTTCCAGATGTTTGCTGCTGTAAATGTGTTCATTTGTGTAAAACATTAGCTTACAAGTAAGTAACTCAAGCACCTAAATATGCAATTTTGGAAGTTTTCTATGCAACTGAAGTTTATGAACATGGCTAATTCAGGATTTTATTTGATTTTTTCACTATTAAATGATAGGGAGACAAAAAAATTTTACAAAATTCTTGAAAATAGACCACTTTTGCCCTAAATGGCTAAATCCTTCTTTAAGCTTGATGGGGGATAACTATAGTAGAAACTGATAAGCCAAAAGGTCAAGAAATTAAATGCTACCAAACAGAAAAAGAAATAGTTTGTTGCATATTTCCTATTCCATGTGCCGACCACAGGGCAAGGGCTCTAATATGGACATCAAACATGTTTCATGAGTCATGTTAATTTTCTTGTACTCGAAAGCGGAAAAAATGGAACATAGAGAGAAGACTTTTAGCAATCAATTTCCAGTGTACGTACACAATGAACTGTATTTTTCTTTGGTTTAAAGATTATATTGAACCAAACCATCTTACTTGAAAAGTTAAAAATGGAAAAGTCTTCTCCCTCCAGCCAACTGAACAAAACACACACTATAAATAGAAATTAAATTAAAGCAATCAGCAAGAACTGTCTGCCAGCCTCTGCCCATCAATAAAGCAGATTCCACTGATCGTAGTCCTAGAAAAACAAAAGACCCCAATTGTTGATACTCCTCAAGCCCACAACACCACGGTTGCGAGGAGCCAACTAACAGTTGCTATCCTCACCACAAATGGGAGTAATCTAAGAGTTACCATATGAAGCACAGGAGCAACGTGTAAAATCAGTAGCCGCCCAAAGTAAACAACTAATGTGGAATGTCAAAGGAAATTCATAACTTTCTGATATACTAGCAAATAGATTATAATAAACCAGTTCATGTCTTTTTCTGAATTTTCGCACGAGGGAAAAGGAAGTATTTAAAAGCAAAACCAAATCTCCACATGAAAATCATTCTTCAAAGATTAGACATATACCGTTGCTTCGGGATTATGAATCAGCACCGAGAGTGCATCCACCAACTCCCCAAGATTATGAGGAGGAATGTTTGTTGCCATCCCAACCTAAAAAAAAATAAAATCTTAAGGAAACGTAGGGGTAAGAGGAACAGGATGGAAGAAGAGAAACCTAAAAAAAATAAGTTAAGGACTTCTAAATTCTTAAATAAGGTTACATAGAATGCAGATAAATCACCGCAATCCCAGAAGAACCATTTAACAATAAGTTTGGGACCCGAGCTGGCAACAGCGATGGTTCCTTTTGAGAATTGTCAAAATTTGGAATAAAATCAACCTGAAAACAAAATGAAACATGTAATACAAGATGTTAAAGAAAATTAAGAAAAGAAGTGCAACTATTGCACTGTGAAACCAATAAATTACTTCAACAACTGCAGAGTTTAAAACAATAAAAAGTGCTCACCGTGTCTTGTTCTAAATCAGCCAGCAGCATTGCTTCTGTGAGTGCCTGAGAATTGATATTTTGATTAAGCCAAAAAGGATTAACCCTATAATTCATGTTTTAACAAAGGAACTCAAAGCCAAGAAGCAAGCAAAATCAGGGACACAAATGAAGCATATATCAATTGAGAAATAATTAATTGTTAATGTTGCTCATGAATTATTTCATAATGTAAGGATTAGATATCCATTTGGTATCATTGAAGAGAAGTCCAGTCACCAATAAACACCAGTAAAAATGACCAATTATTTTATAATTCTTGTTTATTTCAGACAGTAAATGAACAGGTGCATCATCCATGACATATAATTTCCCACTAACTCCTGGGTTTTTAAGTAAATCGTATTGGGTAGAGAGTGTGTGGAAATAGTTCAGATGGAAAAAACCAACCTCCAATCTGCACTCTGTATAACGCATCGCAGCAGGAGGATCTGCATCAATTGAACCAAAGTTCCCATGCCCTCGAATGAGTGGGGAACGCAAGGAGAAATCCTGGAGAGAGAAGATAAAAACAAGTTTACAACAACTATATTTAATGGTATTCATTAACTAATGACAAGATCACAGAATCTGTAGGAACCCATCAGCTAAAAGAATTTAAGAAATGTGATTTAGGTAGTATAACTTCTGTTCTTACCACTCAACTAAGAAAAAAAACAAAATTGAGTATATTAAAACAAGCATGACCAGTTTACAACAAATCAATATCCACATATAGAACCAACCTTAAAGTCATGCACATATTATATGCATATTCTCCATCCAATTGCTTAACTGCTCAGCCTCAATATTTGGACTAAATGAACATTTATATGATTAACTAAAAAGAACATGTGATTTTGGCCGTGGGGACCTAACCTACACTTTCTCCTATGGCATATTTGTGTGCATATAAATATATATACACATACATAACGTGCCAGTGCGTGTGTTTGAGTGGATTTGTTTATCTATCTTTTGTTAGTTATGCAATTGTAAGTCCAGAAGAACAGTATAATATTTTAGATTTAACAGGAAAATTTAAGACTTCTTATTCATTATTCAACCTCAGTTTTTCCCTTCTTCAAAAAGTTATCAATCTTTCCGATTCCAAGATTACCTGTGCCATTCGGACCAAGGAATCATAGACAGCAGTGTCCCCATGTGGGTGAAACTTACCAAGAACCTGCAGTAAAAGCAGTAAAATCCAAAAAGGTTATATTATGTAGGTAATGAGTATATGACAAGAATATTCCACAAAACTGACGAACTTAACAGTTTATGTCAGTAACATAGGAAAGGAAAAGTTAGATTATAACCTCTCCAACTACTCTTGCACATTTCTTGTAAGGCTTGCGCGATGAAAGGCCCAATTCATGCATAGCAAATCTGTAGCGAAATTTCAGTAAAGATAAAGACTACTACATTAAACAGGCATTTAAATACTTCTGCAGCAGACAGCATATTAATAAAGTGATATATTATCAGTTGTTAAGTACTAGCTACCTCAATACAATAGAATAGCCATTATTCCAGTATAAAAGGCCTATTTAGTTAAAGTAGATAAGAAAGTCTTAAAAACCTAACATTTAAGAAAGCTTTCAAAGAAGATAAATTAGACAAATTACTTGGTGTTTGTTTACATGGATTATCACCAATTTAATGTCAGACAATGATATTAGTACATTTGGCATTCTTTTTAGTATTTCCAAATTCAAATTCAAGGTAAAAGAGAAACGGTAGGTATAGGTATGCCATGAAAAGCAAACCGACGCATCGTAAAAATAGGATATTTTGTCCTACAGTTATTACTTATTAGGAACTCCTAAAAAATCTAGTTAAATTCTAATTGTTAGGTTTCTAAACTATTTTGACAGCCATAGTATTGATCTTAGATTGTCCAGAAACTAGTTCAAAACAAAGGTCTAGAATCAGGATCAAAGATCAAACATGAGGCCTACTAGGACCATGAAAGAAGAAACACGTGAGCTTGTTCGTAAATTAGATAAAATTCAGCAGTGACAAAATGTAAAATACGAAATGTTCCTAGAAAACACTGTCCCTGCCTAGATTCTAGCTTCATCCAATGGAAAAGAAACCATTCTTGCCATAATCTCCAATACCCAAAATAGAATCAATAAACGCAAAATTGAGAGAAAAACTATGAACTTGCTAAAAATAGGGGGAAATATACTTGACTTTAGTTAAACTCAAATGAGCGTCCAGAACCTTTAAATGTTTGCCACTTCAACTTGCACTTCAAGCTCTCCAAAGAAAATATAAGCATATATTAAACTCAAATAGGCACCAATGGAGAGAAAAATGAATCAGAAACCCCTAGAGCAATCTAAAGTATAGAAGAAAGTTGTATTCATAGCCACAATGATGTTTTGCCTTCAATTCTAGATGACGTCTATTTACCATGAAGTCATTGTGCATTTAATTTTGTCTGTGATTGTTTCATGAGAAAATTTGGTTTATTCAAAGTGTTCGCTACTAGGAAAGTTTAGTTTTCAGTATTTGATTCTCTGATTTACTACAAGTTTGAAAGTATTCTTCTACTACTTTGGATTGGACATCGCTTCTCAGTAGTTTGCACAAATTATGACTCAAGTTCAAATGGAATGCCATGATTTAAAATGATAGCCACCTTTCCTTAACCTGTGGGATAGGCCTTCTTTTTGTTTTGCCTCTCCCTGGGATTTGGTTGCTGAGGCGTTTAAGGGATAGCTTTTCTTATCTTTGTATTGATTGGTTGTTCTCCTTCACAAGGACATTTATTTCACTTTCCACTAATTCTATCTATTGGAGGTACACCACATTAGCATAAACGAAATAGAAATCTTGGACCTCATTTTGCAAGCTGATTTCAGAACGCCTGAAAGTATCATCTATTTCACTCAAATCAAATTGACCACATAATAGAGTGGAAAAATCCCATTTCTTCCGCAAATCCTTCCTCACTCACCCCCCATTCCATATGTTATCAATTCTTTCACCGAAATAAGGTATAACCAAAGTCATCACCAATAAGGATGAATGTGTACTCCAGAAGTACATTGTTAACTTCAGCTAACTTCTAAATGCATTCAACGTACTGTAACTTCTTCTACAGAAGTTACAATCAGCTTTAGAGGAAAGGACATAGTGATATAAAGAAATCAAATAGGAGGGATTAATTCATATACAGGTGGATTGGTTTTCTAAAGAGACAAATGGAAAATGAGAAAGAACAGAAAAGGAGAGTAGGAGAGAGAAAAGAGTTAATGAATCATTCATAAAATTATATCGTCCCTTCAAATATTAGGTTTTTTTTTGGGGAGGGGGGAGACTATCTCGCATGAAGCCTTTCATTAAACAATTGAAAGGTCATCTCTTCTCTTATAATACTAGATTAGTAACCCGTGCAAGGCACCGACTTTTTATAAAATTTGTATTTTTCAAATTTATATATTATATGGAAATCATTATAAAAAAAATGAATTATGTCATATTTTTTAATCCTTATTTTAATGTATAGTATACATTTTTGTATTGACCAATAAATTCCAATAATGTTAATTTAGAGTTGTTATTAATTACTTCAACGTATAGCTTTATTCAATTTTGGTGGTAAGTAATTAGCTTCTTAATTTGAGTTGTTTTTGATAAAACATGTGCAAAACACACACACACACATATATATATATATGTACACACTACACACACACGTAGATAATATGCCAAAGACATGAATCATTTTCATATATTGAATATTTAATCCCAGCCTTTGAGTTCCCACATATTTTCATAAATAATTCTTACTGCCAAATACATGTTGTATTTTCCTATATTGAATAATTTGAACCCAGAAGTTGTCTTTCCATATCCATTAGTTCCCAAATTATGTCATACACGCATGCATGTATATATATCCAATCATTGTATATATTTCACGGGATACGAAGAGATTATACATTGTATCTAAAAAATAGAGTCTTGAATGATTGACTCGTGACCAACCAAAGTAAAATTATAAAATTATTGTGATAAGATCTCTTAATGCCTTGTTATATATAGTTATTCATAAGAGCAGATGAATTGAACCAATTGAGTCTAGTTTTGGAGTGGTCCGCCAAAGATACTGAGCCTAAAAATTGTGTCCAAGCTTAGCTCGTTAATAAATGAACGTTGAGCTTAATGCTAGAAAAAACCGAGCTTGACCTGTTCACTATTACTATTTGATCAATTTCAAAAGCTTACAAGGGGATAAAAATTAGGGAGGTTTTTCTTCCACTTCCTCTTGTTCCGAGCCAAACACCGAGTTGTTCACGAAAAAGCTTAATTCATTTGCATCCCTGCTTTTTATTTTGTACATTTCTCCAAATTTTTCTTCCTCTTTAATTTAATACAAATGACAAGTATATTTGTCTTAGTCCTTTTCTTCTTTTCGTTTCCTTTCCTTTCCTTCCTATATAATATTTATTTTCCCTTGCTTCTAATCTTAATTGCCCAAAAGGACTATTAATTATCCTCTAATTGGAACTTGACAAGAAGTATAGTAAGAAAATAAAGATAAAACTCAAACCAAACATAAGATATATTTGGCCTCCATCAACTATACATTACACAAAATTTTAAATTTATACTTATCAAATTTGTTATCATTAGACTTCCCTATTAATGTTCTTTCTATTTTTACTAGTTAAATTTTTTCCATCTTATGAGGTTAATTTTCCTTTTCCTTTTTCCTCGGCCAAGGTTTTGTGACCATTTAGTTATCCAAACAAATTGTTAGAGACCGATGCGTGCTTCACACCCTCAATTCTGTTCAAAAAAATATCAAAACATTTCTACTAATAGCAAACAAATAAAATGTATCCAAAAAAAATGTTCCCCAAAATGCTGGTGGTCTACTCACAATATTCGGCGGTGAACTGGCTTTAACCCGTCGCGAACATCCGGCAACGCCCGGCCCAGCAACACCGACATGGCATAAGCCATATAAGCTTCTGTTGCCTCCTTGTGAAGCTCCGTAGGAACAATCCTTCCTTCTCTCCCTGCATCTCTCACAATCAAACTACCATTACCTTCATCTCTTTCCTCTCTCTCCTCCTCTCCGCGTCTGGCTTTCACAGCCCGAATCCCATGAGGAGGCGCTGCAGAGAGGAAACGGAGCCCCGACACGCCCAATCGGAGCCCCGACAAACGGGCGGGAAGGGGATTAGGGTAGCAGCGTAGCAAGCGGAACCCGGTGGAGAAAGCCATGGGTGGTGGTCCGACGTTGGGGTTAAGTCTCAGGCAAGAGGGTTTCATTCCATTGGAGATGTATATATCTATATTTAGCAGAGCATACGGTGTGTTGTCTGAAATAGTAATAGAGAGATTTTGCAAAACCCTAGAGATTTTAGAGTGCTCTTGGGCGCCAAGTCGTTTTGATATTTCTTTACTTTTGGTTATTTACATCTAACTACCTCTAAAGTTTTGAGCTTAGCAAAGTTCACCTACACCCGATTCTAAGGTTCTACTTCTACCCCTGCAAGGACAAAGTTAGGTTCTTATTTTATGATGGTACATTACTAATTAGAAAGTAAGGGTGTTCAAACTTCAAAAGAATGGTATAACCAATTTTTTTATTGATCACCCAGTTCGATAATATTAATTCGATAATTATTGCTCATATTCAATACTAATTTAATAATTCAATATTTATATTTTTTTTATTATGGTACTGATATTTAAAATTCATCTTAAGATAAATTTTTTACTATACCGATATTACTGGTGAAATGTATAATATACAAAGCTATCAAATTATTGTCTTAAATTAGCTTGTTTTTTATTTCTATATTTTCTTTCGTGAATATTATGACGGCTTTGTATTATGGTTATTAATTCTATGTTTAGAGATTGAAATGGATTAATTAAATATGAGATAAACTGCAAAATATGAATCGGTGCTTTTTATAGTTGTTAAAATTCTAAAATACCTTATAGTTATATACTTATCAATGACCTAGTAACAATATTAAGTAGAATTTACTTATCAAACACTAAAATACTAAAATGAATCCTCTCTCACAAGCACCTGACCACCATCCTTACCAAAATAAATAAATTACAATCACAACTATTAAGAGAGAAAAGGGAGAAAGAGCAATAGAAAGAGTTCTTTATTATTTATAACATGTCCCTAAGTGAGTGAGCGTATTATGGAGAACTATCAAGCACATTTAACAAGAGAAGTCAAAGCAAGGTGTCATTAAATGTTCTGAAAGAACTAAATTGATTAAGTGTTTTGATGATAACAAAATAAGAATTAAAAGTTTTTTTAAAAAAAAAGAATTTTATATTGCATTGTATATTTATATTTCTTATATTTATTATATTTGTTTTCCTTTCTTATTTATATATTTACTTTCCTATAAATTACTTTCTTATTTGAATATTTACGTTCTTATTTATATATTTACTTCCCTATAAATTACTTTCTTATTTACATTTACGTTCTTATATTATTTTCAATATTTTTAATTGTATAAACTTTATAGTTAGTCCACAACAATCTAATGTTATTAGACTATAAAGTTTATTTTAGAAATTAAAATCTCAAAGGGCAATAAATTTGACTAGAAAATTTTTATTCCACTCATATTCTTTTAAAGTCCAAAAGGAATCATAATTCAATTATTTAGTGATTGGACTAAAAGTAATTTTTCAAACAAACTGACTATCATTTTAGGCCAAAATTGGAGGTCAGTATTTTCTAACATCAGCTTTAAATATTTAAGTATTTTTGAGTTGGACATAAAAAAAATTGCAAGCATTCTCTCTTTCTCTCTCCATTCGGACAAACCAAAAATTTATTAAACATGTGCCAAATGATACTAGCTTTCCTATGTGGCATGAAAGATAACAAAATTAAAATTATCTATCTTCTTGGTATTTACCCGGCAAAGCAACTGAAATTTGCTAAAACTTTAAGACATATGTTATATTTATTTTAATCAAAAAATTTTAAGAGCAGAACTCTTAAAAGAGCATAACTAGCAGAACTCTCTTTAGCGACAGACAGGCGACGGTTTTGTCCGTCGCTAAAAGCTATGGCGACGGACCGGACCTATGGCGACGGACAAAACTGTCGTCTGTCCGTCGCTAAAGAGAGTTCTGCTAGTTATGCTATTTAAAAGTTCTGCTCTTGAAGCTTACTCTTATTTTAACTATGTTAGTTAACAACATTGGTGACTCATCACCATTCCTACAACTTTCGCCCAAGTGAGCAAAGAAAGAAACATTTTGCTAGGAGAATATTGAACCATTTGATCAAAGCTTTAATCAAATTAATCGTAGTCATCCATTCAAATATTTTTAGTCTATAAATACCAAATATACTTTATTCATTTTTTTATGAATTTAGCCTAGGTCAAACTCTACCCACATTCTTTCTCAATCTAAATTTCTCAAAAACTAGATTCTAGTGGGTTAGAAAGTCATCAAAGAGCAAGAAAAATCCAAAGGAATACATACTATATATAGACGAAATTTTGTTACATATATATATGTATTTATATATTGCTTTCATACACTAAGTAACACATACACTTAAAGTTGTGCATTTAAACCGGTAAATCTGATTTTTTTTCGATACTGAGTGAGTCGTACTGATCAGTTCAGTATATTTTATAACCAGTTCGGTAACGTTATTTTTTTCGATAAATATCGATTATACGGTACCGAGAACGGTGCACTGTTTTCAATATTCGGTAAATCCCGTCCTGTACCGAAATACCGTTTTATATTATTATTGCATGTGACATGATTGATGACTTTGTGATTGACTATTCAGTTAACCCCACTAACTTTTCTCTCTCTGACTTTGTGATTGACTCTTCACTCCTACTAACTTTTCTCTCTATCCACTAATTGTGAGTCAGTGACTTAACCCATACCCCCACTAATTTTCTCTCTCTATCCACTCAGTTTCCCCTCTCTATTCACTCCATTTGTTCTCTCTTTTAGTAAATCCTCCATTTCTTCTATCTTCAGTCTTCACCCATCTCTCTCTTCTCTCTTCTCTCTTCTCACTTACAATAGATCAAATCGTTAATGAAGAAGAAGTGGATAAAGTCGAAGGTCAAATCGTTAAAGAAGAAAAAGTCGAAGAAGTCTTACATAAAGATGGACAAGAGATCCGTAGCCCCTCCCCTTTCTCTTTTCCTTTTGATTTCTATATTTATACTCCATAAGTCCATATCAATCTGTGATACCAGCTTAATCGGTATAGGTAAGCTTGGGCCTGTGATTTAAACCCCCAATTTAATTGGAGATGATTATACATATTATTTCTTCCATGGTTTGACTTATTAGTGTATATCTGAGTTTTGTTTATAGATAGAATTGGATATGTATGAATAATAGGTTTTTCTCCCAAATGTCATCATATAACTCTTTAATCTCTGGTGTTTTTAATGGCTGAAAAGCAACCAGGACAATATGAGATTAAAGCCGGTACCGATTCAGCTAACCGGTTCGGTATACTGGTCCAACCGTTACCGGTATTAGTACCCAGTTTTAGGTATGTTCGGTAACCGGTCCGGTCCGGTAATTTACCGATGAACAGACCTACACACACTTGATTATTTATTGTGCTAACTTATCACTTTCTTATTGGTGTTTAATTTATAATTATAGTTATATTTATTTTCATATTAAACACCACAAGCACAAATGCATTTTCATTGCATTCATCATATTATTGTGCTAAATTCAAGTTAATCATCATTGATTATATTTATACAAACTTGAATTAAAAACTTATATATATTAATTTGAATTTTATATACAGTCCTTTCAAAGAAAGTGAAAACAAGTGATCGGACCTTTAGTAACTATCCACAAAGTACTATACGTACAAGACATGCCCACTTGAAAGTCATGAAATGTGGTCCTTTCTAGTAAAGTGATATAAGACAATTTTCTCCCTCAAGATTAGATAACTAGTCTATCCTTATAATTCTTATACGAGAAAAATTGTTCCTTTGTATATAAAAAGGACGATTCGTATATAGTACTCTCTTTGAGAGTGATAAACAAAATATATACACACTTGACTCTTAAAGTATAGTAGATTGATCTTTATTCAAAGTGTTAATCTCATCTTTTAAAAGTGTTCTATATCAACCAAATTGATCCTAAAATATAAACTGTCATATTATTTGTGATCATTGGTATAACTAGGACTGAGCAAAAAAGGGATAAAACCGAATAACCGAACCGAATCAAATTTTTTTAACCAAATTATTTCGATTATTCAATTTTTTTTCTAATTTCGGTTATATCCAATTCCCTATTCAGTTTTCGGGTTCGAGGTTGGTTTTCAATTTTTTGTTATTCGGTTAACCGAATAACCGAATTAGAAAAAAAATAAAGGCTTAAAAATTAAAACAGTAATCTCTCATCTTACTCTCTGTTTCTTAGTCTCTAATCTCAGGTCTCAACTTCTCATCTCTCATACTCTCACCATTCAAAAGATAAAACCCAAATTGATCTCTCAGATCTCCATACCCTTAGCGCTCAGATCTCTCACTCTTTGCCCTAGTAATACTCTCAGATCTCTCAATCTTTGCCCTAGTAATACCTTAAGATCTCTAATCTCTGTCCAAAAAATTATACTGTGCAACCGTTGTTATTCAAACTGCATTCAGAGGATATCTGGCAATTAATATGGGTCCGTTTTGTGCATCTGTGCCAGCACCTCTTTTTCTTAATTATTCATTCCGAGTTTTAGAGCAATTAAGGTTAGTTAATTAGGCAAGGAGAGCTCTTCGGGCACTTAAAGCAATTGTAAAACTACAAGCCTTGGTAAGAGAACGCAATGTCAGGAAACGAGCAGAGATAACTCTCCAATGCATTCAATCACTAGTCTGAGTCCAAACTTAAATGTTAATCATGGAATCCTTCATTTCGGTTCTTAACTGAACGCCCGAATTTACCATTTGGTTATTCGGTACTTCGGTTATCTCAAAATTTGGTTACTTGTTCGGATATCAAATATGTGCATATTTCGGTTTTCGGTTATACCCGAATTGCTCACCCCTAGGTATAACTATCATTTTGCAAGAACTAATCCATAAATTGTCATTATTTATATCTTGCAATATTTGACATATCTTAACTTCAATATTTTCTATCTGCTTAATTCAAGAAGCATTAATTAAAGACAATTAATAATCTTTTATAACAAAGGGGTAGATCTGAGTGTTCTTCTAGTGTGTGAGGAATTGAGTGATTCCGCTTCCAAGACCAATACCTTAGAGAATTCCATAGGTTTGGGTTTCTAAGTGAGTGGGAAAGGAAAAAGACATCAAGTTCCAAGACCAACCAAAGAAAGAATACAAGAAGCTCTTAAAATGAATTTGTCATTCTTGAAGAATATTAGGGGATAGTAGTTCTAAGACAAAATCAAATTTGTATAAAGGTTTGTCCACGTAATAAGGAGTTAAACTATTTTTATAGTGAAAAAATCTCAAATCCTAAAGAGGAGTTTATATATATTGTTAGAGATATATATAGTGAATCAGAATATATCGTTGTATCCTCTAATTGATATCTCTCTAACCTTATCTCTTTATTTTGTTCACAACAACATTTAACAATATTTTGACAAAATCATATAGAAAATTAGATTTAAAATTTTAAAAGGCCAAGATTTTCTTAAAAGTAAGTTAATCTATTTAACCCCCCTTCTAAATTAATTATTGCAAATTTGGACCTTTACATGCTCAACATGTAATCTCATAACCGATTACTAAAAATAATAAGATATATTTGGATATTTTCTTTGAACGCTGCAATATTATTGATATAATTCAACAAAAAAAAATCAAAGAGAAAATGATTAATTGTATCGATGGGTGCATTTATATTTTATAGCATTGAAAACAAAAATATATAATAAATCAAATAAACAAATTTTCAATATAATTTTCAATAAGAAAGATTGAAACTTTAAGGATCTGTTTAGTATAACAAAAATTTGAGCTTCAAAACCACTTGTGTAGTTAAAAAACAATTTTCAATATAGTCCAAAAGAGTATTATGATCTAATTGATTGATGATCTATATTGTAAATATATAATAAATATATATATATATATATATTTAGATTTATTTTGTAATTGAATATCAAAAATAGTTTTAAAATATTTTTATTGAACATTAATATTATTTAAGTTAGACATAAGTATAGGAAATAAGATGGATAACTTAGATGAAGAGTGAACCAAACATTTAAGAACACTAAATAAAATATCTCCTAACATATTGATAATAAAGTGTAAAATAATTTGTATTTTAATGTGTTCATAAATTTGTAAATTTTTTATTGTTATGTTTTCTTTCTTCATAAAACTATCTAATGTAAACATTCTCACTTGAGGAAACATTAAAGGAAACTCCCTTAAGGAAATATTCTCACTTGAGGAAACAACTTCCTTGAGCACCACTACTCACTTGAACTCTTCTTATACAAATATTAAAGGAAACTCTGTTTCACACCTGAAGTCTCCTTTTACAGCATAAGAAGATTAAATATGAGAGAATACATCAGAAACTAAAATTTTAGCTAAAACAATATGAATCAAGACTTCAAGAATTGCTAAGAATGTTTTGAGCAGATGAGTAAAGATAGCTTGAGTGTTTAAGTTAATTTTCCAAAACTGAAGTAACCAGATATTTATAGAATATAAATTCCAGCGGCTTTACTTTTAAAAACTGAAAAATAGTTGGAATATGAAGATAAAGGATCCAATTTTCATATTCGTTGAAACCAAACATATCCTTAAGATTTTCAATTTTTGAAAATCTATTTTTAATTACAGGTAGGATAATTCCAAATTTTCATGTAAAGATAGTCAAAAAGATTGTTTGCTTAAAGAATATATGGATCCCAAAATTTAAGGAATCCTAAAAACTATTTAGCTAAGAAACAATTAGTCTAGGAAAAAGTTTTAAAAACCTATTAAGATATAGAAGATAATAACCCAGATTTTTAAAACCTCTAGTTTTGATTTGAAATATAAAACTCATTTGAGAGTTTATTTCAATCTATTTGAGAGTCTATAAAGTCCTGTTATAAAACCAATCACACAATCACATAAATTTAGGTTTAAGTTCAGAATAAAACTGTTTTCCAAAATAGATAAGAAGATAGAAATACGTAACAGTTTATATTATATAAAATTTTATCTTTTAACAACTTAATATTGGGATAGGTTTAACAAAAACAACTTCCATAATTTTAGCCAAAAGATATGAATGCGACTCTTTTTAAAATACCAATCCAAATTTCAAAAACATCTGGATATACTTTAAATTCGTAAATGAAGAAAAGAAATCCCAAAACTTTGACCATATTTATATTAGAAAGATCTTAATTCTTACATTTATTCCTAGGTTTTCTTTACATCTTCAGTCTTCATATTGAAGTCCATCTTAATATACTTGTTTGTTACCCATTTTTTCTTACAAGAAATAACATCATCTATATAAATACATTGTTATCATCAAAATCATCATCATAAAGGAATTAACCTGAAGGAGATTCCATTGTCACTAAAATGAGAAAGGAAAAGTTGGTGGTCAACACAACTGCGAACTACGTAGCGAGAAAATATTAAGAATATTTAAAAAGTTGAAATGTTTAATCAACTAGGCTACATATTCCCTTAGAAAAAGAAGGGAGAACACAAGAAAAGGGACTTCCCAGATGGTGTGAAGTTCCTTGCTAATGTAATTGGGAGGTATTTCTGTGTAAGGAGATAACCCATGATAATGTTACAATTATGCAGATCAAGGGCATGTGGTGTATAATGGTTAAAGAGAGAGTAAACTGGGGATGAGTCTTCTTCAACCTTCTTAAGACCTCGGTTGAGAAGAGCGCTACAAAGGAAACAAAGGTTTCTTTTAGAAGGCTGTTATCTCAGTTGCATATACACTTTATCAAAAATATTGATAATGATTAAGGAATTCCTATAAATATAAATTAGAAGATGGATTCAAAATTGTTTGAAAGATGGATGGTGAATCCAAGTGTCTCTTAAGCATCTGAGCGCTCAAGATCAGATGTTTTTGATGCTTTCCCAATTGCAAAGAAAGTGAGGACTACCATGTCTAGTTCTGCTACCTCCTATACTGGCACATTCAATCCGTTATACTTTCAAAAATTTCCAAGTAGGTTAGCACAAGAAAAAGACTCTACAAGGCAGAGAAGTGATGAGGTTATTTCTCATCCTCGTCAGTTGGTATATCCTCAAAAGAGAAGGAAGGTGACTGTAAGGGCTTCCACCTCGTAACCCTGTTCATCAGGAAGAGCTATGGGACAATCAGCTTCAGTATTTTATTGTTGAATTCTTGCACAATAATAATGCTGAGGATGAGGGTCAAAAAGAAGATGTTGAGAATTTTCACCTTCAAAAAGAAGCATAAGGTTAATCTAGTGAGGAGGTAGAGTAAAGTGATGGGGTCAAAGATTGGCACGTCACAGTTGTTTGACAACTTAATTTCAATGTGCTTGAATCATCTTAATTCCATTGTTGTGGGTAGTGATTGAAAATCAAGTACCCATGACAATAGCTAGGGATGCAAGGAGTTTTTAATTTACAAAACGTGAAAGCGAACAAGTAGAAAGCTTTTCTACCCAAGCTCGAAGCTAGGCCTCTTTGGGAAGACATTATGAATGCATTCATCCCTCCAAATTTCATGTGGAGAGGATTGAAAAATGTGAATATGAATTAGCAAATTGCATTAGAGTATTACAAGTAAGCAAAACTCAAGCAACCAAGTGCAAATGAAGATGAGCTTGAGATGTTGGAGAACGTATTGTAGACAAAGTTGTTGCTGGTTGCTGGTTGCCAAAAGTTTGAGCTTGAGCTGTTGAAGTTAATAAATGATGAAGAGCAAGCAACAGAAACAGGGGTGCGAGGTATAGCCAATGAAGCTTAAATTGAAGCTAAAACTACTATTGAAGAAAGCTCTAAGCTCTCAGCCAGCTCTGAGGTCTCGACCAGCTCTAAAGTCCCGACCATCTCTAAGTTCCAAGTGAAATTTTAAGTTCTGAGTTAATAATATTAACTTCTAAACAATCACAACGTGATAGACAAATTGCACAAATCCCATCTGTAGATACCGAATTAAACAAATTTGCCAACACCCAAATATACAAATAATTTTTTGAAAGAAAAGAAAAATATTTTTCTCAAATCTTGATCGAACCCTAGTCACATCTTTCCAATCTAAAAAGCGTCAACTCTCCAATACTTCAAACACCATAAGACAATCCTTATCCCGACTGATACTACTCTATTTATTAAGCATATAAATGATGATATTTAGTTATACAAATATATGTTGATGATATCATTTTTGGCTTCACTAGCATTTCTATGTGCAATAAATATTTTGATTGAAAGTAGTATGGACACAAGTCAATCATATTTTGATATGGTGTAGTATATATTTTGTAATCTTATTCATTTATTAATAAAAAAAATGATTTATTAAAGGCATTTTACTTTATATACATGGTGTTGTATTCATTTATTAATAAAAAAATTGATTTATTAAATGCATTTTACTTTATCTACATGGTGTTGTTATTTTATATGTGATAAACCCATAGTTTTGAGCAATACTTTTAGAATCATGATGATGATCATGCTAATGAGATCTAAATTCTTAGAAAGCTTAAAACTAAAATTATTCCCTATCGTTGGATTACTAAAAGGGGATTAGTGAATCCAGATAGATTGGTACTGTAACATTCGGAACGCTCAATTAATGTGAATGAAATTATAAATGTAAAATTAAATTTCAATGAAATAAATCTAAATTTTATTGGAAACTAGGAAAACTTATATCAAAAAATCGATGTACGATAATTAACAAACGATAATGCGTACGAATGAAAACCTGTGTAAGGGTGTTATGTACAATTAGAATGTTATGGAAAGAAGGTAAATATTAGCAAATAAAGTTCCAAATAAACATGGTTTAAAAAAATAATAAATAAAAAACAAAAAATTAATAAATAAAAAATTTTAAAGTATGACTAAGCATATTATGCTAACAAGTGACAATAAGCTATCATACATGTATAATGTTGAAGCAAGTTGGTGGCAATTAATGGATAGGACCAAGGATAAGGCGGCTAGTACATTATATATATATATATATATATATATATATATATATATATATATATATTATATATATATATATATATATATATATATATATAAGTTAAGGCGACTAATACAGGGGTGAGTCAGAGGGCAAGGTTGACAATTCCCTTTAGATAAGAAACAAAGGATATTTTTCCTTTAGAATGATCAGGATCCCCAAGTGAACTATTATATATATATATCTATATATACTTATAAGCACCATACCAAGTATTCTAGTGAATATTAAAAAAAGAAAAGAAAAAGAATCATCATCACATGGGGGAACTAGGAGATTAAGTCGACTGAGAGCAAAGGAAGATTAGAAGGTATGTTTCTAATTATTCTTTTTTTATTTTTATACATGTAATTTTCATATATGATTATGTAATTCTTTTTATATATGAAGATTATATACTCCTCAAAACATAGTAATAGTAATATGTGA
>JAVJAP010000176.1:0-179868 GCA_034770075.1 Aralia elata
GTCAAATACGTATTTCCCAATGGCGGTGTATAAATATCTATATTCTAACACACTAGCAAGAATCCTAATATCAAGAATAATCAACAAGACACGTGTCCCACCCAAATCTCCCAATAATCCACCCTATCAATTACCAACTTTACGCCAATGGAAATCATTAAGCATGATTCTCAATATGGATACATGTTGGTTATTTAGGTATATGTACTATTGTCGACGCCGGGTTTTCTCTTTCTCTTCTTTTCCAATTTTAAGCCCTTTGATTTAATGATTGCTTTGGAATAAGGTCGGGCATTAGAATGTCGACGGCGGTTCTGGTTTTGAAAAGATCGTGTTTTATGATGAAGCCAAATAACCAGTAGTCCGCCAGTTGGTATAATATGATAGATGGATGTACCCTAAACTTCATTCCGAGTTTCCGTGTTTTATTAAATCGCGTGGGCTCCATATGTGACTCCGAATTTAATTGGTCTGGCGATATCGAGATTCATAGAGTTCTGGGGGCTTGCTTATAAGTGAGGGGAAGTGTGTTATGCACCCCCACCTCCGACTTCCGTGAAACACGGTTACCGCAATCTTGATGCTTATTCCTATCCTTTAAATTCACATCGAATGTTGTGTGTGAAGCGTGCGCGTGTGTTGTGTGTGGTATGTGTGCCTATGTGAATGTTGTATGGTGAGTTTGTATTGAAAGGAGTCATTTGGAGTTTTGGGGAAGATACGTGCTTTAATTTGAGAACGCTTCGGCAATGTCCTTTTTCGATATACACGAGAAAGCTTTTAAATTCTTTATCGAGTAAAGGTTTGATTTTAATTGTCACCAAAACTAATTGGATTTTTCATTAAGTGTCCGTTTTAACAAAAAACAAGAGTTTTAAACCTTCGTCAAAATAGGGAATCGAGATCTATACGTTGCTTTCATAGAAATGATGGGACAATTTCTAGGATTCTCTTTCACCCTAATGCACATAGATTTAATAAATACGTCAATTATTTTATAAAATCATTTCGTGTAGGGTTGTTTTGGAAAACGATTTTTTATTTCTTTAGCTTTCTCGTTAGATAGGAAACGACATTCTTTATACGGTTTCATCAAATTTTAACGCGTGGATTCTAATATCCTACTTTGATTGATTTTCATGAAAATCTTATCATTTAAGCCTTTGAAATCAATTTCGTGTCGTAAATCAAATCCAAGCATTAAAATGCGTTTGGGGGCTATTCATGGGCATGTTAGACCATCAAAATAATCCCATAACCGCCTACAATCACAAGTTCCACTAATATGGGGCCTTAAACCCGGATTCTCCGCTTTGGCGTCGTTTTTAAGGCTCCAACGAATTTACATATTTACAATGAGAACTACGTCATCTCTACTTCTTACATCAAGATATGTTCCATCATCGGGATCGGTGACCCCGGTGGTCGCTTTCCTAGGCTCACAACCAAGTATCCCACACACAAACAATCGGATATTACAAGAAAATAAACCAACCCGGATAAATCTAACAATACCAAGACATCTTAAAATAACGATTTAAAGGAATTGAATACCGAATATAACACCTTAAAACAAACCATAGAAATTAATGAACGAATATCATCGGGTTATTAAGGCGAAGAGTTTATTCCGATGGAATACTTCATCTCATAATCCCTACATCATTGTTCAACAAGATACATGAAAATTATATCTAAATTTACCCTAATCAATCTAATAAGGGACGTGAATTGCTAGAACACATAGAAATTTTCACCTTGCAATTGATCTCAAATGGATGTAGAAACTTGTGTAATTGAATAGGATAAATGATTTATTTGAAATACAATCCAAACTCAAAAGAATTAATTCCACCTCTTTTTTTTCCGTCTTCTTTCTCCTTATTTTTTAGTTGCAATATCTAGCTATTTTCTCTCTATTTCCGTGTTTTTTTGCTGCTGCAGAAATTCTTCTTCTTCCACTAAAACTGCTGAACCCCCTGTATGCTGCCGATAGCTGGGCTTAAATTAGGCTGGCCAGAGCCAGCCGCAGATCTATCTGCGGCTGGCCGCATATGGATCTGCGGCTGGTGCCAGCTGGGCACGGCCTCCCATCGCATCTCAGCTGCTGAGTAGCTGTTTTATTTTCCCGGTTTTCGTGCTGGCGCACCCCACTATGGCCGCAGAATCTTATCCGCGGCTGGCGGGCTTGACTTTCTCGATTTTCGTGCAACGCCTCGATTATATCGTGCCGCAACGTTCGGTGTTCTGAGAGATGACAGGCTCGTTATTCCGCATGCTGTCCGGGATATTTCAGGGGGAGATGTGCCACCTCCATTCGGAAATGCCTGCCTCGGATGGCCTTTTATTGTTCACCGTAAACTTGGGTTGCCCAAAACATTGCTGGCGGTGCCGGGTGCTCGCCCTTGTGCCCGCTCCTTTGCCTACCCGCCAAGCTGGTTATCAAATTGACGATTTCGCCCTCCTGTCCATGGGTTTAGTAGAAGGAAAACGCATAAATTTGGGTGTCTACAGACTGCCCCTCTTTATTCATGTTTATGAAATGGGTTAAATGAAATGAACAGGAATAAAGAATAGACACTCGATGCATGAGAATGACAGGTTTCGTTAAGAATGACAGTACATACCTGATGCCACAACAATATAGCGTATGATGCAACACAAGATGTAATAGCATGACAAGACATTCGTTTTTAAGAGTGTCAATGTTATCAACCCCTTGACCGTGAATTTGTTTAGTCCTTGGGTTCACTCATTCAATCGTATCGTCTCGATCGGGGCGCCGGGTATACGTCGCCGGTCACCCAACGCGTAACCCCCGGTTATCGTCGCCGGTTGGTTTATCTTGTCGGGAGCCCGGTTATCGCCCCCCCCCCCCCCTCCCATCGCCGGAAACATCCATCTCATGATCGCCGGTTATCGTCGTCCGGTCGATTCTCGTCTTCGTCGGGGCAGGGTATCGTCGCCGGTCACCCAATCGCGTAACCCCCGGTTATCGTCCGCCGGTTGGTTATCTTGTTCGGAGGCCGTTATTATCGTCGGCCGGGTCATCCATCTCGTTGGATCGCCCGTTTGATACGTCGCCCGGTCGATTCGTCTCGTAGTGGGCCGGGTTATCGTCGTCCGGTCACCACATGCCGCGTAACCCCCGGTCTATCGTCGCCGGGGTGGTTATCTTTGTCCGTGAGCCGTGTTATCGTCGCCCGGACATACCATCTCAGATCGCCGGGTTTATCGCTCGACGGTCGATCGTCAACGTCGGCTGGTTGGGTATCGTCGCCGGTCATCCCATCGCGTAACCCCCGGTTATCGTCGCCGGTTGGTTATCTTGTCGGAGACTGGTTATCCGTCGCCGGTACATCCATCTTCTTGATCGCCGGTTATCGTCGTTCAGGTTCGATCGTCTCGTCCTGGGGCCGGGTATCGTCGCCTGTTTACCCCAGTCGCCGTAACCCCCGGATGATCCGTACGCACGGTTGGTTATCTTGTCGGAGCCGGTTAATCGTCGCCGGACATCCATCTCATGATCGCCGGTTATCGTCTCCGGTCGATCGGGTTCCTCGTCGGGGCCGGGGTATCTGTACGCCGGTCTAGGGCACAAACGCGTAAACCCCCGTATTATCGTCGCCGGTTGGTTATCTTGTCGGCTGTCCGTGTTATCGTCGCCGGACATCCATTCTCAATGATCAGCCGGTTATCGTCGCGGTCAGATCGATCTCGTCGGAGGCCGGGTAATCGTCGGACCGGTCACCCCAACGCGTAACCCCCGGTTTATTCGTCGCCGGTTGGTTTATACTTGTCGGAAGCCGATTATCGTCGGCCGGTCATCCATCTCTGTGATCGCCGGTTATCGTCGCCGGTCGATCGTCTCGTCGGGGCCGGGTATCGTCGCCGGTTTACCATCGCGTAACCCCCGGTTATCGTTCGCCGGTTGGTTAATCTTGTCGTGTAGCCGGTTATCGTCGCCGGGCAATCCACCTCGTTGATCGCCGGTTATCGTCGCCGGTCGATCGTCATGTCGGTGGCCGGGTATCGTCGCCGGTCACCCATCTCGTAACCACCGGTTATCGTCGCCGGTTGGCTATAACTGGTCGGAGCCTGGTTATCGTCCGCCGGTCATCCATCTCGTGTATCGCCCGGTTTTCGTCGCCGGTCGATCGTTTCGTCGGGGCCGGATATTCGTCGCCGGTCACCCATCTCGTAAACTTTTCACTTCAACACGTCAATATGGCCTGCAAGGGAGCAAGGACGGGGGGGAACCCACCAGAGCCAGCCGCAGTATGGATTATTGCGGCCTAAGCCGCAGATTACATCTGCGGCCATCGGTTCGGGCCTTAAATCCAACCGACGGCTCCTCCAGATCTGTCCACTCCTATCAACTTGTAATCCAAAGAGATTCTCGTCGATTTTTCTTGTTTCGCAAGGGGCTTTTTGGATCGATTTTTTATCTAACTTTCCTGCAAAAATAACTGTTCTTGGTTAGGGACTTAGGATTCTACACGCTACAGGTAACACTTTTGACCGAGTCACTTTTCAATTTCCTGTTCCAATGTTATTATTCGTAGCGCTACTACATTTGACTATTTTGCATGTTATTAGAGATAAAATGTATGCTTTACAATGCTATGTAATGTACCATCATTTATATACATGCTATGTATCAAACTATGTGAGTCCTATTTTATTGTTCATGAGGCGTGGTCCCACATATTGTTTATTCCATTTTCTGCAATAAAATCAGGCATTACATGCTGAGTTAAATTACATATATTGATTAAATTGCAATTTAAAAATCTGTTTGAGTGCTTTGATTGATGGAAAAAACCACGTTTGGCTTGATGTCACTGGGAATGTTCAATTTTACAAACGGAATCTTTGCCGATTATTTTTTTTTTTTTTTTTTTTTTTTTTTTTTTTTTTTTTTTTTAACATGCATCATGTTTGCATTAATCATATGATGAGGCTAGAATAGTTTTAGAATGTTTACATAACATAATTTTTAAAAGGAAACTTACCTTCTTTTTAGCCCGTTTCTATTTCCCAGCTATGGATACGTGATGCGCCCCAGTAAGCTCCTTCCGCCTCTCGGACTTCGGGTGTTCGCCGTAGTATGGGCTGGCACCCCCACTCCATGTTCCTCCCTCGGACCCGTTCAGGCTCGTCCGTTTTATGGACGGAGGCTGTTATTCGTCCTGGTCCCATCCGGTACGTTGAGGAGGCTGTTCCCTCCGGAGTTTGGTCGCGGCAGAGGGGCAGTTATCCTCCAGCCACTTCCGGCTCCATCTACTCATCAGGCTCCTTCTGGCGCCACTGTGCAGATACCCGATTCTTTTGGGGTTTTCGTAGGGATCTCAGTCGTCAACCCCTCGGCATCATCTCGTGGCTAACGAGTGTATATTTCAGCTCTATTCTGATTTCATTTCTCAATTTCTCCATTCTCCTTTTACCTCGGAATTGACCCCTTGGATGATTGGCCGCCATGGTACCCGAGTTTTACCCAGCCGGTGGAAGGGGTATAACTGGTTCAACATCCTACTCCCTTTACGCGGCCCTGCACATTGAATTATCGGGGCGATGGTTGGGACTACTTGGGGGTTTCGACGATTTTTCTTTCACAATCAACCCCCGCCTCCAGTGCCCCTGGGGTTACATGAGGGCTTTATCCGAGCTAAAAAAAAATAAAAAAAAAAAAAAAAAAAAAAGAAAAAAACAAAAGAAAAAAAAAAAAAATGGAAAAAAAAAAATAAGATGGTTTTCCACCAGACGCTAGTCCTCCTTCATCTCCTCGACTGCGAGGTCGTGGTTTGACCCCACGGGACTGGATGGTACATTACCCGGCATTGAGGTTATCCGGGTCCCGCGTCCACTTGGATTTCTTGATATCACTCCTGTTGGAGGTTTCGAGCTTTGCTGGGCTGCGAGCTGCTGAGGGACCGTGGGTCTTTAAGGCCCGCAGTATCCGATCTTGGTGCCTTGGCTGAAGTCGATGCCGTTAGTCGGGGGTCCTCTAAATGCGTCTGCCTTATTCCAGCCTGATCAGTGGGCACCAGGGACAGTTCAGCTTACGACGCCCTTGTTCGCTGACCATCATGAGGGGTTGTTTTCTGGGGTAACAACCTCCCTCCACCATTCATTTCAGCGTCGTAGGAGCGGTCAGAGATTGTGGACCGCATCGTGAGATTATGAGCTGGGGGTCCATTCCACCTTTGCCTCATTTCCTCCACGGCATGCGTCTACGCTCAGAGGGACAAACTGATGCCTGGCTCGGCTTCTACCCATTTTCTGTTGGTGAGTCCCCTCCTCCTCTCTTTTACTGTATTTCTTTTCCTATTCATCTCTTTTCTGTATTTGATAGTGAGTCATGCCCTGTCTTGTTTTCTAATCACAGTTCTGGGCTTACGAGCCGGCTGCCATGTCTGAGGCCCTAATCACTACATCTGGGCCCGGACACTTAACCTCGGGGTCGGCGATGGCCATCACAGTACTCTGTTGAGGAGGTCCCCGTGTGTCGGGCAGCTTTGCACATTGGTCGTATTCAACTGGAGGTTGATCACGGCTGCCGGACGTTGTCTGGATTCCCTACCTCTCCGAGACATAGACTGTGGGGTTTGCTGACAGGGTGCATCCTTCCGGCCCGGAGTTCGAGCTTTCCACCCGTCGCCTCACTTTTGCAGTATTCAGTGTTGGAGCTGGGTATGATGTATCCTGAGGAGAGCGCGCCATTCAGATGGCGTCACTGGGAGAGGATCCGCATCCGCACTCCCTTTCTTTTCACTACTTTCTGGCCGCTGGATTCTCAGCCTTCAGAGATCATGCTTGCCGGGGAGGATGGTCGGATGCTTTACCACACGGTCCCACTACGGAGGGATGCGATTCCGTACATGGTGGGTGCTCCGCGTACCATCGTGTCCTCGGAGACTCGGTGCCACTTTCTTCCTTGGAGACATGGTTCCAGGCTCGGTGTACGATGACCCGATTGGGCTGCCTGTGTTCGGACCCCTACCCCACGCAAGCAGCAGATCGCCCTCATTGACCCGTCAGGTAGATCAGTTGTCGCTGTTTTATTCGAGGGTTGGGCCGGGCCCCGGAGGAGTGCTTAACACCTATGATCCTGACGGTGCAGGTTTATGTATGCAGGCCCGAGTTCATCTGATTGCCCACAGCGCATCCCCTACATCCCTGATATGAAACTTTGGTCCTCGGAGCTCGACGGACTCATGGGGATCAGTTCGAGGATCCATGCTTTCATAGAATTGGATACTGATTTTAATTTAGACCAGGATAGGATAGGGCTTTATTGTATCGGCCACCTGCTTAGATTTCTTTTTCATTTATTGCGCCTATGTACTGAACTCATTTTTTTTTTTTTAAATTTTAGTTTATGCACCAGTTTTCTTTTTCATTTTTATGGGATTCCTCCTGTCTTATAAATATTAACCTGTTATGATGGCATGCTTTTTAATTTATGGGTTAGAGAATGACCCCTGTACAAGGTCTTTTTTGATACTATTTTTTCACAGAGTCGGTCGTTCCTCAGAGTGCCGTGGTTCGTTTGGATTCCACTCCTCCCACAGGGGTTGTGTTGGGCAAGACTCTTCCGCTGGTTGGACAGTCTATTGGCCCTGCAGATAGGTGTTATCGTAGATGGTCATTTTGGGACATATCCTTGGTCCTATATTAACCCTTCCGGGTGCCAGCGTGCTTTGTGGATGGTTCTTTCCTGAGCTATTGGGGCCCCTGCCCGTCAGGTGTTTATAGGCTTGGGACAGTAGGAAGCTGACCCCACTCTTGTAGGAGTATGCTGGACTCGCTTCACCGGCTTGCCGTTGGATGGCCCCCCCCTGTTGCTAGGGTTAATTGCCGTTGGTTCCATGCGCCTTGTTCGTCAATTCCTTGGACTTTCGACCCGGTTTGCGGAGGGCTGTCCATAATTACCGGTAATCTACATCAGACTATACGGTTTCCTCTTCAATTCTTGATTGACCGATTTGGCTCACTCTGACAGTTTCCCGTCTTTTCCTCGGTGATTTTTTCCCGTGTTCCGAGGAGCGCTGGGGCTCCTTGAGAGTGGATGTCCTGATGGCCATGTGGCCGGACATCTCAAGTTTTGTATTTGGCCTGCAGGATCCCGATCATATTGGACATGCCGGATGTGTTGCGTGTGCGGGGTTTCGGGCCCTTCAGGAGGATCACAAACGCATTCTCCCCATGATATTGGCGGGATTACCTATATGTCTGGTCCACATACTGCCAGTTCCTTCCGAGGGAGAATTCTTCAGAGGGCACAGTTCGACCTTATTGTACATGTGAGTTACATGAGTCATCTTAGTTCCCATCCGGCCATTTCCGTCGCCAAGGGTTTTGCTGTCAGCCATGACATAACCACGCTGTTTTACGCTTCGTCCTTGCGCATTGCACTGATGTGGCCTCCTGGACATTATTTTTGTCTATCATTTGAGGACCCGCCTTTCATCTATTGGTTTGACTCGGGCTATTGCTTCATTCATGATGCTTTTTGACTCATGTGCCTGGCAATGGATTTCCTTCCCATTGCTCGGGTTAAGGGCGTGGACGACCCTATCATCTCCCTGGCGGTTAATGGGGCAGTTTGAATCAGACACAGGATTGACACCCCTATTGCGGGTTGCAGCCGCAATTAACCGATTCCCTATATCATCATGTACAAGAGAGGGATCTATTGCTAAGTATACGAGCTTTGGAGACCGCTAGGAATCTTTGCTTTGCCGGAATATAGTGCGAGCTTTGTGCACATCCCAGACATTTGCCTACGTACAGTGGATTGCTAGTGGGGGGACCCTGGATTCGGCTAGTTTGAGTCAGGACTGGGGCCTTTGATGACTCTGGAGTGATTTTCACTGAAGGAGATACCACAGACCACTCCAATTTCAGTCGATTCTGGCCCCGAGTCGGGTCGCTTGAGGATTCCCGACTCCGCCTCTGGCCCCTGATTAACTAACTGAAGCCGGAGAGGGATTGCCGTCCTTGCCGAAGAGAGATGAGGCCCATTCGGGCTAGAGAGTGCTGCCATAGCGGATGATAGAGAGGCCATTGTATTTCATAGACCAGGGCGAGTGGTAGATGCTCATTTGTGTGGACTGTCAGTCCGAGCTACTGCTTTTACTGGATCGTATTGATATGTTGGTTGGGAGCAGATTGCAGGATGATGCTGATGCTTCAGATCCATCCATCACCCTGTCCATTCTCTGCTTCGCGCTAGGTTTCAGATTTGTAGATTAATTTTAAATTTTCCTGCATAGGACTATGTTGGGTTATCATCAGTTATTGAATAGAGAAATACTACTTGTAATAAAACGACTTATATACATAGAACATGCATTTAAAAATTTAGTCATCTTCCCCTTTTTGTCGTAGTCATTTTGGCCCCCCATTGGATCATTCATTTTATCCAATTGACCATGATTTTGGACATATTCGCCTTCATTCTTTCCTCAAAGACTTGAGAATGGAGATTTGACAGAATATTGCCGCACCACCTTTTTGAATTTTCGTTCGGATTAAATCTCAGAATTTTTGGATAACGTGTTTTGGGTTTGGATGCAGGGTATGTCATTCTGGGATGAAACTGGTTAGGCATTTGTGTTTCGGGAAAGGATTTTTGAGGGTGTCAGGAAATGGTTTTATCGGGCTATCGAAAATATGGTTTTGGTTGGGGAAAGGATTATTTTTAAAGGATCGGACCTGCTGCCATGATGGCTGCCTACATACCCCCATAAGTTGTGGAAAATCAAGGTCTCGTAGTTCCGGGAGTGTCGGGTTAGTTTCGCTCATCAAAAGGAAAAAAGAACTGATGATTTAAGCGTAGAAACCGCTTCACCGAGTCTTAGCATTGGAGGGTGATTGTGGAAACATACCTCACCATCCATTTCTTGCAATGATTGAGGGCTTCCTCCGGATTAACACTTTCCTTGATCACTAAATGGCCCTTCCCGCCAGCTTGGGGCAAAACTTCCCCCTTTGGCTTCGTCTTGACAAGGTATATTGACCTCATTTCAACAACCAAAGTCATTATTCCTTGAACTTCCGTAAGTCTTATCTTTTTACTCCGTTCGATTCGAGAGACTCCTCCGTTTGATATAGCTGACCATGCCAAACGGCAGCCACTCTCCTTTCATCAATCAAGGCCAATTGGTCAATATACGACTTTAGGCATCCAATCCTCCTCGCTTATCTGGAGCGTCGATCACTATCTCTGAGGGACGCCATCTCAACTTCAACTGGCAGGCACAGAGCCTCCATCCCATATACCAAGGCGTAAGGGGTTTGCTCCGTAGAAGTAACGAGTGGATGTGTTCCGGTATGCCGAGCAGGGTGAGGTGGATAACAGATCCGTCCGGCCATCCCCGATGATATAGCAGACATTTTCGCCATGAATCTTCTTGATGTTCTTTATTAGCCGCCTCCACTGCCCCATATACATTTTGGGACGGTAAATGACGGCAAGTTGAGGTGCTTAAATCTCTTGAAACTGGTCACACAGTCCCTTCAATGAGGGTATTTGTTTATTAAATTCTTTGGCATATTGTCAGAAACCACAACCTCAGGTTGCCCATAATCGGCAAATGACATTATTCCTGATGAAAGCTGACGATGACCTCCTGAGTTACTTTAATGGGAAACAGAACGCTCGCCTCTACCCATTTGGTGAAATAATCGATCCATCAGGACGAAAATGAACCGGCTGCCCGTTGCTATGCTTTGGGCTCATAATTGGTCCGATTATACATCCATTCCCCACATCGAATAATGGCCACGGGGAGGTCATACAGTTGCAGTTCATGGGGAGGCGTATGGATCACATTACCGTGCGCCTGACATTGATAACACCGTTTTGACATGATCTTCGCAATCGGCCCTCAGCGTCAACCAATAATGCCCCTGTCCTCAAAATCTTTTTGGCAAGCATCGGTCCACTCATATGGGGCCCACACACTCCACCATGTATTTCATTCATAATCTTTCGGGCCTGTGTTTCATCTACGCACTGCAACAGTCCCAAACCCGGCATCCCTTTTGTAAAGTGCATCGCCACTCAGGTAAAACTTCATCGCCATCTTTTGAATTCTCATCCTTTCAGTCCGATTTGCTTGATCGGGAAGGGATCTGTCTCTCAGATATTCCCTTATGTCGTGATACCAGGGCCGCCTCGTCAACAACACCACCTCGTTTGATAACACTGCCACATTTTCCTCATATGCCGGGGCATTCTGTACGGTGATCTCAAATCTGTGGACTGTCCCTACTCTTGATCACGTGGATTAAGGAAGCCAAAGTCGCCAATGCATCGGCAAAATCATTTCGTCCCCGAGGAATATGGCGGAAGGCGATATCTTCGAACTCTTGCATAAGCTGGGTGACACAACGATGGTATGGAAGTAACCGAAGCTCCTTAGTGTTGTATACCCCGATTGCTTGTCTGATTACCAATTCTGAATCCCCGAACACCGCTAGTCTTTTTACTCCCATATCACGGGCCAATCGGAGTCCCAAGATACACCCCTCGTATTCAGCGGTGTTGTTTGAATTGCTGAAACGAAGTTTAGTGGCCACGGGGTATTGTTCTCCGGTGATAGAGACTAGGACCGCTCCGGCTCCTGCCCCCTCGGCATTCATGGCACCATCAAAATACAGCTTCCAGAATTGTCCCTCGTCATCACATTTTTCGTGCGATACCCAAAATATATCCTCGCCCGGAAGAGGAGTTTCTAAAGGCTCCGCCCCCCCTGACGGGGTTTCTGCCAACTGATTCTGCAATTCCCTGCCCTTTCATGGCCTTCTGGGTCACGTACACCATGTCAAACTGTTGTAAGATTAACTGCCATCTGGATAATCGACAATTCAGCATGGGCCTTTCAAAAATATATTTTAGGGGATCCATTCTTGATATCAGGTACGTTGTATGCCCATGGAGGTAGTGCTTGTAATCTCCCTGCAGCCCAGGCCAGAGCACAACAGGTCTTCTCAATGGGAGTGGTAATTCTGCTCATATTGGCTAAATCTTTTGCTGAGGTAATAGATGGCTTGCTCTTTTCCCGCCTCATTTTTCTGTCCCAACATACATCCCATCGCGATGGTGTTGACGGATATATACATAAACAAAGGGATCCCATCCTTCGGGGGTACCAGCACTGGTGCCTCCGTCAGTTGTTTCTTAATGATCTGAAAAGCCCTCTGACACTGCTCGTTCCATTCTTGGGAAGCACCCTTTCTTAACAATTTAAAAATCGGCTCACATGTAGTCGTCAAGTGAGATATAAAACGGCTGATGAAGTTTATTCTCCCCAGGAATCCCCTTATCTCCTTCTCTGTGCGAGGTGCTGGCATCTCCACAATGGCCTTAATCTTTGCTGGGTCCAACTCAATGCCCCGATCACTAACCAGGAAACCCAAGAGCTTGCCCGACTGTACTCCGAAAGCACACTTGGCTGGATTGAGTTTCAAATTATACTTCCTGAGCCGATCGAATAGCTTTTTGAGATGAGTTATATGATTCGGACTCTACCTTCGATTTCACAATAATGTCGTCCACGTAGACCTCTATCTCCTTGTGCATCATATCGTGGAACAAGGCCATCATGGCTCTCTGAATAAGTAGCCCCCCGCGTTTGTGAGGCCAAAAGCCAGTCAGTCTATAGCAAGAAAGTGCCCCAGGGGGGTGATGAACGCGGTTCCTTTTCCCGATCTTCCTCCGCCACCATTATCTGATGATATCCTGGCGAAGCAATCCACAAAAGAGTACATTTCGTAACTGGGCTGTGTTATCCACCAGGATGTGTATGAAAGGCACCGGGAAGTTGTCCTTGAGACTGGCCTTGTTTAGATCTCTGTAGTCCACGCATACCCTCACCTTTCCTCCAGGTTTAGCCACTGGGACCACATTGGATAGCCATTCCGGGTAAGTGGACACCATAATGATTCCCGCCCTGAACTGTTTGATGATCTCTTCCTTCACTTTTAAGCTCCACTCAGGTTTCAACTTTCTTAGTTTCTGCTTGACAGGCCTGAAACCCTCCTTGATGGGTAACCGGTGCACCACAATGTCGGTGGACAATCCAATCATATCCTCGTGCGGACCAGGCAAAGACATCCTCATATTGGCTTAGTAACTCAATCATTTCTGCTTTTTGGCTGGGGGTAAGGTCTGTCCCCATCTTGAGTTCTTTTGGATTGTCAGGGGTTCCAATATCAACGGTGATGGTTTGGTTCCAAATTGGGTTTGGGTTTATCTTCGACCCATCCTTTTGATCTCATCAGGTTGCGTCGTCGTAATCTGTCTCGTCTTGCTCAATGCCCATCAAATCGAAATCCAGCTCAATGTCAAAATCATAATCATCATTCAAATTTGAAAGATCGTTTGTTAGGCAAGGAATACTCAAATTGGTACACCTGACATAAAACAAAATACTTGTCATATATAAGTCATTTTTCTACAGACGATCGCAATTTCAAATAACACGAAGAAACGACACAATTATGCAGAAATAAAACAACAACAAAATAAAACTTCTTCATTCCCCCATCATCTGGGGTCAACCACCCTGACGTCGAGCTTTACCCCTGTTTGGATATCACTGGTTTCTGGGTCCAATTGTCGATGGTCAGGTCAGCTGAAAATGCCGCTGGATGAAAGAGGTCCTCACATCGGACACCTCCCCGATGATTACGGATACGTCGCCTGAGTTCTCCTCCATACCCTCTCCAGGAAGAATCAGTCCTGCCCAATCGATGACAGGCACAACTTGTTGGGCTTCCGGTGGTATGATAATATTCGTCCCCTCCTTACTGCTTGTTGATTGGTCCGGGGATGTAGCATGTTGGTTTCAAACTCTTTTGCGACCTCCTGCAGGAAACTTTCCCTCCGGGCCGAACTCACTATGTTGTGGGGGTTAAAACTCTTCATTCCCCTGCCCCAATCACAGGTCCGCTGATCCCCTGCTCATTGTCGGCTTTGGTCGCTGGACTGCCAACTAGTCGAATCGGAGTCGCAACCCTGACGGTGTCCCCGCACTGCGCCCATATGGTATCCCAATCCTGCTTTGCCTATCTGCTGTGGTAGGTGGATGGGTTTGGTGATTCCCTGACTGCTTCTCCCTAGTCCCTGTCCAGGTTGGAAGTTCATTTTAATCATTTTCCTTTGCCACAAAGGTGAGTTCCGGAGAGACCCTTGGTTTCACAGCTGGAGCTCCCAGGCATCTATAATGGGGAGTGCTAATCTCTAGTGCTTGAAAGCTGGCAGGGCGCCGCTGTCTCATCCACATTGATTACTGGTAGGCCACTCCTGGGAGGAGAGGGGTCATCACATTCGGCCGAGATTGTTACCAGATTCCCATCGATGATCAACTTGATTTGTTGGTGGAGCGTGGAAGGAACTGCCCCGGCCATGTGTATCCACGGCCTCCCTAACAGCAGGTTGTAGCTTGCCGTAATATCTAGGACTTGGAAGGATATATCAAAAGTACAGGGCCCTATCTCCACTGGCAATTCTATCTCTCCGATGGTATCCCTCCGGGATCCGTCAAAAGCCCGAACCACCACATGACTGGCCCGTAGGCGCTTGAGACTGATGTTCATTTTCTTCAGAGTGCTGAGAGGACATATATTCAATGCCGATCCCCCGTCGATCAGCACCCCATTCATGACATATCCTGAGGAGATTACCGCGATGTGTAGCGGTTTTCGGTGCCCCCTTCCCTCTTTGGGAATGTCCTCATCCGTAAAGGATATTGCATCGGTTTCCAATAAGTGGCCTATCAGCTGGCCGAAACCCTCCTCACTAATTTCTTTGGACACAAATGCCTCCTCCAGAACCTTCATCATGGTTTTGCAATGCTCACTGGATGACAACACCAAGTCCATGACTGATGTTAGGGTTGATTCCTCATTTAAGATCTGGATCCCCCTCATTTCCGGGTGATCCATCCTTTTCAAAAACTCTATGGCCCTTTCCTCGGAAACCTCTTCATTTTTTCTCTTTTGGCTCTCAAGGACTCGCCCAGGAAGATATAGGGGGTTCCCCTTGGTCGTCACGAAAGCACAACTGGCCGCTTCCTCGGGTATTCCCCCGTAATTCCAGGGTACAGTCTTCAGACTACTGATAGGGAGCTGTGGCCTTGCAGCAAAAATGATGGGCCTCGGAGCTGTCAACTTGATAGGTCCCTCTATGTTATTCGTACTTACCCCTATCAACTTGATGGGCGTTACCCTCGCACTCCCATGGTCATGTATCACATTTATCATCTCCTCAACTTTCTGCACATAGTTTCAAACCTTGGCGGCTCCCCCGCCTCACTTGCCTCCGTCGCATTGACTCCCCCTCCATCATGTCTTGGCAGGGGATTTGCCTTAACATTCGGGGAATCCGGCTGTTCCACCACAATCTCTCCACTGTCAATCAGGTTTTGGATTCGATGCTTTAACGTCCAGCAATCCTGTGTATCATGGCCAGGGGAACTGGAGTGGTATGCACACCGCTTGCTCGGGTCAAACCTTCTACCCTTTGGGTCACTCGGGGGTGCCAAACCAACAATCTTCTTTTGGGCTACTAATACCGCTAATACTCGTTCAAGCGGCTCCCCGAGCGGGGTGAATACTCGGTTTTGCGAGGCCTCATATCTTCTTCGCCCCTCTGCTCTTTGATCTGAGAAATTGGGCTGTCGGGGTGGCCCTCCCCTCTGTGCCTGTACCGGAAGATGGCTTTCTGCTTTACTGGACGACCCTTGTAGGATGAGGGAGACATCCTCTTCCTTCCTCTTTTGGACTCTCCGGGAAGTGCTGCCATAGTTTCCATTCTGTATTTGCTCGGCAGCAGTTTCTAAAGCAGTGAGGTCCCGGATTTTACCCGATTTCAACCCCATGTCTACCATCTCTCCATGTTTAATCATTTCCGCAAAAGGTCTTCCAATCCCTGAGATGACCCTCTCATAATACGGTGCCTCCTGAATGTCTACAAAGGTCATTACCATCTCTGATTCGCTCATCGGGGGAGTTACCTGGGCAGCCATGCCCCTCCATCTTTGCGCATATTCCCTAAAGGATTCCCTAGGCTGTTTTTTAACCTTTGTCATTTGGTACCTGTCAAGAGCCATCTGGGCCTGAAAGCTGTATTGGGTTAAGAAAGTATGGGCCAATTCCTCCCAGTTGTGGATTCGGGCGTTGTCGAGGCGGGCATACCATATTCTTGCCTCCCCTGTTAAGCTTTTCTGAAATAGCTGCATTCTTAACCCCTCGTCTTCGGCATAAGACCCGAGTTCTCCAATGTATATTTTCAAGTGTGTATAGGGGTCTCCCTTTCCATTGTACTTTTCAAACTCGGGAACTTTGAACTTTTCTGGATATCTGGCTCCGGGGAAAACACATAGATCCGAATAATTAACCCTGCCCAGGGAGCCTATGCCCTTTAGAGATTGGATGGTTTCCTCCATGTATTTCATTTTTCTCCGAAGGTCGTCATTGTCCCCTTCTTCTGGGATAGTAATCACTGTCTTGCTAGGTATGGGAATGGCCCTTGTAATGACTGGCTCGTCCTTGAGTTGGGGTTGGTCATCCTTACCCAGGTTTACAACATTTTTAGGAGGATTCTGGTCACCCCCTGGTGGTGGAATATTATGTGGTCCTTGGCTTGGCGGATCCTGTCTGAGTAGGAACTGCTCTTTTAGCATTGTGGCCATTTCCATCATCTGTTTTTTGAAGTCATCAAACTCTTCCCGAGATATGGAACTATGATTAGGAATATCAGCCATTTCAGAGGTAGAGACCTGGGCTTTCTTAGACTGCGAACGGGTTTGAGGAGCAATCCTACAGAGACAACGGTTCGAAGTTTAGTCCCGGGGAAATGAAAACATGGATGCATGCTAAAACTGTAAATTTTTTGTATGTTTTTTTTTGGGTTTTTTAATCTTTCCCTGTAAAACAGAAAGTTAGTAGTCCTTTAGTGCCATAACCAATGCCAAACATGCTTTATTATGCTCCCCCAACTATTCCCTGCAATTCACAGCGGTTAGTAATCTCTTTCGACACAGAAAAAGGGATGTATGAATATTGAATGAGATCATGACATTTAGACATATAAACGTAAAAAGGCATGAAGAGACCTTTCCTGCGTTGGGTTAATCTGAGGCTGACCTACCCTAGGGTTACTCTCACGGGCTTTTCGGCATGAAGGTTCCCAAATCTTCGCAATCTACTCGTTTGAGCCCTTTCGATTGGAGCGGATTTGAGTGGTGCGTTTCCTGAGCCATCTCCGGGGAGCAGCCCCATCGAGTCCAGTAATAAGCAACCGACGGGTTCGCCTCAGGAGGAGGTACTTTCTCAACATACATTCACATTCATCGTCCTCACCGTATGCAAATGATTTCTTTAAAGTAAAGCCATTCCATTCAATCATTCATTCATTGGACAAAACACGCATTCACACAACAAAACACAAAAGATCAAAATATCGCATGCACACATATTCATGAATTTTTTAAAGGATAGAATAGCATCAAGATTTTAATGCGGCTTAAGCCCTCTAATATCCCCAGCAGAGTCGCCAGCTGTCGACGCCGGGTTTTCTCTTTCTCTTCTTTTCCAATTTTAGCCCTTTGATTTAATGATGCTTTGGAAAAGGTCAGCATTGATGTCGACGGGGTTTTGAAAGATCGTGTTTTATGATGAGCCAATTAACCAGAGTCGCCAGTTGGTATATTTGAAATGGATGTACCAACTCATCCGAGTTTCCGTGTTTTATAAATCGCTGGCTCATATGTGACTCCGAATTAATTGGTCTGCGAATCGAGATTCATAGAGTTCGGGGGCTTGCTTAAGTGAGGGGAAGGTGTTAGGCACCCCTCGACTTCCGTGAAACACGGTTACCGCAATCTTGATGCTTTCCTATCCTTTAATTCATGAATGTGTGTGTGAAGGTGCGCGTGTGTGTGTGTGTATGTGTGCCTATGTGAATGTTGTGGTGAGTTTGTATGAAAGAGTCATTTGGATTTTGGGGAAGATCGTGCTTTAATTTGAGAACGCTTCGGAATGTCTTTTCGATATACACGAGAAAGCTTTATTCTTTATGAGAAAGGTTTGATTTTAATTGTCCAAAACTATTGGATTTTCATTAAGTGTCGTTTTAACAAAAACAAGAGTTTTAAACCTTCGTCAAAATAGGAATCGAGATCTATACGTTGCTTTCATAGAATGATGGGCAATTTCTAGGATCTCTTTCACCCTATGCACATAGATTTAATAAAACGTCAATTATTTATAAAATCATTTCGTGTGTTGTTTTGGAAAACGATTTTTTTTCTTTAGCTTTCTCGTTAGATAGGAATCGACATTCATTAACGTTTCTCAAATTTTAACCTCGTGATTCTAATATCCTACTTTGATTGATTTTATGAAAATCTTATCATTTAGCTTTGAAATCAATTTCGTGTCGTAAATCAAATCAAGCATTAAAATGCGTTGGGGCTATTCATGGGCATGTAAGCCATCAAAATAATCCCAAACGCCTACAATCACAAGTTCCACTAATATGGGGCCTTAAACCCGATTCTCGCTTTGGCGTCGTTTTAAGGCCCAACGATTACATATTTACAATGAGAACTACGTCATCTCTACTTCTTACATCAAGATATGTCCATCATCGGATCGGGACCCCGGGGTCGCTTTCCTAGGCTCACAACCAAGTATCCACACACAAACAATCGGATATTACAAGAAAATAAACCAACCCGGATAAATCTAACAATACCAAGACATCTTAAAATAACGATTTAAAGGAATTGATACCGAATATAACACCTTAGAACAAAACCAAGAAATTAATGAACGAATATCATCGGGTTATTAAGAAGAGTTTATTCCGATGGAAACTTCACTCATAATCCCTAATTCATTGTTCAACAAGATACATGAAAATTATATCTAATTTACCCAAATCAATAGGACATGAATTGCTAGAACAAATAGAAATTTTCACCTTGCAATTGATCTCAAATGGATGTGAACTTGTGTATTTGAATAGGATAAAGGATGTATTTGATACAATCAAACTCAAAAGAATTAATTTCACTTTTTTTTCCTCTTCTTTCTCCTTATTTTGTTGCAAAATCTAGCTATTTTCTCTCTATTTCCGTATTTTTTTGCTGCTGCAGAAATTCTTCTTCTTCCCAAAACTGCTGAACCCCCTGTATGCTGCCGAAGCTGGCTTAAATAGGCTGGCCAGAGCCAGCCGCAGATCTATCTGCGGCTTGGCCGCAGATGGATCTGCGGCTGGCCAGCTGGCACGCCTCCCATCGCACTCAGCTGCTGAGTGCTGATTTCCCGGTTTTCGTGCTGGCGCACCCACTTGGCCGCAGATCTATCCGCGGCTGGCGGGCTTGACTTTCTCGATTTTCGTGCCACGCCTCGATTTTTCGTGCCGCAACGTCGGTTTTCGCTGACAGGCTCGTATTCCGCAGTCCGGGAATTTCCGGGAGATGTGCCACCTCATTCGGAAATGCCTGCCTCGGATGGCTTTATTGTCACGTAAACTTGGGTTGCCCAAAACATTGCGGCGGTGCCGGGTGCTCGCCCTTGTGCCCGCTCCTTTGCTCCCGCAAGCTGGTTCAATTGACGATTTCGCCCTCCTGTCATGGTTAGTAGAAGGAAACTCAAAAATTTGGGTGTCTACAAGCCTCTCTCGATGGTCAAATACGTATTTCCCAATGCGGTGTATAAATATCTCTATTCTACACACTAGCAAGAATCCAATATCAAGAATAATCAACAAGACACGTGTCACCAAATCTCATTAATCACCCTATCAATTACCAACTTTCGCAATGGAAATCATTAAGCATGATTCTCAAATGGATACATGTGGTATTTAGGTATATGTCTATCCTAAATACAATCACATTATCCATTCATGAGGGTAATAAATAAAACACACGTCACTAAATTTCATAAATTACCCATAGGAATATCTAATTTTCACATGATATCATAACAAGGTCTCAACCTATACTTCCTCTCTCAATTCCATATAAGTTCCCAAGGTAATTACTAGCTAGGCAATTAATCCATAAAGCATAAATTATGATACCCGATTCACAAATGAATAACCAATATCCAAGAGAGAGCATTCAATTCAAACTACATATTGGGTTCCATTGAAATCTTAGAAAATTAGTTCTAGTTCATGGTAACTACAAATAACATCATATTCAAATTATACATCATGTTGGATTATAAAATAGAAGAGAAAACTAGAGATAGAACCACTTTTTGTAGATTTTCATATGATGTTTGATGGGTTGATGATGAACAATAGCTTCTCCTCCTTGATTTTGCAATCCTTGATGTTTTTGCTCCTTGGCCTTGCTTGATGTAGCTTGATTTTAGCACTTTGGCCCTCTAATTTGATGTATTTGGTAGCTTCCTCTCTCTAGATTTTGTGTTAGAAGGTGTTAGGATGAGTTAGAATGAGTGGGTATGTGTTAGAATGAAGTTCTAGCCGCCACTTTGGTGTTATAAGAGATGGGTATCTCAAACCCTAGCATTTCCCGAGTTTTGGACCAAAAAATTCGCAAAGTCAGAAGCGTTTCTCGCCCCGGCGCTGGAATAGTGCTGGAATTTGTCGCCCCGGCGATGGAACTCTGTACCGCGAGACAGTTTCGACGTCTGTTGGTAAAATGACCATAACGTCTTCGTCCGAACTCGGATTAAGGCTATTAAGGAGGCTATGGAAAGCTAAGAAGTATCTCTACAACTTTCATAACTGGAGCTCGACGAGATAATGGCCAGAGCAAGGCGCAAATTGGCCCCAAAGCAGCTACTGTGTAAAATTCATGCAAAATCCGATGGTAAAAGGATTATAACTCTCTCATACGAACTTCAAATTGGATGATTCCGGATGTTCGGGAAAGCTAAGATCAAAATCTACAACTTTCGTTCTTTGAGTTTTGAGAGATTCGGATTGCATCATGGGTCAAATTGAGAAACAAGCAGCGGAAATGCTAGATTCGAGCCAAAGACATAACGGTCCAAGGGGCCTTTATTTCAATACCTACAAAACAACGTAAAAACACATAAAAGCACACAAATACATATAAAAGTACTATGATAGTACATTACACAACAATAAGATAAAAACACATAAAACCCAACGAAATAGCTAAAGACTTACAAATTATTAAGGCTAAAAGTACCTAATTTGTGTATATAAAATACACTCATCACTTGCCACTTTCTAAAAGTAGCAATCTCTTCCTCAGAGGCTGTTTCTGCAACACTTGCAGGGACTGGCGAATTTAGGACATAAGAAATCTTTTCAGCAGTGAGAACAATTCTCAGATTCCTTAACCAGTCCGTGTAATTCGGTCCGGTCAATTTGTTAGCATCAAGTATGCTACGCAGTGATAGTGAGTTTGACATTTTTAAATTCTGCATGTGAAATAGACAACATTTTAGCATTCATTCATTTAGTTAATTACCAAAATAAATTAGGTCTTTATTTTAAACTGGTATCTCTCACTTTTTCATCAAACTATATTACCCTCAATATATATATAGTTCGGCAAATCTAATTAAAGGTTTGCTAGTGAGAATAAGGATCCCATTTCAAATGTATATAGCCTTGTGTGACACAACAAACGATATATAAATAAATAGGTAGACAACTATTGTCAATTACATCACTATGTAACTCCTTGTATTTTGCCTCTTAGATTATTTTGATCAAGTGTGACACATTCGAATCAAATTAATCTAAGTTAAGTCCAACCTAGCACTTCCATATATTCGAAAGAAAAACACTGTCCTTGTGTGACACAACAAAACAACATCGTTCAGTCTATTTATAAGCATCAAATGTGATAAAGCAACATCTTAAATATTTAATACTTGCCTTGTGTGACACAACAAACTCATATTAAATATTTAATACTCTATCGCTTTACCATGCTAGAAGGCGACGTTCGATATTCCTAATATCTTTGAACGCTTAAGACTTAATATATTACTTTGAGGGGTTTGTTATTATTAGTCTCATCTTGTTTAGCGCGCATGCACATATATATATAAAATACGCGTCATATTATTTTACATGCGAAGCATGTTTGATAATATATAGTATATATATAGTAAGCATGCACATATAGAATACTATATTCTACCCGGATTGATTATGGACTTTTATTCTAGTTTGGTTCACTAGAGCCACCAAGTGAACCAAAAGGTCAAAACTAGGGTGCAAGAATAAATTTAAATATAACTATTACATTCAAACCCGGACTCCAATACAAACGGGTCTTCAAGCGCTCCTTGCTCCTTTGTCTCCAATTCTTCAAAAAATTAATTCTAACTAGTCATAGTACAAAAACTATTTACAATAAATAGAAACCTTGATCAGCAGTCAAGGGGAAGTACATAGGAGGGAGATAGAATTTACATTAAGAAAAAATTAGAGAAGACGAGGTACGCAGACCCCATTTATAAAAACCCATACATTCAAGCATCCACTAAAATAAATCCAATCACACACTGGTCAACAGTCCATAATCAATCCCTATTTATTATCATACATATCTCTATATGTATCAATAAATAACATTCATCTCATGAATAATAAAACCATTCCATATATACATTGATATCAATTAATGGGCAAAAGTTTTGCTAATATTTAGTTTTGAAACAAAATAAACTCTTTTATTTTAATCAAAAACCAAATCCAAATTAAACTCCTTTAATTTTAGCAATCTGAAATCCTATTCCAGATAAAATAAACTCTTTATTTTAAACTTATATCAATTAAATAAACCATTTATTTTAATTGAAGAAAAAATATTTTTCAGATTCTTCTTACCGGCGCAGCTGCGCCCAGAATGAACTGGGCAACGGCGCAGCTGCGCTGCTCCCCAGAAAAAAACGATTATGGGTTTCGGCACAGCTGCGCTCCAGAATGAACTGGAGGCGGCGCAGCTGCGCCGCAACGCTGATTCAGAAAAAATTTTATTCTGCCCAAAAATTTGATCCAATCGCATATCAAGCATACATGGAATTATCAAAATCGATAATTAGCACAAGATTAGGCTCTGATACCACTGTTAGGTTTGTATATAGCGCGAACATGTAATCAAATTACATAAATAGTGCGGAAGCGCGATAAAATCAGATTTTAAAATTTTATACAAACCATCACCAAGATCAATCTATGTGCTCAATTAACGATATAAACGAAAGAGAAAGAGAATAAGAATTATACCCTCGTAGAACAAAGCTTCCTCGGGTACAAGTTCAACTCCTAGTCCTTCGTGTTCTCCTCGAATGCTACAGTGTGATTCCTTTCTTTGATCAACGTTAGCCACCCAAGTGTTTGGCCTCTAGAGATGATCCACCAAGGAAGAACAAGTATTCAAGAAGTTGGGTATTTGGCAAAACCCTAGTTTCTATCTCTATAGAAATTGTAAGTACTCTCCACAATCTAATGCAAGAGTGTGTAACCCTAATCTATGATAAGACCCTTCTTATTTATAGATGTAGGAATAACCCTTCCCTAAACTATTTAGGATTTAGGGTTTGTATTATAATTAAACTCCTTTAATTAATAATGCTCCTAATCCAATTAGGAATCCATGGGAGAGTACTTCTATTAATTAATTCTCAATCCCTATTAAGAATTAAATAATAGTAATAGTAATAATAATAATAAGACTGCTCTTATTAATTTATATTTAATATTTCCAAAATATTAAATAATAAATATTAAGCTATTTAATTTATTCTATCTCCATAGATTAAATTAAATACACTTAACTTATTATTACCATTATGCCATTTACTTCTTAAATAAATATTTTTCTTTTTGCGGTGTTACCCTTTCGGTTCTCCATATTAAACCGGTTGTGAATAAATCAATTAGAACAATTCTAATCTTATTTAAATAAATAAATTAAACTATTTAATTCATTTAAATAAATAACATTTATTCTACAATAAGGGTAAGCCCCCTTAGCGATCAACGACTTTCCAGATAATATAGATTTCAACATTAATCACAAAAGAACCTTTGAGTAGATAATTACCGTACAATTCAATCCTTCTACCATACAATGTCCCAATTAAATATAAGACATGGATTTACTGTCAAGTCTTATTTTATTTAATTATATGTATTTCGATTCCCAAATGCATAACTCTAAATAATGCAAATTAGAAACTCCTTTCTAATTTCAATCTGCCTTGGCCAAGGACTACTGAGTTATCATTTATCGAATCACATAGGACATTCACATCTTTTACTAGATGAGGTAGATTCTTTGTTGATCATTCACCTATCTCCATGTACAACTAATTATACCCAATCATACCCTTTGATATACCCACAAGGTCTTAAGGGACATGTCAAAGTATAACTCATCATACACAAGATACTGTGATGATCTCAAGTCCAAGGATCACTTGTACTACTATCACTAGAGGAATTCCTATTGACAGGCGAGTAAAACTCCATTAGGTATTCCTTAGCGAGTCACGTTCAGTGAACTTATTCTCTAATAAGTACCTACATACTTGCTTTAGTGTCTCCACACAAATGATTATGAGATCAATCATCCTCTTCCTAAGAGCAAGCAACGTATGTACTAATCTATCCGGATTCACTAATCCCCAATTTAGTAATCCAACGATTAGGAACAATTTTAGTTTGTGAGCTATCTTGAATTTAGATCTCATTAGCATGATCACCATCATGATTCTAAAAGCATTGCTCAAAACTATGGGTGTATCACATTTAATATAACAACACTATGTAGATAATATAAAATGCCTTTTAAGAAAATCAATTCCTTTATTAATAAATGAATAAGATTACAAAGTATATGCTACATCATATCAAATATGATTGGCTTGTGTGCATACTACTATCACTGCTGTTGAGACTCATGTCCTTAAGATGATCAATTTCATTGAACAACTTGGACAGCTAGGGTTCGTGATGGATGGGGAGTTAAGCCAAGATTTGATCTTGCAGTCACTCCCGGACACCTTCTCACAATTTGTTGTGAATTTTCACATGAATAAGTTGGATGTCAGCTTGCCTGAGCTACTTAACATGCTGAAAACTACTGAAGGTCACTTCTCATCCAACAAGAACCAAGTCTTACTAGTGGATGATTCTTCCAAGAAAAGGAAGAGGCCGAAGGTATCTTCTGAAAAGAAGAAAAACAAGAAGGCTAAGGGCAAGGCGAAGGGAAAGGATAAAAAGAAACCTGATCCAGATAGCAAAGGAATTTGCTACCATTGCAATAAGCCGGGACACTGGAAGAGGAACTGCAAGGAGTATCTTGCGGACCAAAAGAAGCTTGGAGAAGCTTCGACTTCCGATCTAGGTTTGTTCATGATTGAAATTAATTTTTCTGAAAGTCAAAATTCTACTTGGGTATTAGATACCGGCTGTAGTTCATACATATGTAATAATATGCAGGGACTAAGCAGAAGTAGGAAGCTGAACAAGGATGAAGTCGTCCTACGAGTGGGAAATGGAGCAAAGGTTGCTGCATTAGCTGTAGGGACTTATTGTTTAGCACTGCCTTCGGGCAAGTTCATTAGTTTAAATAATTGTTATTATGTTCCAACACTCATTAGAAACATTATTTCAATTTCTGTATTGGATATGGATGGTTTTGATATTATAATAAAGAACAACAGTTGTTCTATTTATAATAAAAATGTTTTATATGGTGTTGGCAATTTACTGAATGGACTTTACATACTTGACTTGCATGAAAATATACTTCAAATTGAACAAACTAAGAAAAGAAAAAGAGATGATGTTAATTATACCTTTATATGGCACTGTAGACTCGGTCATATTAATGAAACAAGATTATCCAAGTTGCATAAAGATGGGCTTTTAGAGCTATCTGATTATGAATCATATCCAACTTGTGAATCTTGTCTCATGGGTAAGATGACTAAATCTCCTTTTAGTGGAAAAGGAGAAAGGGTTACAGAGTTGTTAGCGTTGGTACACACAGACGTTTGTGGACCTATGACAACGAATGCACGAGGATGGTATTCTTATTTTATTACTTTCACTGATGATCATTCTAGATTTGGATATGTGTATTTAATGAAATACAAATCTGAATCATTTGAAAAGTTCAAAGAATTCAGAAGTGAAGTAGAGAAACAAACTGGTAAAAGTATTAAAATTCTTCGATCGGATCGAGGAGGGGAATACTTGACCAATGAGTTTCTCAATTGTCTCAAAGAAAATGGTATAATCTCACAATGGACTCCACCAGGAACGCCATAGTTGAATGGTGTATCTGAAAGGAGAAATCAAACATTGTTGGACATGGTTCGTTCCATGATGAGTTTACCGACCTTCCAGTATCCTTCTGGGGTTATGCCCTAGAATCGGCTGCATACCTACTTAACAAGGTACCTACCAAATCCGTCCCAAAGACTGAATATGAGATATGGACAGGGAGGAAACCAAATCTTAAGCATGTTAAGACTTGGGGTTGTCCAGCTTATGTCAAAAGGTTTGAGCATGATAAGCTGAAGACTAGATCCGACAAATGTAGATTTGTGGGATACCCTAAAGAAACATCAGGGTATTATTTCTATCATCCTACTGATCAAAAGGTGTTTATTGCGAAACACGCTGCCTTCTTGGAAAAGGAGTTTATCCTTGAAGGGGTTAGTGGGAGTAAGATATATCTTGAAGAAGTTCAAGAACCACAAAATACTACGGATCAAAGTCAGGTACCTGACCAAGTAGAAGAACCTACTGTACCACTACCTATTCGTAAATCTGGAAGAGTACCGAAGATACCTGAAAGGTATGGATTCATCATAGAGGATGATGATGAGGTACGCATCATAGATGATGATGATCCATTGACTTACGAAGAGGCTATGAGTAGTGAAGACTCAGAGAAATGGCTAGAAGCCATGAAATCCGAGATGGACTCCATGTATGAAAACCAAGTATGGACTTTGGTTTCACCACCTGAGGGCATTAAGCCTATTGGGTGTAAATGGGTCTTTAAGAGAAAGACTGGGGCAGATGGTAAGGTAGAGACCTATAAGGCCCGACTGGTTGCAAAAGGTTTCAAACAAAGACAAGGAGTTGACTATGATGAAACCTTCTCACCAGTAGCAATACTCAAGTCCATTCGGATTTTGCTTGCAATTACAGCTTATTATGACTATGAGATCTGGCAAATGGACGTGAAAACGGCCTTCCTCAATGGAGAGCTTGAGGAGAATGTATATATGATACAGCCAGAGGGTTTTGTTTCAACGGTTGGAACAAACCAAGTCTGTAAGCTACAACGATCCATTTATGGATTGAAGCAAGCTTCTCGAAGATGGAACATCCGTTTTGATGAGATAATCAAAAGGTTTGATTTTATCAAAAATGAGGATGAACCATGTGTGTACAAGAAGGTTAGTGGGAGCGCTGTTTCATTCCTTGTATTATATGTTGATGACATATTACTGATAGGGAATGATGTTCCTATGCTACAGTCGATCAAAATTTGGTTATCTAAACACTTCTCCATGAAGGACTTGGGTGAGGCATCCTATATTTTGGGGATAAAGATCTATAGAGATAGATCTAAAAGGATGCTGGGCTTGACCCAAGGAAAGTACATTGACTCGATGCTAAAGAAGTTTAGCATGGAAGATTCCAAGAGAGGTCTCATGCCGATGAGCCATGGAATACATCTCTCCAAGAAACAGGCCCCAAAGACACCTGAGGAGAGAGACCGGATGAGTAAGATTCCTTATGCTTCCGCAATAGGATCTATCATGTACGGTATGATATGTACTAGACCAGATGTCGCTCATCCGCACTTAGTGTAACAAGCAGATATCAGTCGAATCCAGGAGAAGAGCACTGGAAGGCAGTGAAAAACATCCTAAAGTACTTGAGAAGAACTAAGGATGTATTTCTTGTCTACGGTGGGTCTGAATTAAAACTAGAGGGCTATACAGACTCAAGTTTTCAAACGGACCAAGATGACAGTAAATCCGTTTCAGGGTATGTGTTTACCTTAAACGGTGGCGCAGTGAGTTGGAAGAGTTCCAAGCAGCAAACAGTTGTTGATTCAGTGACAGAGGCAGAGTGCATAGCTGCAAGTGAAGCTGCAAAGGAAGCTGTTTGGATGAAGAAGTTCATAACTGAACTTGAAGTGGTTCCTAGCATTAAAGGAGCCGTACCTTTATTCTGTGACAACAATGGAGCTGTTGCGCAGGCTAAGGAACCCAGGTCTCATCAGAAATCAAAACACGTGTTGCGGCGGTTTCATTTGATTAGAGAGATCATTGAAAGAGGAGATGTCACCCTAGAGCGTGTAGACTCTCAAGACAACATTGCAGATCCATTTACTAAAGCTTTAACTCAACAGCCGTTTGATCGTCACTTAGAGAAGATGGGTATTAGATACCATGGCGATTGGCTTTAGTGCAAGTGGGAGATTGATAGTAGTATGCACACAAGCCAATCATATTTGATATGATGTAGCATATACTCTGTAATCTTATTCATTTATTAATAAAAGAATTGATTTTCTTAAAAGGCATTTTACATTATCTACATAGTGCTGTTATATTAAATGTGATAAACCCATAGTTTTGAGCAATGCTTTTAGAATCATGATGGTGATCATGCTAATGAGATCTAAATTCTAGATAGCTCACAAACTAAAATTGTTCCTAATCGTTGGATTACTAAATTGGGGATTAGTGAATCCGGATAGATTAGTACATACGTTATTTGCTCTTAGGAAGAGGATGATTGATCTCATAATCATTTGTGTGGAGACACTAAAGCAAGTATGTAGGTGCTTATTAGAGAATAAGTTCACTGAACGTGGCTCGCTAAGGAATACCTAATGGAGTTTTACTCGCCTGTCAATAGGAATTCCTATAGTGATAGTTGTACAAGTGATCCTTGGACTTGAGATCATCATAGTATCTTGTGTATGATGAGTTATACTTTGACATGTTCCTTAAGACCTTGGGGGTATATCAAAGGGTATGATTGGGTATAATAAGTTGTGCATGGAGATAGGTGAATGATCAACAAAGAATCTACCACGTCTAGTAAAAGATGTGAATGTCCTATGTGATTCGATAAATGACAACTCAGTAGTCCTTGGCCAAGGCAGAATGAAATTAGAAAGGAGATTCTAATTTGCATTAATCAGAGTTGTGCATTTGGGAATCGAAATACATATAATTAAATAAAATAAGACTTGACAGTAAATCCATGTCTTATATTTAATTGGGACATTGTATGGTAGAAGGATTGAATTGTACGGTAACTATCTACTCAAAGGTTCTTTTGTGATTAATGTTGAAATCTATATTATCTGGAAAGTCGTTGATCGCTAAGGGGGCTTACCCTTATTGTAGAATAAATATTATTTATTTAAATGAATTAAATAGTTTAATTTATTTATTTAAATAAGATTAGAATTGTTCTAATTGATTTATTCACAACCAGTTTAATATGGAGAACCTAAAGGGTCACACCGCAAAAGAAAAATATTTATTTAAGAAGCAAATGGCATAATTGTAATAATAAGTTAAGTGTATTTAATTTACTCTATGGAGATAGAATAAATTAAATAGCTTAATATTTATTATTTAATATTTTGGAAATATTAAATATAAATTAATAAGGGGAGTCTTATTATTATTATTACTTTTACTATTATTTAATTCCTAATAGGGATTGGGAATTAATTAATAGAAGTACTCTCCCATGGATTCCTAATTGGATTAGGAGCATAATTAATTAAAGGGGTTTAATTATAATACAAACCCTAATCCTAAATAGTTTAGGGAAGGGTTATTCCTATATCTATAAATAAGAGGGGTCTTATCATTGATTAGGGTTGCACACTCTTGCATTAGATTGTGGAGAGTACTTACAATTTCTATAGAGATAGAAACTAGGGTTTTGCCAAATACCCAACTTCTTGAATACTTGTTCTTCCTTGGTGGATCACCTCTAGAGGTCAAACACTTGGGTGGCTAACGTTAATCAAAGGAAGGAATCACACCGTAGCATTCGAGGAGAACACGAAGGACTAGGAGTTGAACTTGTACCCGAGGAAACTTTGTTCTACGAGGGTATAATTCTTATTCTCTTTCTCTTTCGTTTATATCGTTAATTGAGCACATTGATCGATCATGGTGATGGTTTGTATAAAAATTTTAAAATCCGTTTTATCGCGCTTCCGCTCTATTTATGTAATTTGATTGCATGCTCGCGTTATATACAAACCTAACAGGACAATTTTGGTGTATGTAATAGGATCGATTATCCTTGATTATAAACATGTAATCGTCGGGCCTTAAAACAATACCAAGTTAAAAATCGGGTTTAAGGCCCCGAAATAGTGAAATAGGTGCTTGTGGGCGTTTGGGGTTATTTTGATGGCTTACATGCCCATGAATAGCCCCAACGCATTTTAATGCTTGATTTGATTCAGGACACACAAAATTGATTTCAAAGCTAAAACGATAAAGATTTTCATAAAATCAATCAAATTAGGTTATTAGCATCACGAGAATAAGAAATTGGAAGTGCTAATGAATGTCGATTCCCAGTTAACGAGAAGGTTAAAGAAAATCATTTTCAAACATCACAAGAAATGGTTTTGTGAAATAAACGATGTTTTGTTAAACCAATGTGCATAGGGTTAAAGAGATCCTAGAAATTACCCGTCATTCTATGAAAGCAACGTATAGGTCTCGATTCCTATTTTGACGAAGGTTTAAAAACTCTTGTTTTGCCAAAACGACACCTAATGAAAACCTTACAGTTTTGACAATCAAAATCAAACCTTTATAATAAAGAATAAAGCTTTCTCGTATAAACCGAAGGACATTCTAAAGCATTCTCAGATTAAAGCACGACTGTTTCATAAAGGACCAACTGGGTTTCTCACACAAAATCACCACAACATTCACATAGGCACACACGCATGCACACACACATTTTAAGAATTAAAAGGATAGGAAAAGCATCAAGATTGCGGTAACCGTGTTTCACGGAAGTCGGGGGGTGCCTAACACATTCCCCTCGCTTAAGCAAGCCCCCGAACTCTATGAATCTCGGTTCGTAGACCAATTAATTCGGAGTCACATATGAGCCAGCAATTTACGAAAAAAGCGAAACTCGGATGAGTTGGTACATCCATTTCAAATATACCAACTGGCGACTCTGATCAATTGGCTCATCATAAAGATCGATCTTTCAAAACCCAGTCGACATTAATGCCGACCTTTTCCAAAGAATCATCTAATAAAAGGCTAAAATTGGAAAGGGCAACAATCGCAACGGAAGCGACATTCCCGGCGTCAACAGCTGGCGACTCTGCTGGGGACATTAGAGGGCTTAAGCCACGTTCAAATCTTGATGTTGTCCTATCCTTTAAAATTTATGAATGTGTATGTGCGTGCGACATTTTGACCTGTTTTACTTGTTGTTGTGTGAATGTGTGTTTTTGTCCAATGAATGAATGATTGAATGGAATTGCTTTACTTCAAAGTAATCATATGCATACGGTGAGGACGATGAATGTGAATGTATGTTGAGAGTGTATCTCCTCTTGAGGCGAACCCGTCGGTTGCTTATTACTGGACTCGAAGGGGCTGCTCCCCGGAGATGGCTCAGGAAATGCACCACCCAGATCCGCTCCAATCGAAAGGATTCAGACGAGTAGATTGCGAAGATTTGAGGACCTTCATGCCGAAAAGCCCGCGAGAGTAACCCTAGGGTAGGTCAGCGTCTGATAAACCTAACGAAAGGGAAGCTTCTTCATGCTCTTTTATCGTTCAGTCAAATAAATAAATGTCATGTAAATGGCATACAACTGTCATACCGTCATCATCGTAATAAATATGTCCTGTATCATGTGATTACATCACCTGCACATATAAAGAGAATATTAACATGGTTTTGTAGGAGGGCAATCCATACCACGTACCAAGGTTTTCTAAAACTTCTAAATACTATCCTGTCATCAAACACTGACCTTGTTTTGCAGGATAAGATTAGAGAACCTAAAAAAAATAAATAAAAATAAAAATAAAAATATAATCATGCATCAGTGTTGACATGCATCTGCCAACTTGTAACTGACACAGTACTAAACTACGGCCCTTATTTGTTTTGCGAGATTGCCCCTAAGACCCAACTGAGAGGCCGTAAAGTCCATACTCCATCCATCCAAATGGCAGAAGCCGGTAGCCATGAAATTACAGTTCTGCCACTCCAACAATACGACCGAATACGAGGGATGCATCCTAGGACTGAGATTAGCCCTGGGAATGGGAATCAAAAGGATGATAGTAGTTGGAGACTCCGAATTGGTCATCCGGCAGGCCATGGGAATATACAGCACCAAAAGGCTTCGGCTATTGCCCTACCATCGCCTCATCATCAAACTTGCTAAATAATTCGAAGATATTGCCTTTCGGCACGTTCCCAGAAATCAAAATGACTTCGCGGATACTCTAGCCACACTGGCTTCCCTGATTCACACATCACGGTACGAGACGAGCTTTAAGGGGGAAATTGCGGTACAGACTTGTCCGGCCTATGAGGATCATATCGGAGAGATCTCCCATAGTGACGCCCCTCCTAAATGGGCTTGGTATCAAAACATTAAAGAGTTCCTTCGAGACAGCTCCTCTCCCGAAAATGTAGATCTGACCGAGGAAAGAGAATCCAAAGATGGGCAGTGAAATTCTTCCTAAGCGGAGACGATTTGTATAAATGGGACCTAGCTACGGGACTGCTGAGATATCGGGAAGTCGAAGAAGCCCACAGATTAATGAACGAAGTACATGGCGATGTGTGCGGAGCCCATATGAGCAGAACATTTTTGGCAAAGAAAATCATGTGAACGGGTCACTACTGGCTAACCACGAAAACTGACTGCGATACTCATGTCAAGAAATGCCATCAATGCCAGATCCATGCCAATGCGATCCTTGCACCTCCTAATGAGCTCCATTGCTTGACCTCACCGTGGCCAGTTGGACCGTGCCGCAGGTGATATCCAGGAAGGGGTAAATCCAGTAGTATGACAGTGAATCTCGGCTAGTAGAAGATCAATGGGTTTTAAAATTTTGAGTTTTATTTCAAATCCCTGCACGCTCATGTCATTTTGTCATGTTATCCAAAAAGAAGATCATGAGCTGAAATGTTTTATATATATGACAAGCATTTTTGTTTTATGTCAGGTACCCCGATTTGAGGCATTCTAGCCTGACAAGCAATAGGCCAAATTTGAAGGAGGATCACGATTTTGGTATAGAGCTAGATTTCGATCTGATGGGGATTGAGCAGGACGAGACAGATATCGACAATACGCCTGACGAGATTAAAGGAGGGGTCGAAGACAAACCCGACATCAGAACCCCTAATGATCACAAAGAACCCGGAGTAGGGGCAAATTCGTCCACAAAAAAAAATCTCAAAAATCAAAAATCCCCCAAACCTTTCAACAAGTCAAAGGACCGAATTTTTGTCAGCCCAGCGAGATACCGTTGCAACCAGTACGAGGGAGAAAAGCAACTTAACACTGGGGCATTTATCAACTACCTAGGAAATGATGACGTGCAAATTGGCACCCATGCAACAATCCCATCAACATGCACCATCATCATCAAATGCTACCTCATGTCAATTCAATATTCAATGATACGATCATCTGGCATTTGTCAAGCATAGTTTTCCCGGGATACGATGACCCACGTGAAAGGGGATTTTATTTGACTTGATAGGAATCGGATTAATTCTGACAAGCAACCGTGGAGCACAATCGTGAGTATAATTAGACGAAGAAAGCTATTCAACCTTTTGATCGGGTATAAAGCCTTAATTCAAAGAAACGTTTGCGACATAATCGACCTCATGTGCCAGTCTTCACTTTGCATTTGCACGAACTTTCAGTTATGGGGTATAAAACTATGACGACGTTGATGGCAATTAACACGTAGTCAGGCAGTCAGTAATTATCAAGCTAATATCAAGAAGTCAGACGATAAATGATTATCAAGCTAATGTCTCGAATCGTCGCCTGGGTTATTCGAGTAATTAAGCCCGAGGGGTGTCTCTACACCTGGTGCCCTAAAGCCATCTGGTTTGGGAGTCGTTGGCCCAACACTCGTTACATGGGTAACTCAGAGCCCAAGAAAACGAGCATTACAGTAGAGGAGTCCCGAGCAGATTCGAATCGTGGCATGGGCTACTCGAGTAATTAAGCCTAAGGGGTGTCTCTGCATCTGGTGCCCTAAAGCCGTCTGGTTTGGGAGTCACCGGCCTAACACTCGCTACATGGGTAACGCAAGCCTAAGAAAACGAATCTTGCGCAAGGTCAAGCAAAGAATGAATGGTGCAGACCACCAGCTTGTCTCGAACCGTGGCCTTTGTTACTCGAGTAAATAAACCCGAAGGGATGTCTGTACACCTAATGCCCCAAAACCGTCTGGTTTGGGAGTCATTGGTCCAAAACTCGTTAAATGGGTAACTTTGAATAGCCTAAGAAAACGAGACAAGTGAAGTGGGCTAATAAAGAGAAAAGATAATACGAAAAACTCCCGGCCTTAAACAAGAGGTCATGGAAGAGAAACCCCTACTGAATGCTGCATCGCATAGTGCATTTGTCATATGACGTCAATCCTGCTAAGAACGTTGTCGAGAATGGAGACATAATACCTTTGACGAGGGAAGGTAGTTCTTTTGAATTCGACCTTACTCACGTACAATGACCATGAATGCTTGAAGGTGTTCTTACGATTTCATAACTCGTTAAATAGAAAATCATCAACTCACGAGGGATTGAAAATAACTTCCAATCTAGTACATTCACGGTTCATAACTTGCTAGATTGTGCGATCAACAGATATTCAATTTCATGTGCTTTGACTGCATTTAATCTTTTGTCGAGATTATAATATCTTTGTGTTGAACTAACACCAACGGCCCGAGCCTTCAAGTTTTGGCATTTGTTAGTCGTCTGATATGCAGGATCTTGCAGAGCTGTGGATAACTCATCACGGTCAACATCGCGAGTTTTTCGATAGAAATTCTTGGTAACAACACGCGCCAAGGCAGGGGCAGTTGAGAATCGTGAAATGGAAGGAAGCTGAGGCTGCACAGAACTTCTCGGCATTGGGCCTCTCCCCAATCCTGACTATCACTGCCTCGACATCCAAATGATCTACGTGCATGAGCATATACAAGGATGATATAATGCGGGACAACAGCATATCGGCCAGCAGAAATGATCAAAACGCCAAGGAGCCTAACATAGCTGTCGATCATCACAGAGAGCGAAACAGACTGCCTCAACTCGATGAAATGAAGATGACCAAGAACAGGCAGAGTACCAAACCAATGTTGAAGTCTAGAAACTACACTTCACGACGAGGCGTGATCCAATCAAATGTTGGCAAACAACGACGACTGTCGAATCATATCATTTGACTGAACAGGGGTCATTTCTATCTAAACATATGTTGTGCACATGCATTTGTCCATAACATATCTGCCAGATCATGCATAACATCTTTTGCATGCATACATGTACGATCAAAATGAAAATCTTCAAGGGAAAGTACAAGCATGTCGCTTTCAACCTCACAAATGATCAGACAGTGATGGCTTTTGCGGCATGGTATGTGGACGATGTTGGTGGGAGATCCAAGACAGAAGCCGATCACACATTCCACTTCAAGAAATCACTCAAATCAAATCAATCAATCAATGACCCCTGGGAAGGGCTGATATCCAAACAAAAAGTGAACTTGGGAAGGCATCCAAGCAAATCAGAACAAGGTGGTGAGCACCCTGGGAAGGCATCCAAGCAAACCACAATAAGGTGGTGTGAGAACCTGGGAAGGCATCCAAGCGAACCACAACAAGGTGGTGAACAATCCCTGGGAAGGGTTGAGATCCTAGCAAACCACGACAAAGGATGACATCTGTAGAACAGTATCAAAAGACTGTACAGGGGTCATTTTTCATCAATTTACATGTCGTGTCACATGCATGAATAGATGATAATTCTATACGTGATCCATGAAATGAAAAAATAATAAATCGAGCAGGTTAGGGGTCAAGGTCCTAGCCTATCAGAGTCAAAAGCGATGGCTGCCAAGAACGATGTACGAGGACGAGCGACCGGATACGAGACCCGGCGTAGACAAGACAATCATCCGGATACGAGACCTGACGGTTGTGAGACAACGACGATGCGATCAGCAATTGAGTCTGGTTGAGGTCAATGCTCATAATAAATTTACGATTGCATGATGCATTGACACCTTCGCGAATGTTTTGCATACATTACATCTTGTGTTGCATCATAAGCTATATGTGTTGCATCATGTATGTACTATCATTCTTATGCACTGTCATTCATGCATCGGGTGTCTACTTCTTTATCATGTTCATTTCATTTAACATTTCATAAACATGATAAAGAGGGGCAGCTGTAGACACCCAAATTTTGCACTTCGTATACTAACCCTGACAGGGGGGGCAAATTCGTCCATTGAGCCGGCCTACGAGAGCGAAGGATGGGCGCAAGTATGAACACTCGACGCCACCGCGACGATTTGCAAATCAAAACCAACGTGACAACAAGGCCGTCCGAAATGAGCATTCCCGAAAGATGTGGCACGTCTCCCAGTAATTCTCGGACTGCAAAATATAAGCCTGTCAGCGAAAACCGATGTCACGACACGAGAATCGAGAAATGGCACGAAAACCGAGAAAGTCAAACCAGCCAGCCGCGGATTGATCTGCGGCCAATGAGTGCGCCTTTTGAAAACACGGAACTCGAAACACGGAAACCGAAAACCAGGATGAGTGGATGGTAGGCGGCCAGCCAGCCGCAGATCCATCTGCGGCCAGCCAGCCGCAAATCCATCTGCGGCTGCCCTGGCTTGCCTATTAACAGCCCAGTTTCAGTTCATTCGGGGAGAAAAAAAGCAGCGGCGAAGAAGAAAAGAAAAGAGGAAGAATAGCAGCAAAACAACAGCGAAAATAGAGGGAAAAGAGAGAAAATAGTGAGGAATTATATCTCTTTTGTGAGATTGTATCACATATATTTTCTACTCTAATTAATATACGAGTTTACACGCATCGTGGTGTCATTTGCAAGGTGAAAAAGCCCTCTTTTATAGCATTTTGTTATATCATTTTGTTAAGCTTTTGGTTATTTGGGTTGCATTAAATGTAGTTTTTTTGTATATTATTGAGAATACACGGATTAGGGATTATTAGTGAGGGTTCCAACGGAACGAAATTCTTCCTAATGGCCCGATGATATCCATTTGGTGATTTTTTAGCTTGTTTAATTATTGTAATATCCATTTCGTGGGTGTGTAGAAATTGTGGATGTGAGCCTAGGAACGTGACCCCGTGGTCCAAATCCGATGATGGACAATTTTGGTGTATGTAATAGGATCGATTATCCTTGATTGTAAACATGTAATCGTCGGGCCTTAAAACGATACCAAGTTAAAAATCAGGTTTAAGGCCCCGAAATAATGAAATAGGTGCTTGTGGGCGTTTGGGGTTATTTTGATGGCTTACATGCCCATGAATAGCCCCAACGCATTTTAATGCTTGATTTGATTCAGGACACACAAAATTGATTTCAAAGCTAAAACGATAAAGATTTTCATAAAATCAATCAAATTAGGTTATTAGCATCACGAGGATAAGAAATTGGAAGTGCTAATGAATGTCGATTCCCACTTAACGAGAAGGTTAAAGAAAATCGTTTTCAAACATCACAAGAAATGGTTTTGTGAAATAAACGACGTTTTGTTAAACCAATGTGCATAGGGTTAAAGAGATCCTAGAAATTGCCCGTCATTCTATGAAAGCAACGTATAGGTCTCGATTCCTATTTTGACGAAGGTTTAAAAACTCTTGTTTTGCCAAAACGACACCTAATGAAAACCTTGCAGTTTTGACAATCAAAATCAAACCTTTCTAATAAAGAATAAAGCTTTCTCGTATAAACCGAAGGACATTCTAAAGCATTCTCAAATTAAAGCACGACTGTTTCATAAAGGACCAACTGGGTTTCTCACACAAAATCACCACAACATTCACATAGGCGCACACGCATGCACACACACATTTTAAGAATTAAAAGGATAGGAAAAGCATAAAGATTGCGGTAACCGTGTTTCACTGAAGTCGGGGGGTGCCTAACACCTTCCCCTCGCTTAAGCAAGCCCCCGAACTCTATGAATCTCGGTTCGCAGACCAATTAATTTGGAGTCACATATGAGCCATCAATTTACGAAAAAAGCGAAACTCGGATGAGTTGGTACATCCATTTCAAATATACCAACTGGCGACTTTGATCAATTGGCTCATCATAAAGAACGATCTTTCAAAACCCAGTCGACATTAATGCCGACCTTTTCCAAAAAATCATCTAATAAAAGGCTAAAATTGGAAAGGGCAACAATCGCAACGGAAGCGACATTCCCGGCGTCAACATTAGGTTGTATTATAAGTTTTTGAATTATGTAGCTTAGGTTTATTTTGCTTGAGGACAAGCAAAGATTTAAGTTTGGGGGTATTTGATGAGTATATTTTATACACACAAATTTGGGTACCTTTGACCTTGGTATTTTATTAGCTTTTGGGAATTTTATATAGTTTTTAGCTATTTTTATCGTATTTCTAGATAATTTAGTTTTTAGTTATTTTTACATATTTTATGTTGCTTTGATGCATTTTCATTATGTTTGTAGGAATTGAAATAAATATCGCTCGGATTGTTGTTCATAATGACTCAATGTCCGTGCTTGGACGTCTGTGCCCGAATGGTAGTACAATGGAAAATAGTGTTTGGCGACGCTCGGTATTTAATTTGATGAAATTTGGAAGTCGAGCGTGCATGGCGTTCGGCGTCGGCCAAGCCACGAGGGCAAGCCCGTGCTTGAATATCCGTGCCCGAATGGTATTATGGTGAAAATTAGTGTTTGGCGATGCTTGGTGTGTAAGTTGATGAAATTCGGAAGTTGAGCGTGCACGGCATGTGTCGCGTGCACGGCGTGCGGTGTCGGCCAAGCCACGGGCGCGCGATGTGCGCTAGGTGCGGGCGCATGGGCGTGCGCGCGGGGCGCAGCTCGGCAGCAGGTGGGCGCGGGGTGCAGCTCGGCAGCAGGTGGGCGCGGGGTGCAGCTCGGCAGCAGGTGGGCGCGTCACTCGGTAGATAGGTGCTGGGCGTTGGGCGGCCAGACAGGCGCGGGGCGCGAGCGCACGGGCGCGCGCATGGGGCTCGGCAGCAGGGGGGCGTCAGGCGGGCGGCCAGGGCGCGGGTGCGCGCGCGGGCGTGCGGGCGCGCGACGCGAGCGTTAGCAGTCAGCGTGCGGGCGAGCGGCAACCAGCGTGTGCAAGCCAGGCCTTGGGCGCGCATGCGCCAGGCGGCGTGTGGGCGTGCCAAACCTCCTTAGTGCGATTCCAGCTGGTCTTTTGGTGCGATCTGAGCGGATTTTTGACCCACAATCTGATTTTTGCTAGGGTTTCCATGGAGGTGCTATATAATATCTCATTGGGGCTTCATGTTTGACATCTAGGGATTGGGAGGCTACACTAAAACATCAATTTGAGAGTAAAAGTGCTGCAATACAAGGAAAAACTCAGCACAAGCCAAAGAACCAAAAAGGAAATGATTGTCAAGGCATAGCTAGACCTAAGGAGGCTGCACATACATCACCAACAAGAGCTTGAGGGCTGCAATTCAAGGAAATTTCCAGCAACAAGATAAGGAGCAAAAGGAGAAAAGAATGCCAAAGGAAGAGGAAAAGCTAGAAATTGACATCAACCAAGCAAGCAACATATGAACATCTTTAAAATGGGTTTTATCATCTCTAGCTTTCCTTTGAATTTGTATTTCTATTTCATGATGTACACCATGTGTTTGATGTTTTGCTTAGCTACCATGAACTAGAGCTTGTATTCTAAGATTTCAATGGAACCCAACACATAGTTTGAATTGATTTCTCTCTCTTTGTTATTAATTACTCATTTGTGAATTGAATATAATAATTTATGCTTCATATCTTAATTGCCTAGCTAGTAATTACCGTGGGAACCTATATGAACTTAACGAACAGATTATAGTGTTTAGACCTTGTTATGATATCATGCGAAAGTTAAAGATAGTTGTGGGTTATTAATTGAGATTAACTGACGTGTGCCTTGTTGATTATCCTCAATGATAGGTAACTTGATAGTATTTAGGATAGACATATACCTAGATACCGTGTGCAACCAATGGAGAATCTATTCTTAATGACTTCCTATGTGAAAGTTGGTAATTGAAGGGATGGTAAATGAGATTTAGTGACGCGTGTCTTGTTATTATTTTTGAAATTGGTCTCTTGATAGTGTGTAGGATAGACATATACCTACATGCCGTATTAGGAAGATTCAAATTTGACCATCGACAGAGGCTTATAAGTTGAAAGTAGTATGCACACAAGTCAATCATATTTGATATGATGTAGCATATACTTTGTAATCTTATTCATTTATTAATAAAAGAATTGATTTTCTTAAAAGGCATTTTACATTATCTACATAGTGTTGTTATATTAAATGTGATAAACCCATAGTTTTGAGTAATGCTTTTAGAATCATGATGGTGATCATGTTAATGAGATCTAAATTCTAGATAGCTCACAAACTAAAATCGTTCCTAATCGTTGGATTACTAAAAAGGGAATTAGTGAATCCGGATAGATTAGTACATACATTGCTTGCTCTTAAGAAGAGGACGATTGATCTCATAATCATTTGTGTGGAGACACTAAATCAAGTATGTAGGTGCTTATTGGAGAATAAGTACACTGAACGTGGCTCGCTAAGGAATACCTAATGGAGCTTTACTCGCCTGTCAATAGGAATTCCTCTAATGATAGTAGTACAAGTGATCCTTGGACTTGAGATCATCATAGTATCTTTTGTATGATGAGTTATACTTTGACATGTCCCTTAAGACCTTTAGGGTATATCAAAGGGTATGATTGGGTATAATAAGTTGTACATGGAGATAGGTGAATGATCAACAAAGAATTTACCTCGTCTAGTAAAAGATGTTAATGTCCTATGTGATTCGATAAATAATAACTCAGTAGTCCTTGGCCAAGGCAGAATGAAATTAGAAAAGAGTTTCTAATTTGCATTATTTAGAGTTGTGCATTTGGAAATCGAAATACATATAATTAAATAAAATAAGACTTGACAGTAATTCCATGTCTTATATTTAATTGGGACATTCAATGGTAGAAGGATTGAATTGTACGATAACTATGCACTGAAAGGTTCTTTTGTGATTAATGTTGAAATCTATATTATCTGGAAAGACGTTGATCGTTAAGGGGGCTAACCCTTATTGTAGAATAAATATTATTTATTTAAATGAATTAAATAGTTTGATTTATTTATTTAAATATAATTAGAATTGTTCTGATTGATTTATTCACAACCGGTTTAATATGAAGAACCTAAAGGGTCACATCGCAAAAGGAAAAATATTTATTTAAGAAGTAAATGACATAATTGTAATAATAAGTTAAGTGTATTTAATTTAGTCTATGGAGATAAAATAAATTAAATAGCTTAATATTTATTATTTAATATTTTGTAAATATTAAATATAAATTAATAAGAGGAGTCTTATTATTATTATTACTATTACTATTATTTAATTCCTAATAGGGATTGAGAATTAATTAATAGAAGTACTCTCTCATGAATTCCTAATTGGATTAGGAGCATAATTAATTAAAGGAGTTTAATTATAATAAAAACCCTAATCCTAAATAGTTTAGGGAAGGGTTTTCCTACATCTATAAATAAGAGGAGTCTTATCATAGATTAGGGTTACACACTCTTGCATTAGATTGTGAAGAGTACTTGCAATTTCTATAGAGATAGAAACTAGGGTTTTGCCAACACCCATCTTCTTGAATAACTATTCTTCCTTGGTGGATCACCTCTAGAGGCCAAACACTTGGGTGGCTAACGTTGATCAAGAAAAAGAATTTAGTCGTTGGAATTCAAGGAGAACGCGAAGGAATTGGAAGGGAACTTGTACCCGAGGAAGCTTTGATTCACGAGGGTATAATTCTCTATCCCTATTGTAGACACCCAAATTTTGCACTTCGTATACTAACCCTGAGAGGAGGGCAAAATCGTCAATGAACCCAGCCTACGAGAACGAAAGGCGGACATAAGTACGAACACTCAGAGCCACCGCAACGACGTGCGATCAAAGCCGACACGACAACGATCAAAGCGGAATGATATGGCACGTTTCCCAGCGGTTCTCAGACTGCAAAATACAAGCCTTTCAGCGAAAACCAACGGTACGACACGAGAATTGAGGTGCGGCACGAAAATCAAGAAAATCAGCCCAGTCAGCCGCGGATTGATCTGCGGCCAATGATTAAAATAAAACTGAAGTGCGCGGCGGGTGGCTGAAGTGCGCGGCGGGCGCGGAGGAACCGAGGCCAGCCGCAGATCAATCTGCGGCTGCCTCTAATCAGCCTTTATCAGCACATTTCTTCATTTGGCATACAGAAAGTGAGACAGCAGCGGAAGAAGAAAAAAAGAAGAAGAAGAATCAGCAAGCAGCAGCAGCGAGAAAAGAGAGAAAAGAGAGAAAAAAAGTGAGGATTTGTATCCCTTTTGCTAGATTGTATCACAAATAGTTTCTACTATATTCAATATACGAATTTATACGCATGGTGGTGTCATTTGCAAGGTGAAAAAGACATTTTTTGTAGCATTTTTGTTATATCATTTTGTTAAACTTTTATCATTTGGGGCTATATTAAACGTAATTTTTCTTGTATATCATTGAGGATACATGGATTAGGGACTATTAGTGAGGGTTCCAATGGAACAAAATGCTTCCTAATGGCCCGATGATATCCATTTGGTGAATTTTAGCTCGTTAGGATAATGTATTATGTGTAGTGTATTTAGATTGCTATATTAGGTTATTGTGGTGTGCAATGCAATCCGGTGTTGTTTAATTGTTGTAGTATCCATTTTGTGGGTGTGTAGCAATTTTGGGTGTGAGCCTAGGAACGCGACCCCGTGGTCCGAATCCGATGATGGACATTTTTGGGTGTATGTAGTAGGGTCGATGTATCTTTCTTTGAAAATATGTAATCATCGGGCCTTAAAACGATATCAAGTCAAAAATCGGGTTTAAGGCCCCGTAATAGTGAAATATGTGGTTGTGGGCATTTGTGGTTATTTTGATGGCTTACATGCCCATGAATAGCCCCAATGCATTTTTATGCTTGATTTGATTTACGACACAAAATTGATTTCAAAGCTAAACGATGAAGATTTTCATAAAATCAATCAAATTAGGTTATTAGCATCACGAGGATAAGAAATTGGAAGTGCTAATGAATGTCGATTCCTATTTAACGAGAAGGCAAAAGAAAAAATCGTTTTCAAACATCACACAAAATGATTTTATAAAAAAATAAATAACGTTTTATTAAATCTTTGTGCATAGGGTTAAAGAGATCCTAGAAATTGCCCGTCACTTTATTTACGAAAGCAACGTATAGGTCTCGATTCCTATTTTGACGAAGGTTTAAAAACTATTGTTTTGCCAAAATGACACCTAATGAAAATCTCACAGCTTTTGACAATTAAAATCAAACCTTTCTTTCTCGTATAAGCCGAAAGACATTCTAAAGCATTCTCAAAATAAAACACGACTTTTCACAAAAAACCCAAATGATTTCTTCATGCAAACTCACCACAACATTCACATCGGCACACACGCACGCACACACACATTTTAAGAATTAAAGGATAGGAAAAGCATCGAGTTTGCGGTAACCGTGTTTCACGGAAGTCGGGGGGTGCCTAACACCTTCCCCTCGCTTAAGCAAGCCCCCGAACTCTATGAATCTCGGTTTGCAGACCAATTAATTCGGAGTCACATATGAGCCAGCGATTTACGAAAACGAAACTCGGATGAGTTGGTACATCCATTTCAAATATACCAACTGGCGACTCTGGTCAATTGGCTCATCATAAAAACGATCTTTCAAAACCCCGTCGACATTTGTGCCGACCTTTTCCAAAAAATCATCTAATAAAAAGGCTAAATGGAAAGGGTAATAATCACCACCGAAGCGATCCTCCCGGCGTCAACAGCTGACGACACTGCTGGGGACATTAGAGGGCTTAAGCCGCGTTCAAATCTTGATGCTGTCCTATCCTTAAAATTTTTATGAATGTGTATGTACGTGCGATATTTTGACCTGTTTTACTTATTGTTGTGTGAATGTGTGTTTTTGCCCAATAAATGAATGATTGAATGGAATTGCTTTACTTTAAAGTAATCATTTGCATGCGGTGAGGACGATGAATGTGAATGTATGTTGAGAGTGTACCTCCTCCTGAGGCAAACCTGTCGGTTTCTTATTACTGGACTCGAAGGGGCTGCTCCCCGGAGAAGGCTCAGGAAACGCACCACCCAGATCCGCTCCAATCGAAAGGATTCAGACGAGTAGATTGCGAAGATTTGGGGACCTTCATGCCGAAAAGCCGCGAGAGTAACCTTAGGATAGGTCAGCCTCAGATTAACCCAATGCAAGGAAAGTCTCTTCATGCCCTTTTACGTTTACGCGCATGAGTGTCATAGTCCCATTCAATATTTTTACATATACCTTCCCTGTTGTCAAAAGAAAGTACTGACCTCTATGTTTTGCAGGGAATAGCTGGGAAAGCATAATAATTCGTGTCTATCAATTATTATTGCAATAAGGGACTGCTAACATTTTGTTTTGCAGGGAAAGATTAAAAAACCCAAAAACATAAAAGTTACAGCTTTAGCATGCATCCACATCTTTCATTTCCCAAAGATTAAACTCCAAACCGTTTTTTCTGTAGGATTGCTCCTCAAACGCGGTTGCAATCTAAGAGGGCCCAGGTTTCTACATCTGAAATGGCTGATCTTCCACCTACTAATCCTGGGTCCATATCTCGGGAGGAATTTGATGATTTTAAGAAACAGATGTTGGAAATGGCCACGATGCTGAAAGAGCAGTTGCTACCTAGATAGGATCCGCCAAGCAAGGATCCGCCTAAGGATGATCCACCCCAACCTAAGGGCGAGCCAGTCATCCCCAAAGCCATTCCCACACCTAACAAGACAGTAATCACTATCCCAGAGGAGGGAGACACTGATGATCTTCGAAAGAAAATGAAGCAGATGGAGGAAACTATCCAATCTCTGAAAGGCATAGGTTCCCTGGGCAGGGTGAATTATTCAGATCTGTGTGTCTTTCCAGGAACCAGGTATCCGGAGAAGTTCAAGATCCCTGAATTTGAGAAATATAGTGGAAAGGGGGACCCCTATACACACCTGAAGATATATATTGGGGAACTTGGGTCTTATGCAGAGGACGAAGGACTGAGGATACAGTTATTCCAAAAGAGCCTAACGGGAGAAGCAAGAACTTGGTATGCCCGCCTTGATAACGCTCGGATCCACAACTGGGAGGAATTGGCCCATACTTTCTTGACACAATACAGCTTCCAAGCACAGATGGCCCCTGACAGATATCAGATGACAAAGGTCAAGAAGCAACCGAAAGAATCTTTTAGGGACTATGCACAACGGTGGAGGGGTATGGCTACACAGGTGAATCCCCCAATGAGCGAGGCGGAGATGGTAATGACCTTTGTGGATATTCAGGAGGCGCCCTATTATGAGCGAGTGATAGTAGGGATTGGAAGACCTTTTACCGAAATGATAAAGCATGGAGAAATGGTTGACATGGGGTTAAAGTCTGGCAAGATCCGGGACTTCACAGCTCTAGAGGCAGTTGCGGAACAAATCCAGAGTGGAAACTATGGTAGTACTTCCCGCAGGACCCAAAAGAAAAGGGAGGAGGATGTTTCCCTCATCCTATAGGGATCGTCTAGGAAGGTGGAGAATAGCCCTCCAGTGCAAATACAGAAAATAATGCCACCCCGACAATCTAATTTTCATAATCAAAGGACGGACGGACGAAGAAGGTTTGAGGCCACAAAGGATCGGATGTTCACCCCACTTGGGGATCCTCTTGAACAGATTTTGGCAGTCTTAATAGCACAGAGAAAGATAGTCGATTTGGCACCCCCGATTGACCCGAAAGGGAGAAGATTTGACCCGAATAAGAAGTGTGTCTACCATTCGGGTTCCCCTGGTCATGATACTCAGGAATGCTGGACGCTGAAGCACAAGATTCAGAACATGATTGATAGCGGGGAGATCGTGGTGGAACAACCAGAGTCACCAAATGTTAAAGTCAATCCTCTACCTAAGCGTGATGGGGAAGGGGTCAATGTGGTGGAAGCCAGCGAAACCGGAGGACCACCAAGGCTGAATTATATAAGGAGAATCGATGAGATGATTTGCATGACAAGTGATCAGGAGAATATACGAGGGACGCCGATTCGGTTGGCAGGTCTGAGCAGGAGTATCACAGAGGGGCCTATCAGGTTAACGGCTCTGAAACCTCTCATCATTGCAGCAAGACCACAAATCCCCATTAGCAGTCTGAAGACAGTACCGTGGAATTACGGGGGAGTATCAGAGGAGGCGGCCAGTTGTGCTTCTGTAACATCAAAGGGAAATCCTTTGTATCTCTCAGGACGAGTCCTTGAGAGCAAAGAGAAGAGGAACGAAAAGATATCCGAGGAGAAAGCTGTGGAATTCTTAAGGAAGATGAATCATCCAAAAGCGAGGGGGATCAAGGTATTGAGCGAGGAATCGACCCTGACATCGATCATGGATTTGGTATTATCATCTGACGATCACTGCAGAATTCTGGCCAAAGTCCTGGAAGAAGCACACATTCCCAAGGTGATTAGCAAAGAAGGGTTCGGCCATCTAGTGGACCATCTGTTAGAAAACAATGTAATATCGTTCACAGATGATGATATCCCCAAAGAAGGAAGGGGGCATCGGAAACCGTTGCATATCGCGGTAATCTCATCAGGATATGTTATGAATGGGGTGCTAATTGATGGGGGATCAACATTGAATATCTGTCCATTCAGTACATTAGAAAAAATGAACGTCAATCCTAAGCGCCTGCGGGCCAGTTATGTGGTGGTACGAGCCTTTGATGGATCCCGGAAGGATACGATGGGGGAGATAGAATTACCTGTGGAAATTGGGCCCTGTACTTTCGATATTTCATTCCAAGTCCTGGATATCGCAGTAAGTTATAACATGTTATTGGGAAGGCCGTGGATACACATGGCCGGGGCAGTTCCCTCTACACTACACCAGCAAATTAAGTTTATCATCGACGGGAACCTGGTGACGGTCTCTGCGGAGCATAATGACCATTCTCCTTACAGGAATGGCCTGCCGGTGATTAATTTGGACGAGATGGTGGTACCCGCCAGTTTTCAGGCACTAGAAGTCAGTACTCCCCACTACCGATGTCTGGGGGCTCCAGCCGTAAAACCTAAGGTCTCTCCCGAACTTACCTTTGTTGCTAGAGAAATGATGAAGATGAAGTTTCGACCTGGGAAAGGGTTGGGAAAGAACAGTCAAGGAATTACTGAGCCTATTCAACTGCCCAGTCAGATAGGCAAGACAGGGTTGGGGTATTACGGAGGCGTAGGACGGAAACACTCTCAAGGGGAGACCCCAGCTCGACTGGCCGAAAGTTTGATGCCGAAAGTCAACAATAAACAAGGTGTTGGCAAGCCTGTGTCTGAGACAGGAGGTGAAAAATTGACCCCCACGAATGATGAGTCGGCCAGAAGGGAGAGTTTCCTGCAGGAGGTCATGCAACAGTTTGAAACCAAATGTCATATCCCTAGACAGTCAGTTAGCAGTGGAAAAGGGAAGGATGTTGCCACGCCGTCAGGAGCCCAACAGAGTGTGCCTGTCATCAATTGGGCGGGGCTGACTATTCCTGAAGAGGTTATGAAGAAGGACCAATGCGATGTGGCTGTAGCCATCGAGGAAGTTTCCGATGCGAAGCCGCCTTTCATCTGTCGCATTCCGGCCGATCTGACCACCGACAACTGGATGATGGAGCCAGTAATATCCAAACGAGGGTAAAATATGGCGTCAGGGTGGTATACCCCGGATGGTGGGGGGTGAATAGATACCAGTTTTTTGTCACTTATTTTAAATTTTGCATGGTTATGTTATTTTGTCATGTTATTTTAAAGATGATCATTGTGGGAAAACGACTTATATATATGACAAATATTTTTGTTTCATGTCAGGTGTACCAATTTGAGTATTTCTTGCCTAGCAAACGATGTTTCAAATTTGAAAGATGACTATGATTTTGATATTGAGTTAGATTTTGATTTAATGGGCATTGAGCAGGATGAGACAGATAATGACGACACGCCTGACGAGATCAAAGGATGGGTCGAAGACAAACCCAAACCCAACTTAGACCAAACCATCACCATAAATATCGGAACCCCTGACAAACCCAAAGAGCTCAAGATAGGGACATACCTGACCCCTTGCCAGAAAAAAGAAATAACCGAGTTGCTAAGCCAGTATGAGGATGTTTTTGCCTGGTCTCATGAGGACATGATCGGATTGTCCACCGACATTGTGGTACACCGGTTGCCCATCAAGGAGGGTTTCAAGCCTGTCAAGCAGAAACTAAGAAAGCTAAAACCGGAGTGGAGCTTGAAGGTGAAGGAAGAAATCGTCAAACAGTTCAAGGCTGGAATTATTATGGTGTCCACTTACCCGTAATGGCTGTCCAATATAGTCCCAGTGGCTAAGCCTGGAGGGAAGGTGAGGGTATGTGTCGACTATAGATATCTGAACAAGGCCAGTCTCAAGGACAACTTTCCGGTGCCTTTTATACACATCTTGGTGGATAACACAGCCCAATACGAGATGTACTCTTTTGTTGATTGCTTTGCGGGGTATCATCAGATAATGGTGGCGGAGGAAGACCGGGAAAAGACCGCTTTCATCACCCCTTGGGGCACCTTCTGCTACAGACGTTTGGCCTTCGGCCTCACAAATGCGGGGGCTACTTATCAGAGAGCCATGATGGCCCTGTTCCACAACATGATGCACAAGGAGATAGAGGTCTACGTGGATGACATTATCGTGAAATCGAGGGTGAAATCTGATCATGTAACCCATCTCAAAAAGCTATTCGATCGGCTTAGAAAATATAATTTGAAGCTCAATCCGGCGAAGTGTGCCTTCGGAGTGCAGTCGGGCAAGCTCTTGGGATTCCTGGTTAGTAATCGGGACATTGAGTTGGATCCGGCGAAGATTAAGGCCATTGTGGATATGCCGGCACCTCGCACAGCAAAAAGGAGATAAGAGGATTTCTGGGAAGAATAAACTTCATCAGCCGCTTCATATCCCACTTGACAACTACATGCGAGCCGATTTTTAAACTGTTAAGGAAAGATGTCTCCCAAGAGTGGAATAAGCAATGCCAAAAAGCCTTTCAGACCATTAAGAAGCAGCTGACAGAAGCACCGGTGCTGGTACCCCCGAAGGATGGGATCCCTCTGTTTATGTATATATCGGCCAATGCTATTGCGATGGGATGTATGCTGGGACAGAAGAATGAATCAGGCAAAGAGCAGGTCATCTATTACCTCAGCAAGAGATTTAGCCGATGTGAACAAAATTACACCCCCATCGAAAGGACCTGTTGTGCTCTAGCGTGGGCTACAGGAAGATTACATCACTATCTCCATGGGCACACTACGTACCTGATATCAAGAATGGATCCCCTGAAATATATCTTTGAAAGGCCCATGCTGAACTGTCGATTGTCAAGATGGCAGTTAATCTTACAGCAGTTCGACATCGTGTACGTAACTCAGAAGGCCATGAAAGGGCAGCGAATTGCAGATCAGTTGTCAGAAATGCCAACAGAGGGGATGGAACCTTTAGAAACTCCTTTGCCGGGCGAAGATGTATTCTGGGTCTTACACACGAGATGTGACGACGAGGGGCAGTTCTGGAAGTTGTATTTTGATGGTGCCATGAATGCTGAAGGGGCAGGAGCTGGAGCAGTCCTGGTCTCTATCACCGGAGAGCAATACCCCGTGGCCACTAAATTGCAGTTCAGTAATTCGAATAACACAGCTGAATACGAGGGATGTATATTGGGACTCCGTTTTGCCCGCGATATGGGAGTAAAAAGACTAGCGGTGTTCGGGGATTCAGAGCTGGTAATCAAACAGGCGATCGGGGAGTATAGCACGAAGGAGCTCCGGTTGCTTCCATACCACCGATGTGTTATCCAATTGATGCGAGAATTTGAAGATATCGCTTTCCGACATATCCCCCGGGGACGAAATGATTTTGCTGATGCATTGGCAACTCTAGCTTCCTTAATCCACATAATCAAAAGCAGGGACGTTCCACAGATTGAAATAGCGGTACAGAATGCCCCGGCATACGAGGAACATGTGGCAGTATTATCGGAGGAGGTGGTTCTGCCAAAGCAGCCTTGGTATCATAACATAAGGGAGTATCTGAGGGATAGATCCATTCCTGACCAAGCAAGCCGAGCTGAGAGGTTGAGAATCCAAAAGATGGCGATGAAGTTTTATCTGAGCGGGGATTCACTGTACAAGAGGGATGCCGGTTTGGGATTGTTGCGATGTGTAAATGAAACGCAGGCCCAAAAGATTATGGACGAAATACATGGTGGAGTGTGTGGGCCCCACATGAGTGGACCGATGCTGGCCAAAAAGATCTTGAGAACGGGGCATTACTGGTTAACACTGAAAGCCGACTGCGATGATCATGTCAAACGATGTTACCAATGTCAGGCGCACGGCAATGTAATCCATGCGCCTCCCAATGAACTGCATTGTATGACCTCCCCTTGGCCGTTTTCAATGTGGGGTATGGATGTAATCGGACCAGTAGAGCCCAAAGCAAGCAACAGACACCGATTTATCTTCGTCATGATCGATTACTTCACTAAATGGGTAGAAGCAGGTTCTTTCCCTAAAGTAACTCAGGAGATCATCGTTGGTTTCATCAGGAATAATGTCATTTACCGATACGGGCAACCTGAGGTCTTAGTCTCCAACAATGCCAAGAATTTGAACAATGCCCTCATGAAGGAGTTATGTGACCAGTTTAAGATCAAACACCTCAATTCTGTCATTTACCGTCCTAAGATGAATGGGGCAGTAGAGGCTGCAAATAAGAATATCAGGAAGATCATGGCGAGAATGTCTGCTAATCATCGGGGATGGCCGGATCTGCTACCTCTCACCCTGTTAGCGTACAGAACGTCGGTGCGTACTTCTACAGGGGCAACCCCTTATGCTTTGCTATACGGAATGGAGGTTGTTCTGCCAGTTGAGGTTGAGATGGCGTCCCTCAGAATCTTGATCGATGCTCAGATAAGCGAGGAGGATTGGATGCAAAGTCGGTACGACCAATTGGCCCTAATTGATGAAAGGAGGGTGGTTGCTGTTTTGCACGGTCAGTTATATCAGCAAAGAATCTCTCGATCGTACGACAAAAAGATAAGACCTCGGAAATTCAAGGAAAATGACCTAGTGCTAAAGAGAGTCATGCCTTGTCAAAACGAAGCCAAGGGGAAGTTTGCCCCGAACTGGGAAGGACCTTTTGTGATTAATAAAGTGTTGTCCGGAGGAGCCCTCATATTGAAAGAGATGGACGGTGAGGTGTTTCTATAGCCCATCAATTCTGACTCGGTGAAGCAGTTCTACGCCTAAAAAAAAAAAGGGGCATCATCATTGTATCCTCTTTCTTTGAACAACGAACTACGTAGGACCTGATTTCCCAACTTGTGGGAGTACGTAGGCAGCCATCAGGGCACAGTTCATTTCTTTATAAAATAACACTTTCTCTAACCAAAACTGATTCCCAACAGCCAGAAAAACCTTCCTATACCCTCGAAACCTTCCTGAAACCAGCCACCTAATCAGCTTCAATGACATAACCCTAACCCAACCAAACAGTTAGCCAAAATCTAAGCCTCAGTCCGATAAAATCAACGGGGTGTGCGGTAATATCTGTCAAATCTCCATCAAGACTTGAGAAGAGAAAGAAGGCAAAATATCAAAATCATGGTTAGCTGGATAAAATGAGGATCCAATGAAAGGCAACGATACGATAAAAAGGGAAAATGACTAAATTTAAATGCATTCTATATATATAAGTCATTTTGTTACAAGATTTCTCATTCAATAACCGATGAAACTGACATAGTCTATGCAGGAAATAAAATGATCTACAAATCTGAAACTAACTGAAGCAGGATGGATAAGGTGGTGGATAGATCTGAAGCATCGGCATCCCCTACAATCTGCTGCCCCATCATGTCGATGTGATCCAATAAAGCAGTGGCTCGGCTAACAGTCTCAGAGTGAGCATCTATAACTACCCTAGGTTGCAATACAATGGCGTCTCTGTCAGTGAGGGCGACATCTCTGGCCAGAATAGCAGCATCTCTCTCAGCAAGGGCAGCATCTCTCTCAGCCTCAGTAGTAATCAAGGCCAGTCGGCTCCGACTATCCTCAGTAACCCGACTAGGGGCAGAATCAGCTGAGATGGAATGAGGAGTCTGGGCGGGAGCGGAGAAGCCTTCAAACTCACATCTGGATATCATCTCTGTAGACTCAGGAGGGATAAATACTTCTAGGGTGGTATCATCGGTGAAAATCACTCGAGAGTCATCAAATACTCTAGTCTAACTCAAACCGACCATATCGGAATCTTCGTGCAACCATTGAACATAGGCAGATGTCTGAACGGGGTAGCTCTCACTGTACTCGGCAAAAATCCTGCGAGACTAAAGATCATATACCCGCAGTAGATCTCTCTCTGTTTGGGGTGATATGAGGAATCGGTAGTCGGCTGCGCCCGTGAAAGGGTGAAAATCCTGTATCTGATCAAACTGCCCCATAACCGCCAAGGAATGATAAGTCGTCACGCCCCTCAAGCCAGAAATAGGGATGAAATCCAAGGTGGGCACATGAGTCGAGAAGCTCATGAAGGAACAATAACCCGAATAGATCAAGAGATGAAAGGGCTCCTCAATAGCCGATAAGAATTCTATCCAGGAAGCTGCATCAGTACAACCCACGGGACGGAACAAAAATTGCATGGCTATGTCGTGACTGAAGTAAACTGTCCAACCATCTACAATAACCCTGTCGCCCAGCGACAAACTGTCCAACCAGCGGAAAAGCCTGCCAACCAACCCTGTGGGAGGACCGAGATCCAAACGTACCACGGCGTCTGGTGACGACATCTGTGAAAAATAGTATCAAAAAGACTGTGCAGGGGTCATTCTCTATCCATGAATAAAAAGCATGTATCATACAATTAATAATAAAGCAAAATTAATCAATTTTTTAAATCTATTTGACTTAAAAATACGAGGTTTCAACCAATCGGGTATGGAACATGACGAATCTATTTGTCGGGGTGGGACCCGACAGGAACGAGGTGATTTACGACTCGACCAACCGGAGACGAGAACCGATACAGACAAATCAATCAACCGGAGACGAGACCCGGTGCCGACGAGTCGATTGACCGGATACGAGACCCGGTGCAGACGAGTCGACCAATCGGGGACGAGAACCGATACAGACGAATCAATCAATCGGAGACGAGACCCGGTGCCGACGAGACGATTGACCGGATACGAGACCCAGTGCCGACGAGACGATTGACCGGAGACGAGACCCGGTACCGACGAGACGATTAATCGGATACGAGACCCGGTGCAGACGAGTCGACCAATCGGAGACGAGAACCGGTGCAGAGGGGTCGACCAATCGGAGACGAGAACCGATACAGGCGAGTCGACCAATCGGAGACGAGAACCGATACCGACAAGACGATCGATCGGGTACGAGACCCGACAGTTATAAGACGACGACGATGATAAGACGATGACGATTACGAGACGGAGCACGACATCTGCGATAACGATTATCGCAACGACTTGCCAGAGACGGAACTTGACAACAACGATGCGATCAGCGATCGAGTCCTGTTGAGATCGATACGCGCGATAAATTTACGATTGCATGATGCATTGACACCTTACGAATGTTTTGCATGCCTTACCTCTTGTGTTGCATCATAAGTCATATGTGTTGCATCATGTATGTATTGTCATGCACTGTCATTCATGCATCGGGTGTCTATTTCTTTATCATGTTCATTTCATTTAACATTTCCTAAACATAATAAAGAGGGGCAGCTGTAGACACCCAAATTTTGCACTTCGTATACTAACCCTGACAGGAGGGCAAAATCCTCAATGAACCCAGCCTACGAGAACGAAAGGTGGACATAAGTACGAACACTCAGAGCCACCGCAACGACGTGCGATCAAAGCCGACACGACAACGATCAAAGCGGAATGATATGGCACGTTTCCCAGCGGTTCCTGGACTGCAAAATACAAGCCTTTCAACGAAAACCAACGGTACGACACGAGAATCGAGGTGCAACATGAAAATCGAGAAAATCAGCCCAGCCAACCGCGGATTGATCTGCGGCCAATGATAAAAATAAAACTGAAGTGTGCGGCGGGCGGCTGAAGTGCGCGGCGGGCGCGGAGGAACCGAGGCCAGCCGCAGATCAATCTGCGGCTGCCTCTAATCAGCCTTTATCAGCACATTTCTTCATTTGGCATACAGAAAGTGAGACAGCAGCGGAAGAAGAAAAAAAAAGAAGAAGAATCAGCAAGGAGCAGCAGCGAGAAAAGAGAGAAAAGAGAGAAAAAAAGTGAGGATTTGTATCCCTTTTGCTAGATTGTATCACAAATAGTTTCTACTATATTCAATATACGAATTTATACGCATCGTGGTGTCATTTGCAAGGTGAAAAAGACATTTTTTGTAGCATTTTTGTTAAACTTTTATCATTTGGGCCTATATTAAACGTAATTTTTCTTGTATATAATTGAGGATACATAGATTAGGGACTATTAGTGAGGGTTCCAATGGAACAAAATGCTTCCTAATGGCACGATGATATCCATTTGGTGAATTTTAGCTCGTTAGGATAATGTATTATGCGTAGTGTATTTAGATTGTTATGTTAGGTTATTGTGGTGTGCAATGCAATCCGGTGTTGTTTAATTGTTGTAGTATCCATTTTGTGGGTGTGTAGCAATTTTGGGTGTGAGCCTAGGAACGCGACCCCGTGGTCCGAATCCGATGATGGACATTTTTGGGTGTATGTAGTAGGGTCGATGTATCTTTCTTTGTAAATATGTAATCATCGAGCCTTAAAACGATATCAAGTCGAAAATCGGGTTTAAGGCCCCGTAATAGTGAAATATGTGGTTGTGGGCATTTGGGGTTATTTTGATGGCTTACATGCCCATGAATAGCCCCAATGCATTTTTATGCTTGATTTGATTTACGACACAAAATTGATTTCAAAGCTAAACGATGAAGATTTTCATAAAATCAATCAAATTAGGTTATTAGCATCACGAGGATAAGAAATTGAAAGTGCTAATGAATGTCGATTCCTATTTAACGAGAAGGCAAAAGAAAAAATCGTTTTCAAACATCACACAAAATGATTTTATAAAAAAATAAATAACGTTTTATTAAATCTTTGTGCATAGGGTTAAAGAGATCCTAGAAATTGCCCGTCACTTTATTTACGAAAGCAACGTATAGGTCTCGATTCCTATTTTGACGAAGGTTTAAAAACTATTGTTTTGCCAAAACGACACCTAATGAAAATCTCACAGCTTTTGACAATTAAAATCAAACCTTTCTTTCTCGTATAAGCCGAAAGACATTCTAAAGCATTCTCAAAATAAAACACGACTTTTCAAAAAAAAACCCAAATGATTTCTTCATGCAAACTCACCACAACATTCACATAGGCACACACGCACGCACACACACATTTTAAGAATTAAAGTATAGGAAAAGCATCGAGATTGCGGTAATCGCGTTTCACGGAAGTCGGGGGGTGCCTAACACCTTCCCCTCGCTTAAGCAAGCCCCCGAACTCTATGAATCTCGGTTTGCAGACCAATTAATTCGGAGTCACATATGAGCCAGCGATTTACGAAAATGAAACTCGGATGAGTTGGTACATCCATTTCAAATATACCAACTGGCGACTCTGGTCAATTGGCTCATCATAAAAACGATCTTTCAAAACCCTGTCGACATATGTGCCAACCTTTTCCAAAAAATCATCTAACAAAAAGGCTAAAATTAGAAAGGGTAATAATCACCATCGAAGCGATCCTCCCGGCGTCGACACCTATCTCTTTCGTTAATTGATAATTGAACACAAGGAAAGATCATGGTGATGGTTTGTATGAAAAATTTTAAAATCCGTTTTATCACGCTTTCGCCCTATTTATGTAATTTGATTGCATACTTGCGTTATATACAAACCTAACAGTGGTATCAAGGACAATCCTTGTGTTAATTATTGATTTTGATGATTCCATATATGAATTGATACGCGATACGATCGGATTTTTGGACAGAAAATTTTTTCCTGATTCTACGTTGCGGCGCAGCCGCACCGCTTCCAGTTCATTCTGGAGCGCGGTGGTGCCTGAATCCAGAAAACGTTTCTGGAGGTGCAGCGCGGCTGCGCCGCTCCTAGTTCAATTTGGAGCGCGGCCGCGCCGGTATACAGAGTTTGAAATTTTTTTGTTTTTCTCAATTAACATAAATGGTTTATTTAATTGATAAAAATTTAAAATAAAGATGTTTATTTTATCTGAAATATGATTTCAGATTGCTAAAATTAAAGGAGTTTAATTTGGATTTAGTTTTTTGATTAAAATAAAAGAGTTTATTTTGTTTCAAAAACTAAATATTAGCAAAACTTTTACCCATTAATTGATATCAATGCATATATGGAATGGTTTTGTTATTCATGGGATTGATTATGGACTATTGACCAATGTATGATTGGATTTATTTTAGAGGATGCTTGAATGTATGAGTTTTTATAAATGGGGTATGCGTACCTCGTCTTCTCTAATTTTTCTTAATGTAAATTCTATCTCCCTCCTATGTACTTTTCCTTGACTGCTGATCAAGGTTTCTATTTATTGTAAATAGTTCATGTAATAGGATAAGCTAGAATTATTTTGAAAAAATTGGAGACAAAGGAGCAAGGAGCGCTTGAAGACCCGTTTGTAATGGAGCCCGGGTTTAAATGTAATAGTTATATTTAAATTTAATTCTTGCACCCTAAGTTTGACCTTTTGGTTCACTTGGTGGCTCTAGTGAACCAAACTAGAATAAAAGTCCATAATCAATCTGGGTAGAATATAGTATTCTATATGTGCATGATTACTATATATATATATATATTATATATTATCCAATATGTTTCGCATGTCAAATAATATGACGCGTATTTTATATATATATATATGTGTGTGTGTGTGTGTGTGCATGCGCGCTAAACAAGATGAGACTAATAATAATAAACCCCTCAAAGAAATCATATTATGTCCTAAGCGTTCAAAGATATTAGGAATATCGAACGTCGCCTTCTAGCATGGTAAAGCAATAGAGTATTAAATATTTAATATGAGTTTGTTGTGCACACACAAGGCGAGTATTAAATATTTAAGATGTTGTTTTATCACATTTGATGCTTATCAAGGAATTGAACATTACTACTTTGTTGTGCACACACAAGCGCGGTCTTTTTCTCTTCACATTTATGGAAGTTCTAGGTTAGACTTAACTTAGATTATTTTAGTTCGGATGTGCACACACTTGACCATTATAATCTAAGAGGCAAAAGACAAGGAGTTACATAGTGATGTAATTGACAATAATTGTCTACCTATTTATTTATATATAGTTTGTTGTGCACACACAAGGCTATATACATTTGAAATAAGATCCTTATTCTCACTAGAAAATCTTTAATTAGATTTGTCGAACTATATAATGAGGGTAATATAGTTTGATGAAAATAGTGGGAGATACCAATTTAAATAAAGACCTAATTTATTTTGATGATTAATAAAATGAATGTATGCTAAAATGTTGTCTATTTCACATGCAGAATTTAAAAATGTCAAACTCACTATCACTGCGTAGCATACTTGATGTTAACAAACTGACCGGACCGAATTACACGGACTGGTTAAGGAATCTGAGAATTGTTCTCACTACTGAAAAGATTTCTTATGTCCTAAATTCGCCAGTCCCTGCAAATGTTGCAGAAATAGCCAATGAGGAAGAGATTGCTACTTTCAGAAAGTGGCAAGATGATGCAATCCTGGCTCAATGCATCATGCTCGCATCCATGAGTAATGAGCTTCAGCGTCAGCATGAAACTATGGATGCTCCTGCTATATTGCTGCACCTCAAAAGTTGTATGGTGAGAAAAGTAGGACTGCTAGATATCAGATATCTAAGGAGCTCTTCCGATCTCGTATGACCAAGGGCACTACAGTTGAGACTCATGTCCTTAAGATGATCAATCTGATTGAACAACTTGGACAGTTTGGGTTCGTGATGGATGGGGAGTTAAGTCAAGATTTGATCTTGCAGTAACTCCCGGACACCTCACAATTTGTTGTGAATTTAAGATGAATAAGTTGGACGTCAGCTTGCCTGAGTTACTTAACATTCTGAAAACTGCTAAAGGTCACTTCTCATCCAACAAGAACCAAGTCTTACTAGTGGATGATTCTTCTAAGAAAAGTAAGAGGCCTAAGGTATCTTCTAAAAAGAAGAAAAACAAGAAGGCTAAGGGCAAGGTGAAAATAAAGGATAAAAAGAAACCTGATCCAGATAACAAAGGAATTTGCTACCATTGCAATAAGCCGGAACACTGGAAGAGGAACTGCAAGGAGTATCTTGCGGACCAAAAGAAGCTTGGAGAAGCTTCGACTTCTGATCTAGGTTTGTTTATGATTGCAATTAATTTTTCTAAAAGTCAAAATTCTACTTGGGTATTGGATACCGGCTGTAGTTCTCACATATTTAATAATATGCAGGGACTAAGCAGAAGTAGAAAGCTGAACAAGGATAAAGTCGTCCTACGAGTGGGAAATGGAGCAAAGGTTGCTGCATTAGCTCTAGGAACTTATTGTTTAGCACTGCCTACGGGCAAGTCCATTAGTTTAAATAATTGTTATTATGTTCCAACACTCATTAGAAACATTATTTCAATTTTTGTATTGGATATGGATGGTTTTGATATTATAATAAAGAACAACAGTTGTTCTATTTATAATAAAAATGTTTTATATGGTGTTGGCAATTTGCTGAATGGACTTTACATACTTGACTTGCATGGAAATATACTTCAAATTGAACAAACTAAGAAAAAAAAGATGATATTAATTATACTTTTATGTGGCACTGTAGACTCGGTCACATCAATGAAACAAGATTAATCAAGTTGTATAAAGATGGACTTTTAGAGCTATCTGATTACGAATCATATCCAACTTGTGAATCCCGTATCATGGGTAAGATGACTAAATCCCCTTTTAGTGGAAAAGGAGAAAGAGTTACAGAGTTATTAGCGTTGGTACACACAGACGTATGTGGACCTATGACAACGAACGCACGAGGAGGGTATTCTTATTTTATTACTTTCACTGATGATCATTCTAGATTTGGATATGTGTATTTAATGAAATACAAATCTGAATCATTTGAAAAGTTCAAGGAATTCAGAAGTGAACTAGAGAAGCAAACTGGTAAGAGTATTAAGATTCTTCGATCGGATCGAGGAGGGGAATATTTAACCAATGAGTTTCTAAATTGTCTCAAAGAAAATGGAATAATCTCACAATGGACTCCACTAGGGACGCCACAGTTGAATGGTGTATCTGAAAGGAGAAATCAAACATTGTTGGACATGGTTCGTTCCATGATGAGTTTTACCGACCTTCCAGTATCCTTCTGGCTTTATTCCCTAGAAACGGCTGCATACCTACTTAACAAGGTATCTACCAAATCCGTCCCAAAGACCCCATATGAAATATGGACAGGGAGAAAACCTAGTCTTAAGAATGTTAAGACTTGGGGTTGTCCAGCTTATGTCAAAAGGTTTGAGCATGATAAGCTGAAGACTAGATCCGACAAGTGTAGATTTGTGGGATATCCTAAAGAAAGTTTAGGATATTATTTCTATCATCCTACTGATCAAAAGGTGTTTGTTGCGAAACATGCTGCCTTCTTGGAAAAGGAGTTTATCCTTGAAGGGGTCAGTGGGAGTAAGATATATCTTGAAGAAGTTCAAGAACCGCAAAATACTACGGATCAAAGTCAGGTACCTGACTAAGTAGAAGAATCTACTATACCACTACCTATTCGTAAATCTGGAAGAGTACCGAAGATACCTGATAGGTATGGATTCATCATAGAGGATGATGATGAGGTACGCATCATAGATGATGATGATCCATTGACTTACGAAGAGGCTATGAGTAGAAAAGACTCAGAGAAATGGGTAGAAGCCATGAAATCCGAGATGGACTCCATGTATGAAAACCAAGTATGGACTTTGGTTTCACCACCTGAGGGTATTAAGCCTATTGAGTGCAAATGGGTCTTCAAGAAAAAGACTGGAGTGGATGGCAAGGTAGAGACCTATAAGGCCCGACTGGTTGCAAAAGGTTTCAAATAAAGACAAGGAGTTGACTATGATGAAATTTTCTCACCTGTAGCTATGCTCAAGTCCATTCGGATTTTGCTTGCAATTGCAGCTTATTATGACTACGAGATCTGGCAAATGGACGTGAAAATGGCCTTCCTCAATGGAGAGCTTGAGGAGAATGTATATATGATACAGCCAGAGGGTTTTGTTTCAACGGTTGGAACAAACCAAGTCTGTAAGCTACAACGATTCATTTATGGATTGAAACAAGCTTCTCGAAGATGGAACATCCATTTTGATGAGATAATCAAAAAGTTTGATTTTATCAAAAATGAGGATGAACCTTATGTGTACAAGAAGGTTAGTGGGAGCGCTGTTTCATTCCTTGTATTATATGTTGATGATATATTACTGATAGGGAATGATGTTCCTATGCTACAGTCGATCAAAATTTGGTTATCCAAACACTTATCCATGAAGGACTTGGGTGAGGCATCCTATATTTTGGGGATAAAGATCTATAGAGATAGATCTCAAAGGATGCTTGGCTTGACCCAAGGAAAGTACATTGACTCGATGCTAAAGAAGTTTAGCATGGAAGATTCCAAGAGAGGTCTTATGCCGATGAGCCATGGAATACATCTCTCCAAGAAACAGGCCCTAAAGGCACCTGAGGAGAGAGACCGTATGAGTAAGATTCCTTATGCTTCAGCAATAGGATTTATCATGTACGGTATGATATGTACTAGACCAGATATCGCTCATGTACTTAGTGTAACAAGCAGATATCAGTCGAATCCAGGAGAAGAGCACTAGAAGGCAGTAAAAAACATCCTAAAGTACTTGAGAAGAACTAAGGATGCATTTCTTGTCTACGGTGGGTCTGAATTGAAACTAGAGGGCTATACAGACTCAAGTTTTCAAACGGACCAAGATGACAGTAAATCCGTTTTAGGGTATGTATTTACCTTAAACGGAGATGCAGTGAGTTGGAAAAGTTCCAACTCAGTGACAGAGGCAGAGTACATAGCTGCAAGTGAAGCTACAAAGGAAGCTGTTTGGATGAAGAAGTTCATAACTGAACTTAGAGTGGTTCCAAGCATTAAAGGAGTCGTACCTTTATTCTGTGACAACACCGGAGCTGTTGCGCAGGCTAAAGAACCTAGGTCTCATAAGAAATCCAAACACGTGTTGCGGCGGTTTCATTTGATTAGAGAGATCATTGAAAGAGGAGATGTCACCCTGGAGCGTGTAGACTCTCAAAGCAACATTAAAGATCTATTTACTAAAGCTTTAACACAACAGCAGTTTGATCGTCACTTAGAGAAGATGGGTATTAGATACCATGGTGATTGGCTTTAGTGCAAGTGGGAGATTGAAAGTAGTATGCACACAAGCCAATCATATTTGATATGATGTAGCATATACTTTGTAATCTTATTCATTTATTAATAAAAAAATTGATTTTCTTAAAAGGCATTTTACATTATCTACATAGTGTTGTTATATTAAATGTGATAAACCCATAGTTTTGAGCAATGCTTTTAGAATCATGATGGTGATTATGTTAATGAGATCTAAATTCTAGATAGCTCACAAACTAAAATCGTTCCTAATCGTTGGATTACTAAAAAGGGAATTAGTGAATCCGGATAGATTAGTACATACGTTGCTTGCTCTTAAGAAGAGGACGATTGATCTCATAATCATTTGTGTAGAGACACTAAAACAAGTATATAGGTGCTTATTGGAGAATAAGTACACTGAACGTGGCTCGCTAAGGAATACCTAATGGAGCTTTACTCGCCTGTCAATAGGAATTCCTCTAGTGATAGTAGTACAAGTGATCCTTGGACTTGAGATCATCATAGTACTTTTGTATGATGAGTTATACTTTGACATGTCCCTTAAGACCTTTAGGGTATATCAAAGGGTATGATTGAGTATAATAAGTTGTACATGGAGATAGGTGAATGATCAACAAAGAATTTACCTCGTCTAGTAAAAGATGTTAATGTCCTATGTGATTCGATAAATAATAACTCAGTAGTCCTTGGCCAAGGCAGAATGAAATTAGAAAGGAGTTTCTAATTTGCATTATTTAGAGTTGTGCATTTGGGAATCGAAATACATATAATTAAATAAAATAAGACTTGACAGTAATTCCATGTCTTATATTTAATTGGGACATTGTATGGTAGAAGGATTGAATTGTACGGTAACTATGCACAGAAAGGTTCTTTTGTGATTAATGTTGAAATCTATATTGTCTGGAAAGTCGTTGATCGCTAAGGGGCTTACCCTTATTGTAGAATAAATATTATTTATTTAAATGAATTAAATAGTTTAATTTATTTATTTAAATATAATTAGAATTGTTCTAATTGATTTATTCACAACTGGTTTAATATTTATTTAAGAAGTGAATGGAATAATTGTAATAATAAGTTAAGTGTATTTAATTTAGTCTATAGAGATAGAATAAATTAAATAGCTTAACATTTATTATTTAATATTTTGAAAATATTAAATATAAATTAATAAGAGGAGTTTTATTATTATTATTACTATTACTATTATTTAATTCCTAATAGGGATTGAGAATTAATTAATAGAAGTACTCTCTCATGAATTTCTAATTGGATTAGGAGCATAATTAATTAAAGGAGTTTAATTATAATAAAAACCCTAATCCTAAATAGTTTAGGGAAGGGTTTTCCTACATCTATAAATAAGAGGAGTCGTATCATAAATTAGGGTTACACACTCTTGCATTAGATTGTGGAGAGTACTTGCAATTTCTATAGAAATAGAAATTAGGGTTTTGCCAACACCCATCTTCTTGAATAACTATTCTTCCTTGGTGGATCACCTCTAGAGGCCAAACACTTGGGTGGTTAACGTTGATCAAGCGAAGAAATTTAGTCGATGGATTTCAAGGAGAACGCAAAGGAATTGGAGGTGAACTTGTACCCGAGGAAGCTTTGATTCACGAGAGTATAATTCTCTATCCCTATCTCTTTCGTTAATTGATAATTGAACACAAGGAAAGATCATGGTGATGGTTTGTATGAAAAATTTTAAAATCCGTTTTATCACGCTTACGCCCTATTTATATAATTTGATTGCATAGTTGCGTTATATACAAACCCAACATAAGTAACTTTGATTTCTCGGTTGACAATTATATGCTATTAATTAGTTCAAATGAGAGAGTTAGGATATTCAAATGAAGTGTTGGGGGAAATTGCAATCTTAGACTTGTTAATATTAGATTTCATTATCTTAACGCTTTTCATAACTCCTTATTATTGTTAAACACAAAAAAAACTCAAATCATTAATTGTCTAAATAAAATCGAAACGATATATAGTTGGTACTTGGGATACACTAGAGATAATTCCCTGTGGGTTCAAGAATTAAATTAAATTAAACTAGTAATTTAACTACTCTATTAACAAGGATTAAATTCAGATTTTAAGACTTAAGATTACAATTTCTCCCAATGTTGCATCTAAATTTCCTATCTCCCTATTTAATTATACGGTCACAATGAATTATTAACCGAGAATTCGTTAGTATTTATATGCCTCTTTCGATGGTCATATAAACATATCCTTTCTAAATCCACCACAATGGGAATAGAATCGGAAAGAAACATCCTAGCTAAATAACTTACTATTCTCCTATATAAATTAAGTTAACAAGGATTTTAAGCATAGATTCTCCAATTGGTTGCATATGGCATATAGGTATATCCCTATCCTATACACGAATCATGAATTTCATCTCATGCAGAAAACACAAACATATGTTATCATATTCAGATCTAAACATATAATCCATCTCCCAATTTCATATAAATTATCCCATTAATTACTAGCTAGTTAATTAATACATTAACACACAAAACAATAAACCAATTCATATGGTGCCAATTAAAAAGGAAGAAAATTAATTTAAACTACACATTGCGTTCAATTGCAATCTTAAATAAAATTTAGCTCATAACTGAAAAAGAAATCAAATTAATAAAATAATCCATCATGTTCAAGAATACAAAAATTAAAGGAGAAAGGAAGAGATAAGAATTCGTGTTTATGCGCGATATTCACTTTGACCTTCAATCCTTGCAATCCTTCCTTTGAATTCTTCTTCAGATATGAAAATAAACCTTCTTCTATTTATATTCTTCTCTAATCTACTACTAATTATGTTAATTCTCTAGGTTTTTCTCTCCTTATTTTATGCCTCACATTATGTATTTATAGGTTACAAGTCCAATTTGGAGTCAAAAACATGCAAAAATGCGTTAAAACTAAAACTAAGCATCTCATCCCTTCAAATAGAGCGCCTAGGCACTACAATGCAGAATCTTGACAGCCCCCAAGCGCCTAGGCGCTGGAAATGAACTAGAAATGGGCGCCTCGGCGCTGGCCCCTTTTCTAGAATTTTCTACATCAACGTCCATTAGTAAAATGATCATAACTCTCTCATCCGAGGTCCGATTAGGACGATTCAAGATGTTCCAGAAAGCTAAGAAGTAGATCTACAACTTTTATTCTTTGAGAATTGAGAGATTCTAGCTGGATCAAGATCGAAATTAGGCTCTAATTGACTGTTATGTCAATGACAACTCCAAACTTTGATCTTTGTTGATAAAAATGCCATAATTTTTGATCCGTGAGGAGTTACGGGACGTACCACCTATCAAATCGAACTCGATGAGCTCTACAATAAAATTCAAATCCCAAATCATGAATATGCATCCAACTTTGCATTAAAAAGCCTTCAATTTTCCTTTCTTACATTTGTTTGCATATTGTACTCCAAAAGATGTCTGAAGTGTGTTTCCTTGCTTCTTCCTACAAAATAACATAAAAACACTATAAATACCTAATACTAACTTAAAATACTTAAGACATCATAAATTATTAAGTCAAACATACTCAATTCGTATGTATAAAACTCACTCATCAATGGGTAATAAATCCAAAGTGATAATTATTTAATTTATGAATTTAGTTTACAATAAAAAATAATTAAGTCCTATTGACTATGTGTGTTGGCCCAATGAGAATTAATATTGGGTGGACTAATGAATGCATTTGGCATGAGAATTAAATAGCCCAAAGCTTTATTCACTAATGAAATTAGTAGGATGACTTTTGGCCCAATGATTTCATCCTAACACTTAAGTGTGTGAAGCCCAAATGGAATTGAATTTAGTTTATGCACATGGCCCAATTGTGATCAACAAAGGGGTCCAACTTCTAGAAGGCACCATGTGGGAAATAGGATAAAAAAAATAATAAAAACATAGTACTCCCTCTCGCCCAAATTCGGCCAAGAGGCCTAGGGTAGCCATGATGCGCAATTTGTTTTATTGAGATTTAGCCATGTGGGGGAAATCATGGGTAGGATATGGCCTAAGTGTAGTCTTAGGTTAGGTTTTCCTAATTTTGAGTAACCATTGGATCAAAAAATCTTATGGCGGTTAAATACGTGTATTATACATGTATATTGATATTATACATATGTGAATTCTCCTATAAATAGGAGTTCCCAATTCATAAGTGAATTTGCTTGAAAATTTGCTAAGTGTTGCTAAAGAGAAAATAGTGAGAGATGGAGAGAAAAAGAAAAACCTAGAGGAAGTTCTTTCAAGTTGGTGGTTCAAGAGGAGTCTTGGAAAAGAAAAAGTGGAGGCCTTCTACAAGTTGATCTCTAAGAGAAAAAGAGCTCATAGAAGGTATAATACTTTCTCACTAGAATATATTCAAGTTTATGAGTATAGTTAAATATGTAGATAATCTTGCATGCTTGGTTGTGGGAGTTTTGTTTGTTGCGGGATCATGAAGGATCTGAAGAGATAAGGATGGGTATTGGAAGGAGAATATGTGATTTGTATGCTTTATATGTGTTTTAGGTTAAAATGAACCATAAGAATGCATGTGAGCATGAAATCTAAATTATAATATTAGAAAATATGAGATTTGATGTTAAATGGCATAAAATATGTAAGTTATGTGCTTGATCTAAAATTTTTATGTTGAACATCTATAAAATATGAAAACATTCCAAGTGGAATCATCGAAAACGGGGTTAAAACGAACTTGTGGCAAATCATTTAGTAAAACATGTCGAAAGTGACACCCTAGCTTGGAAAAACAATAAGTTTGGCTAGGTAAATATTTTGAAAATTGTTTAAGAGATCAAATATTAAAGATATGTGAGTTTATGAGATAATGAAATTGGTTTGAACTCATTTAGATAAGAAATGAACAAGTTATGCAAGATTGAATCAAAAGAGGTAGAAATCAAAAAGAAACTCAACTTGAGCACTTTGCCCTCCAGCGCTGGGCCGGTTTCCCAGTTGACCAGATCCAGGTCAAACCGTGTCGGGTCGGATCAGGCTGGGTTGGATCTGGTCAAACCGGTCAGAAAAATAATTTATATATATATATATCATAGTAATAATAATAAACATTAATAATAAATTCAAATTATTTATTTGTAAGGGGTAATAAGAAGGATACATGGAAAAAGAGTAAACGAATAAAATAATAATTAATAATTATTTTATTCGTAAAGCACGGTAAAGTTGATAATTAAAGATTATTCATGAAACTTGAAGGGACAAATAGAATAATGATGAAATTATTTTATTTGTGAGGTAAATAATGAAAATGATTTGAAAGAATATTAATAAAGAATATTGTGGAGTAAAGAATGACTAAACAAATGAATTGATAACAATGATTATTTCGCTTGTGTGAGGTAACTACGAGAAGAAATAGATAATCATTAAAGACAATGATGAAGACTATTGGAGAAAGGGTTGACCAAATAAAATCAAGTTATTTTATTTGTGAAGACGTTTAATAAATAATGAATAATATGAAGAAGGGTTTAAACAATTATTGTATCAATTACCTTACTTGTGGAAGACTAATAAGGGGCTATCTAGTAAAGGTGACAAAGAGAGGTGAAACAAGTAAGATAATGATGAAGGATTAGTGTAGGGTTATGGAGAAGGGATATGAAGTAATGTTAGATCGATATAAGTGTCATTATACAATAGAGACTAATCGGTAGACCGAATTACAACTTATATATGTAGGTCGATCGAGGCGCGCTAAGCTTAAGGAAGGAAAAACAGATATATCAGGCAAGTTCCTAACTTACACAACTTTGTATATTGTGCAAGTTCCTAATTATTGTTATGAATTCATATATATTGTAAGCTTCTTAACTTGTACACTCAGTGTTTTGTACAAGTAAACTAGATGTTATATTAATTGCATAAACTTCTTACTTGTACACTCTTATTGTTTCGTATAAGTTTGTAATTAAAGGAAATTGTTGAACTGCTATTGATTGAATAAGATCATTCTTATATCCACGCTTATGAAGATTTCCCAAACAATAATATTAAACATTGAGAACCCGGAATCATATCCATTATTGAGAGAATAAGTCTATGTCATTTGATTCGGCTAGACTAATGACGGCATAAACTGTCGATTAAGATATTTTGAAAAAGCTATCCAAACCAATTGCTTTGGTGCGGAATTCTTGTATGATGAGATGAACATTATTTATAAGTTGTGGATTCGACTTGCGCGCATATATGATTAAATGTTATGCATAACGTAAGATACTGTTAACTGAAGGTTTTTCAGCAACTATACTGTTAACTGAAAGTAGTATGCACACAAGTCAATCATATTTGATGTGATGTAGCATATACTTTGTAATCTTATTCGTTTGTTAAAGGCATTTTACTTTATCTACATCGTGCTGTTATATTAAATGTGATAAATCCATAGTTTTGAGCAATGCTTTTAGAATCATGATGGTGATCATGCTAATGAGATCTAAATTCTAGATAGCTCACAAACTAAAATCGTTCCTAATCGATGGATTACTAAAAAGGGGATTAGTGAATCCGGATAGATTAGTACATACATTGCTTGCTCTTATGAAAAGGATGATTGATCTCATAATTATTTGTGTGGAGACACTAAAGCAAGTACGTAGGTGCTTATTAGAGAATAAGTTCACCGAACATGGCTCGCTACGGAATACCTAATGGAGTTTTACTCGCCTGTCAATAGGAATTCCTCTAGTGATAGTAGTACAAGTGATCCTTGGACTTGAGATCATCATAGTATCTTGTGTATGATGAGTTATACTTTGACATGTCCCTTAAGACCTTTAGGGTATATCAAAGGATATGATTGGGTATAATAAGCTATACATGGAGATAGATGAATGATCAACAAAGAATCTACCACTTATAGTAAAAGGAGAGAATGTCCTATGTGATTCGATAAATGACGACTTAGAAGTCTTTGGCCAAAGCAGAATGAAATTAGAAAGGAGTTTCTAATTTGCATTATCAGAGTTGTCCATTGGAGAATCGAAATGCATATAATTAAATAAAATAAGACTTGATAGTAATTCCATGTCTTATATTTAATTGGGACATTGTATGGTAGAAGGATTGAATTGTACGGTAACTATGCACTGAAAGGTTCTTTTGTGATTAATGTTGAAATCTATATTATCTGAAAAATCGTTGATCGCTAAGGGGGCTTACCTTTATTGTAGAATAAATATTATTTATTTAAATAAATTAAATAGTTTAATTTATGTATTTAAATAAGATTAGAATTGTTCTAATTGATTTATACATAATTGGTTTAATATGGAGAACCTAAAGGGTCACACCGCAAAAGAAAAATATTTGTTTAAGAAGTAATGACATAATTGTAATAATAAGTTAAGTGTATTCTAATTAGATTAGGAGTTTAATTAATTAAAGGAGTTTAATTAAAATAAAAACCCTAATCCTAAATAGTTTAGGAGGGTTCCCTATATCTATAAATAAGAGGAGTCTTATCATGATTTAGGGTTAGATGGTTACACACTCTTCCATAAGAATTGGAGAGAGAGAGAGTACTTGCAATTTTTATAGAGATAGAAACTAGGGTTTTGCCAACACCCATCTTCTTGAACAACTATTATTCCTTGGTGGATCACCTCTAGAGGCCAAACACTTGGGTGGCTAACGTTGATCAAAGGAAGGAATTTAATCGGTGGAATTCAAGGAGAACGCGAAGGAATTGGAGGTGAACTTGTACCTGAGGAAGCTTTAATTCACGAGGGTATAATTCTATATCTCTATCTCTTTTGTTTAATTGATAATTGATCACAAGGATGATCATGGTGATGGTTTGTATGAAAAATTTTAAAATCCGTTTTATTGCGCTTCCGCACTATTTATGTAATTTGATTGCATGTTCGTGCTATATACAAACCTAACAGTAGTATCAGAGCCTAACCTTGTGCTAATTATCGATTATTATGATTCCATGTATGTATGGGTATGCGATTGGATCGATTTTCTGGGCAACGGAAAAAAAAATTCGAAGTCTGCTACGCGGCGCGGCCGCACCGCTTTTAGTTCATTCTGGAGCGCAGTCGCGCCCGAACCCAGAAATCGTTTCTGGGGGTGCAGCGCGGCCGCGCCGCTCCTAGTTCATTTTGGAGCGCGGCCGCGTCGGTCTGCAGATTTTGAATTTTTTTTTATTTTGATTTTATTTATTTTCAATTAAGATAAAAGGTTTATATTGAATTGAAATATAATTAAAATTAAAAGTTTTATTTTAACTTGGAATGAGATTCAACGTTAACTAGAATAAAGGAGTTTATTCTATTTTGGAATAGGATTCCATGTTTCCTAGAATAAAGGAGTTTATTCACATATGGAATAGGATTCCATGTTTCCTTAAAAAAAATATAAAGATGTTTATTTTGATAAGGAATAAGATTCAACATATTTTATTTTCCAATAATTTTAAGTTAAAATAAAAGAGTTTGTTTTGAACTTGAAATTGGAGTCCATGTTAATTGAAATAAAAGAGTTTATTTTGATTTGGAATTTGATTAAAATAAAGGAGTTTATTTTATTCAAAATTGGATAAAATAAAATAAATAAGTTTATTATGATTTAAATTTTGATTAAAATAAAGGAGTTTATTTTTGTTTCAAAATTAGATTTCTAGTAAACTTTTAATTGCCCATTAAATGATATCAATGCATATATGGAATGGTTTTATTATTCATGAGATGAATGTTATTTATTGATACATATGGAGATATGTATGATAATAAATAGCGATGAATTATGGACTACTGACCAATGTGTGATTGGATTTATTTTAGTGGATGCTTGAATGAATGGGTTTTTATAAACGGGGTCTGCGTACCTCGTCTTCTCTAGTTTTTCTTGATGTAAATTCTATCTTCTTCCTATGTACCTCCCCTTGACTGCTGATCAAGGTTTCTATTTATTGTAAATAGTTTATGTAATAGGTTTAGTTAAAATTAATTGAAGAATTGGAGACAAAGGAGCAAGGAGCGCTTGAAAACCCGTTTGTAATGGAGCCCGAGTTTAAATGTAATAGTTATATTTAAATTTTGTTCTTGCACCCTAGGTTTGACCTTTTGGTTCACTTGGTGGCTCTAGTGAACCAAACTAGAATAAAAGTCCATAATCAATCCGGGTAGAATATACTATTCTATATGTGCATGCTTACTATGTATATATTATATATTATACAGCATGCTTCGCATGTTAAATAATATGACGCGTATTTTATATATTTATGTGCTTCCGCGCTAAACAAGATGAGACTAATAATAACAAACCCCTCAAAGAAATTATATTAAGTCCTAAGCGTTCAAAGATATTGGGAATATCGAACGTCGCCTTCTATCATGGTAAAGCGATGGAGTATTAAACATTTTATATGAGTTTGTTGTGTCACACAAGGCAAGTATTAAATATTTAAGATGTTGCTTTATCACATTTGATGCTTATAAACAGACTGAACGATGTTGTTTTGTTGTGTCACACAAGGACAGTGTTTTTCTTTCGAATATATGGAAGTGCTAGGTTGGACTTAACTTGGATAATTTTGATTCGGATGTGTCACACTTGATCAAAATAATCTAAGAGGCAAAACATAAGGAGTTACATAGTGATGTAATTGACAATAGTTGTCTATCTACTTATTCATATATAGTTTGTTGTGTCACACAAGACTATATACATTTGAAATGGGATCCTTATTTTCACTAGCAAATCTTTAATTAGATATGTCGAACTATATAGGGAGGGTAATATAATTTGATGAAAATATTGGGAGATACCAATTTAAAATAAAGACCTAATTTATTTTGGTAATTAATTAAAATGAATGTATGCTAAAATGTTGTTAAATTACAAATTCATTTATAGAATTTTACGATGTCTAATTCACTATCATTGCATAGCATATTAGATGCTAATTAATCGGACCGTATTAAACGGACTAGTTAATAAATTTGAGAATAGTTCTCAAGGCTGAAAAGCTATCTTATGTCCTTAATATATCTATCCCTGCAATGATTGCAGACAATGCCTCTGAGGAAGAGATTGTTACTTTTAAGAAAGTTGTAAGATGATGCACAGTTGGCTCAATGCATCATGCTCGCATCCATGAGTAACAAGCTTCAGCGTCAGCATGAAACTATGGATGCTCCTACTATACTCCTACACCTTCAAGGAGTTGAAGGGTGAGGAAAGTAGGACTATTAGATATCAGATATCTAAGGAGCTTTTCCGATCTAGAATGATCGATGGCACTACAGTACAAACATATGTCCTAAAATGATCAATCTGATTGAACAATTGGGACAACTAGGTTTTAATGGATGGAGAGTTGATCCAAGATTTGATCTTGCAATCACTTCCGGATTCTTTCTCACAAATTGTTATGAATTTCCACATGAACAAGCTATATGTCAGCCTGCCTGAGTTGTTTAAACATGTTGAAAACTGTAAAGAGTCACTTTCCAACCAAGAAAGACCAAGTCTTACTGGTAGATGATTCTTCCAGGAAGCGGAAGAGGGCCAAAGGATCTTCTTAAAAGAAGAACAATTCAAAGAAGGTAAATGAAAAGGCAAAAATAAAGGACAATAAGAACAAGACTGATGCAGATAGCAAATGAGTTTGCTTCCACTGCAATAAGCCTAGATACTAGAAAGGAAACTGTAAGGAGAATCTTACAGAGGCTAACCAAAAGAAGCTTAGTGAAGTTTCGGTTACAAATACAGGTTTGTTCATGATTAAAAATAAATCTTTCTGTGTCAAGGTTCTACTTGGGTATTGGATACCGGCTGTAGTTCTCACGTATGCAGTCCAATGCAGAGACTAAGCAGAAGTAGAAAGCTAAACAAAGAGTAAGTAATCTTATGTGTGGGAATGGAGCAAAGGTTGCTGCATTAACCATAGGAACTTATAGTTTAGCATTACCTACGGGCAAGTCTATTAAGTTAATAAGTTGTTATTATGTTCCAGTTCTCATTAGAAATATTAGAACTTTCGTTGTTGGACAAGGAAGGTTCTGGTATTATATTTAAGAACAATTGTTGTTCTATTTTAATGATAATATTTTGTTTGAAACTGGAAGATTACTTGATAGACTTTGTATACTTGACTTACATGAAAAACATTTTGCAAATTGAATAAACTAATAAAAGAAAAGGAGATGGTCATTCAAAGAGTTGAATGTGTGTCTTTGATAAAATACAAGTCTGAATCATTTGAAATGTTCAAAGAATTCAGAAGTGAAACATATTGACAAAGTATTAAGATTCTTTGATCAGATCGAGGAAAGAATACTTGTGCAATGAGTTTCTAGATCATCTCAAAATGGTATTTTCTCATAATGGACACCTCCTGATACGCAATAATTGATTGGTGTATCTAAAAGGAGAAATTGTACCTTGTTGGACATAGTGCAGTCCATAATGATTTTTACCGACATTCTAGTATCCATCTGGGGTTATGCCCTAGAAACGGCTGCATATCTACAAAAATAAGGTAACCTCAAAAATCCGAGCCCAAGACTCCATAAAGGTTATGGATAGGAAGGATTCCAACTCTTAAGTATGTTAAGATAAATGTGAAAAAGGTTTTAAAGATAAGTTTGGGACAAAATATGACAAGTGCAGACTTATGGGATATCCTAAAGAAAGTTTAGGGTATTATTACTATAATCCTACACGCTGCCTTCTTAGATAAAGGTGTTTATCATTGAAGGAGCTAGTAGGAGGGTAATAGATCTTGAAGGAGTTCAAGAACCACAAAGCACTTTAAGTCGAACCGAGGAACCTGTAGATAGACCTATTGTACTACAACCGAATCATAAATCTGGAAGAGTACCGAAGATACCTGGGAGATATGGATTCATCATAGAGGATGATGATGAGGTACGCATCATAGAGGATGATGATCTAGTTATATACGATGAGGCTATGAGTAGAAGACACTCAGAGAAATGGCAGATGGCCATGAAATCCGAAATGGACTCCATGTATGAGAACCAAGTATAGTCTCTGGTTACTCCACAAAAAGGGCATAGTGCCTAGAGGGTGAATATGGGTCTTTAAGAGAAAGACTGGGGCAAATGGCAAGGTGGAGACCTATAAGACCATACCTGTTTAAAAGGTTTTTCAAGTCAAGGAGTTGACTGTGATAAAACCTTATTACCGGGTAATGCTCAAGTCCATTTGGATTTTGCTTGTGATTGCAGCTTATTACGAAATCTGGCAAAATGGATGTGGAGACGCCCTTCCTCAATGAAGACTTGAGGAGAATGTATGTATGATACAGCCAGAGAAATTTGTTTCAAAGGTTGAAGAAAATCGTGTTTTAAGCTACAATGATCCATTGATGGATTGAAGCAAGCTTCTCAAAGATGGAACATTCGTTTTGATGAGACAATCAAAAGAGTTTGATTTTATCAAAAACGAAAATGAACCTAGTGTGTACAAAAAGGGTTAGTGGAAGCACTGTGACATTCCTAGTATTATATGTTGATATACTACTGATAAGGAATAACACACCAATTCTACAATCAGTAAAGATAAAATTGTCTAAACATTCCTCCATGAATGACTTGGGAGGAGCATCCTATAAATTGGGGATATAAATCTATATATATATATATATATAGATTTAAAAGGATGTTCGTCTTGACCCATGGAACGTATATTCATTTGATGCTAAAGGCGTTTAGCATGACAAACTTCAAGAGAGGTCTTATGATGATGAGCCATGGAGTGTATCTCTCTAAAATTGTCCCCAATTGAAAGAGAGATCGCATGAGTTACTATCATGTATGCAATGAATATACAAGGCTTGATGTTGATCAGTCATATTCTGGAGGTGATCACTGTAAGACAGTGATAAACATCTTTAGGTACTTAACCGGTACTGAAGATGTGATCATGATTCATGGTAGGTCTGAGTTAAAACTAGAGGGCTAAACAAACTCATGTTTTTCAGATGACCAAGACGATAACAAATCCACTTTAAGGTAAAACGTTACCTTGAAAGGTGGTGCAGTGAATTGGAAAAGTTCCAAACAGCAAAGAGTTGTTGGTTTAGTGACAAAGACAAAGTATATAGCTGTAAATGAAGCTACAAGTTTGATTGTTTGGATGAAGAGTTCATTACAGGACTAGGAATAGTTCCTAAGTCTCATCTTGGATTCGGACAAGTGTTGTGGAACTTTCATTTGATTAGTGGAATCATTGAAAGAGGAAAAGTCACTATAAAGATAATGGACTCTCAAGAACAACATTGCATATCCATCTACTGAAGCTTTATCCAACAGCAGGATGATCGTCACTTAGAGAAGAAGGGTATTAGATACCATGGCGATTGACTTTAGTGCAAGTGGGAGATTGAAAGTAGTATGCACACAAGCCAATCATATTTGATATGATGTAGCATATACTTTGTAATCTTATTCGTTTGTTAAAGGCATTTTACTTTATCTACATCGTGTTGTTATATTAAATGTGATAAACCCATAGTTTTGAGTAATGCTTTTAGAATCATGATGGTGATCATGCTAATGAGATCTAAATTCTAGATAGCTTACAAACTAAAATTGTTCCTAATCGATGGATTATTAAAAAGGGGATTAGTGAATCCGGATAGATTAGTACATACGTTGCTTGCTCTTATGAAAATGATGATTGATCTCATAATCATTTGTGTGGAGACACTAAAGCAAGTATGTAGGTGCTTATTAGAGAATAAGTTCACGGAACGTGGCTCGCTACGGAATACCTAATGGAGTTTCACTCGACTGTTAATAGGAATTCCTCTAGTGATAGTAGTACAAGTAATCCTTGGACTTGAGATCATCATAGTATCTTGTGTATGATGAGTTATACTTTGACATGTCCCTTAAGACCTTTAGGGTATATCAAAGGGTATGATTGGGTATAATAAGTTATACATAGAGATAGGTGAATGATCAAAAAATAATCTACCACTTCTAGTAAAAGGAGAGAATGTCCTATGTGATTCGATAAATGACGACTCAGAAGTCTTTGGCCAAAGCAGAATGAAATTAGAAAGGAGTTTCTAATTTGCATTATCAGAGTTGTTCATTAGAGAATCGAAATGCATATAATTAAATAAAATAAGACTTGACAGTAATTCCATGTCTTATATTTAATTGAGACATTGTATGGTAGAAGGATTGAATTGTAGAGTAACTATGCACTGAAAGGTTCTTTTGTGATTAATGTTGAAATCTATATTATCTGGAAAGTCGTTGATCGCTAAGGGGCCTTACCCTTATTGTAGAATAAATATTATTTATTTAAATAAATAAAATAGTTTAATTTATTTATTTAAATAAGATTAGAATTGTTCTAGTTGATTTATTTACAACTGGTTTAATATGGAGAACCTAAAGGGTCACACCGCAAAAGAAAAATATTTGTTTAAGAAGTAAATGGCATAATTGTAATAATAAGTTAAGTGTATTTAATTTAATCTATGGAGATAGAATAAATTAAATAGCTTAATATTTATTATTTAATATTTTAGAAATATTAAATATAAATTAATAAGAAGAGTCTTATTATTATTATTACCATTACTATTATTTAATTTCTAATAGGGATTGAGAATTAATTAATAGAAGTACTCTCTCATAAATTTCTAATTGGATTAGGAGTTTAATTAATTAAAGGAGTTTAATTAAAATAAAAACCCTAATCCTAAATAGTTTAGGAGGGTTCCCTATATCTATAAATAAGAGGAGTCTTATCATGATTTAGGGTTAGATGGTTACACACTCTTGCATAAGAATTGGAGAGAGAGAGTACTTGCAATTTCTATAGAGATAGAAACTAGGGTTTTGCTAACACCCATCTTCTTGAACAACTATTATTCCTTGGTGGATTACCTCTAGAGGCCAAATACTTGGGTGGCTAACGTTGATCAAAGGAAGGAATTTAATCGGTGGAATTCAAGGAGAACGCGAAAGAATTGGAGGTGAACTTGTACCTGAGGAAGCTTTGATTCACGAGGGTATAATTCTATATCTCTATCTCTTTTGTTTAATTGATAATTGATCACAAGGATGATCATGGTGATGGTTTGTATGAAAAATTTTAAAATCCGTTTTATTGCGCTTCCGCACTGTTTATGTAATTTGATTGCATGTTTGTGCTATATACAAACCTAACATTAACCTTCTCAGAGTTCAGCGGTCTATAGTGACCCTCAGCCATAAAATATACTTGTGTTTTGAATTGTCAGGATTAGTCTTATTCAGATATCTTGTGATTAATTATTTAGGAAATATCTAAGCTTTGGAATTGTTCAAATCATAATTCTTGAAAATTTATTCATGTTTGATTCATTGATAATGTATCCTACATTATTCGAAATTGTTAAACTCATTGGAGCTATAAACCCTATCAACGATTGTTAGTTATTATTATCATATACTTGCTGAGCAAAATCGTTACTCATTCTTGCTTTATAACCTATCTTACAATTAAGACGGAGAAGGTCAGTGGTTCTGACAATAATAAAGGCAAGATTAAGGCAATCGAATAGCCTCATAATGTGATAGTAATATAAGTGATCCTTGAACTTGAGGTCATCATAGTATCTTGTATATACTTAGTTATATATTGTCATATTTCTTAATACTTTAGGGTATACTATAGGGTATGTTCGGATATAATAAAATGTATATAAAGATAGATGAATGGTCAACAAAGGATCTACCACTTTCAGTAAAGGGAGAGAATGTCCTATGTGATTCGATAAGTGACAACTCAGAAATTCCTGGCCAACGTTGAATGAAAATTAGAAACGAGTTTCTAATTTACATTAACTAGAGTTGTGCATTTTAGAATCGAAATATATATAATCAAATAAATAAAACTTGATAATAATTCTATGTTTTATATTTGATTGGAACATTGTATGGTAGAAAGATTAAATTGTATGGTAACTATTCACAGAATAGGTTCTTTGTGTTCTTTGTGATTAAACGTTGAATTCATATTATTCGGATAGTCATGATACATTATTTATAAGGTGTCACTCATGATGTAGAATAAATATTATTTATTTATATTTGAATTAAAGGAGTTTAATTTATTATAAATAATATTAGAATGGTTCTAATTTATTTATTCTACTTACCGGCTTAATATTGAACCTAGAGGGTCACACCATAAAAAGAGAAATATAATTAAAGAAGTGATTGACTTAATAATAATAAATTAAATGTATTTAATTTATTAGTGGAATAAATTAAATAGCTTAATATTTGTAATTAAATATTTGGAGAAATACTAAATTATAAATTAATAAGAGTAGTCTTATTATTATTATTATTATTATTATTATAATTAAATTGGTTAAATAATAATAATTTAGTATTTAGAGAAATACTAATATTTATAATTAAGTATTTGGAGAAATACTAAATTATAAATAAATAAGAGGAGTCATATTATTATTATTATTATTATTATTATTATTATAATTTAGTTCCTAATTAGATTGAGAATTAAATTAAAAACCCTAACTCCTAAAAGGTTTAGGAGAGAGGGTTAGTCTATAAATAAGAAGGGTCTTATTTGTGGGATAGACTAACGCTTATGCAACTCTTGCAAATATTTTCAAAACTCTAAAGAGTTAAGAGAGAAAACTAGGGTTAGCCACTCAAGGTCTAGTAGAACCTAAATTCATCTTCTTCAATAAATATTCTTTTGGTGAATCACCTCTTGGGCGTTGCACACTTTGAGTAGCGAACGTTTGATCCGAGGAATTGGAGAAGCGCAAAGGAAAAAAGGATTGGAGCTTGAAGATTACATCAAAGAGTTGATCATCTTCAAAGGTATATCTTTTATCCTCCTCAATTAATGATATTGCATAAGGTGATTCATGGGATTGCAGAAAAATTTTAAATTCTTATCATGCTATGCTTTCGTTGCTTTACAATATGATTGTATGCTTTGATCTTGTTTCTGCAAACCTACACCTCTGGCCCCAATTCGGTCACTAAGACCAGGATCCTTTGGCCCCCCAATTCGGTCACTAAGATCAGGAACCTCTGGCCCCCTAATTCGGTCACTAAGACTAAGACTCTCTGGCCCACCAATTCGGTCACTGAGACCAGAACCCTCTGGCCCCAATTCCTGTATGTTGATGTTTGTGGGTGTGCTCCTGAGTTGTCATTCAGGCTCCCTCATCTTCAGGTACTCAACAACTTGAGCATGATCATCTTCTTGATGTTCCTGATCTTCGACATTGATGTTTGACTTCCTCTGTTGCTCAGCAACTACATGATCATTGTTGATGAGCTACTAGGATGGCAATACAACTCTCTCTTTTTGGTACTTGACAGCTTCCCATGACAGTCTTCTAAGATGACAGTAAAGCTCCTTCCTTTAGGTACTTAGAAGCTTCTCATGATTGATATCAATATGACATTAATGTTCTTCTTCCTCTTGTACTTAGCAGCTCAGAACACATCTCTCGTTGTAGAGTTAATTTGCTCTACATCTTCATCTGTTTAGCTCTTTATGTTCTTGGTGGATCGTAGAATGTGTTCTTCCATTTTCCTTTTTGATCTTACACTCTACATTTTTCATGTTCATCCACTATCTCTCAAACCGTTCGCTCTTGATTTTGAATCTTGGTGTTCTTTTATAGTCTTTTATAGATTTTCCCATTACAAAGTGTCCGTTGGAACATTTAATGCATAGATTCTTTGATATCATTGATGTTGACTTTCTGGAGCTGTTGTGTCAGCGTACTTTTTGGCTCTGCACTTGTCACATCAAAATGCAGCTTTACTTACTTCTTTAACAGGTCACTTTCGGCAAACTAGCCAGTAGACACATCTTCACTTTCTACCAAGGATATATTGTTTGACACTTCAGGATCTTCTACTTTAACGTTCCATTGTCACTCTTTCTACCATACCTGACTTTGCTCTACGATCTGTTACCTTAGTAGAGTAATAAGAATCGTAGAGTTGAGCTATACGTTCTGCTCAACTATCTGCTCTACAAATGAATGTATTACGAAGCTTGGGCAGACTTAGCAGCTTTTATGATGTCAGAGACATATTTACGACCTGGTTGTATCTTTATAGCTTTACGATGTCAACTACTGCTATACGATTTTTAGATGACTCTGTGAACTGACTTAACCATTATGAAGTGGTATAGTACCTTTACGCATTAACCTTTCCTTATTGAACGATCCTTGAGTTACTTCAGCGATTGTTTGAACTTCTCTACATTCAGTCTTGATTCACTGATCTTTGTTTGTCTTTGCAATTCTTCATTTACTCTATGAGGTGAGCTTGTGTGTGACACCTCCAAATCCAGGTACTTCATTTCCACAGGATTTGGTGTTCACTATCCAAGTACATCACATCACATATAACTACCCATTCAAATATAAAGGAAAAACTATTAATTAAAATAAGAATCTTCTATTAAAGGGTTACAACATCATTAATAAATAAATCCCAGGTCATCTAACCTTAACATAACATCAAATGCGGAAACATAATCAAGTCTATTACATAAACATCAATAAAGCAAATACAACAAGTCTTCATCACTTGTTTGCTTTTCCTTTGCCTTTACTAGTGGACGGCTTGTCAACCCTTTTAACTTTAGCTGCAATGTTATTATGCAAGGGTGAGCAATGATTGCCCAGCAAGTACAACAACGACAATAATAATAACATGTGAAATAATCAATGGATATTGAATAATCGAAGATTTAGCTTTTGAGTCAAGAATATAAGACAAGATTCAAAAGAACTTATGAGGGTCTTAAGACCACGAACTATGTCCCAGGTTATCAAGTATTTTTACTTTAAACCTTTAACAGTCGTAAGACTATATGAACCTTAGTTCTCGTACTCAGGGGGATCAGCCCTTTGTACCATGTATGTGCACAACATCTTAACGCTAACGCGTAAATAAAATCCCCTATATAAGGGTTGTTCATCTCAGGTTGACATCGAAGTCCGCACCAAATGAAGTTTGGTTTGGATTTACTTCAATAACGTTTCTAGAATTTAGAACGCTCATCAACTATGGACTAGTCGGATCAATAAGGGTTCGCTAGTCAATCAAGGTTCAATAAAAATTGTAATTAATATTGGAGAATCAAAGACTAAATCTCGAAAAAGGTACAATTGGGTAAATTCTGTATAACTGAAGTATTACAAAAAGGAAATTAGAACTTCTCATTGAATCCATGAAATTGAATAGAATAGGAATAATAACTTGCTCAAGTAAGTAATAGCGTTATGAAGCTTGCATTCTAAGATAATGAAATTTAGGAACTTGCGTAATTGAAATCAAGGTAGTATTAGGTAGCTTGCTTTCAACAAAATAATAGATCAAGATAGAAACTTGCGTAAACGTAAAAGTAAGGATAAGATACTTGCCTCGTGTGTAGACTATAAATTTAAGACTCATGTTCTTTAATTAACCTATACATTCGGTTTATAAAGTAGTAACAATAATTAGTTACAGTATTATAAACACTTCAGGATTCATTCTCATCCAAATTTTTATTTTAATATCTCAGTTGACACCGGACAATCAGTGGGTATATGCTTACCACCCATTACAGTATTTTAGTATTCATTTTATACATTAGCCTAAGCTTTAGGTATGTCTACGATTTCATACCATGATTACAAAGAAGAATAAAATTTTTACACTCTTCTTTTTACTCTTTTTTTTTTGTTCCACCGCCGGGGCGGTGGGTTTCTTCACAAAATCCTCGCCGGTGCGAGCTTACCGTCGGGGCGGGAAATGTAATACATTTCTACCGCCGGGGCGAGACTACCGTCGGGGTGGGAAATATAGTTCATTTCTATTGCCGGGGCGAGCCTGCTGCTGGGGCGAGAAATGAATTTCATTTCTACCGCCGGGGCGGTGGACCTGAAACTCACTTCCTGCAGTTCACGAAGAACACAGAAAAATACCAAATTTGGCCAAAGTTGTCACAATTAACTGATTAAATTACTACCCATTCATCATATATGTTATGAAATCAAAATCCATAACAAACACAGTGATTTTAACATTATAGACAACCTAAACAAACCAATTAAAGGCTACAAATCCACTATTCATATTCTGTATTTACATATTGATACAGTTAACACAATTACTCACTGTGAATTCGTTTATTAACCAAATTAATCCGTTAAACTCTTGTTTTCTTCGTTTTTACAAGCATAAACATAATTAGCCATCAATTTAACCAATTAACATGCAAAACAAGTATCAATTTCATACATTTAAGTCATGTTCGTACACAACTACTCTGTAAATTCCAGTACAGTAATATAAACACGATTTCATGGATTTAATTACTCTAAATCATCTATAAATCATATAACATACATATATACATGCATTCTAACACTTAACATCAAGTTATTTAAAGATTTAGCCATAGAATTCAAATTATAGGAAATACAGAGAACTCAAAACATACATTCATGGAATAAAACTCATAAGAACATAAATTAAAAACTTAAATTAGAAGAATTACCTTCAATTAGATGCTTTAAATTATGCAAACAGATGAATGAATTTTTCTTCTTCAATTCTCTCAAACTCTCTCTTTTTCTCTTTGTATGCTCAGGTTTAGAATTGCTGATAATGGAATGCACGTAATGAAACTACGTGAGATTAAACTGATCATACATGGTGTCAGTTAATAACTGGCACCAACTCCTACTAAGGCCATGTTTGGCTTTTCTCCTTTATTCCTCCCTTCTAATTTATTTTAATAAACTATTTATTATATAGTTCATGTCACATATTTAAATTAATTAAATAATCTTATTAAAATCAAATAAATAAAATAGAATAATTCTACATTAAATCATATAGTCATATAAATAAAATTCTCATTTATTAATAATGACAAATTATTAAATCTCTAATTAATAATTAAATTAATTAGAAATTACATTATACTTATGTAAATAATGTATTTAATCAAATAAATTCAATTAAACACATACTTTAAATATAAAAATTCTCCACATTAATTTAATTAATGTAACATATATAATTAAATTAGACTACCACAATTTCATCAATTAATCAATTAATTAAATAATCAAATCATCGAAAAATATTTATTCAATCAATAAATATTCAAATTAAGTTACAAAATTCTTGTTTGTCACATTGTGTCTGGCTAAGACTTTGCAATCTCATTTTTCACTTTAGTTCTGAGGATAATTCAATGAACTTTGTTGTGATTTCTCCTTTAGCTCTGAGATCTCCTTACGGCTTTGATTTCTTCATATCTTGAAGTTTTCTTTTCTTTACGATTCTTTGTGTACTTTACAGAATGATCTTTTGCTTTGCGAAGTGAACTCTACGACTTGTGTAACTGCATTGTGATCCATCTGATACTTTACAATCATGAGTTAAGTCTGCGATCCATCTTGACTTTACAAACTGACAGGGTAACTTTACGAACACAAAATTCCTAATAACTATACATCATATTATTCAGTAAGATCAACCTAATATTCTTGATCTTTCTAGTCTAAGTCTTTGTACATATATTTTATTTAAGGACTTTACAATACTAGCTTATACAAATAAACATGGATAATTTTGTACTTTGAATACTTAGATTACTCTGCTTACAACATTTTACATTACGAACATACAGAGTAACTCTACGATAAGATCAACCTAACATACTTGATCTTTATACTCTAAATCCTTGTACATGTATTTCTTTTAAAAGGACTTTACAAAATTCAGAACCAGATAAACTTTAATCTTATATTTATCATTGCATCAGTTAGTTATCATCACGCTATAAATAATAAGTATGCAATTCATGTAATACCCGAGAAATTTAAAAGATCTTTATTAATGAAAAGAGAATTATTTGATAATGATTAGGTGTATTTATGTGTGTTATGTGGTTATGAAGATTGTTAATGAAATTTCTTCATGTACGAATTATGAGAAGGGATTAAGGTGAAACAATAATGTGTGATAAGCTTAAGTTGTGAATTAACTAAGCTTAAAGGAATGGGCCTTGTGTGGCACCATCAAGTGTTTAAATGAATTATGAAGAATGGTTGTGATAATTGGTATTGGGTTAGTAATATTGAGTTAATCGTGTATAGTGAATTATTAAGGATTTAATGTTGATTGAGATTGACTAGTTTAATTGTGAGTTATGGAGTGATTTAATAATCTGATGTGTAGAGTAATGGACCGCTTTGAGTAATTGTTTAAGATTGGGTCCCTTAGAATAATCCAGCTAACCCCATTTGATTGATGTTGCATATAGACGGTTAGAGCCCCACGAAGTGTGCACCAGTCCAATGTGATATACTGGTATGAAGTGTAGACAAGTCCAGTCGGTATTAAAGTACTGAGCCCAGTGGTAACCCAATCAGCTGACCCAGATTAAATGTCCAATTTCCAGAAAATGAGGATAATAATAAACAATAAGTAATAGTACTGATAGTACTCCCAGCCGAGTTAAGCCAATGGCCTATTCTCTGTGTTGCTTAAAACTCAGAAAAGTGAGGAAATGATTGTCCTGCAACATGGCCTAACAGTGGGTTGGTGGGAACTTTCTACCTAATCTCTCTTAACTAACAGGTAATTCAGTTAATGGACCAGTCCTAAGGTCTGGGTAAAACGGTGTATGGGTAATAGTTTTCCTATAAATAGAGACCCCATATCAGTTTGCAAAGCTTGCTAGTTGTTCATTACCGATATAAAGAGAGAAACAGTGAGGTTAAGAGATTAAAAGGAGAACTCAGGGGAAGCTCGTGCAGTTCGGTAACCAGAGGAGTAGGAAGAAAGAAGAGAGTAAACAGCTTACTCGAATCTACTCCAAGAAGGTACACAACCCTTATCTGTAAATCTTTTATTTAATGACAATATGAGTCTGAAATAGAGTGTCTTGCATGCTTGGTTGTGGGAGGACTATATGTGGGAATCATGGTGGATTCCGAAGCTATAAGGTGACAGTTAATAGAGGACACCTGTTAAGTGTATCATAAAATGTGTGAACCACTTAGCTAAATAAGAAGAACAAAAAGAAAACACTTTACTAGGTTAACTTTGAAAACAGAACAAAGGTTGGTATGAGCACAAGTGCTCTATGAAGACTGTGAACTTTAATAGTAGATCTATAGATCATATGAAACATATTGACCTCGTCATGTGTAGTGACGGTCCTATAAAGACAGCCCAAACTGTCTGTCAACTTGCTGGCTTAAACTTCTGTCAATAACCTTACCAACGAGTTAAGTTGAGTCTTGTTGAGTTCTGAAAGTGTCAGTGTGACCCAATTTCAGAAACCGTAGAGTGACAGACCAAGGTTAGTCTCTATATCAGACTCTAGACCTCCATGCACTGTTGTGAAATCTTTTGTAAGTTTTAACCCATTAAACCAAGAACCTAATGTTCCAGGTCAGACCCAAATTAAGTTTCTAAGTATGTGTTGTCGACGCCGGTTTTTGTCCTTTCCAATTTTAGCCTTTTGATTGAATGATTTTTTGGAAAAGGTCGGCATTGATGTCGACGGGATTTTGAAAGATTGTTTTTTTATGATGAGCCAATTAACTAGAGTTGCCAGTTGGTATATTTGAAATGGATGTACCAACTCATCCGAGTTTTCGTTTTTTTATAAATCGATGGCTCATATGTGACTCCGAATTAATTGGTCTGCGAACCGAGATTCATAGAGTTCGGGGGCTTGCTTAAGCGAGGGGAAGGTGTTAGGCACCCCCCGACTTCCGTGAAACACGGTTACCGCAATCTTGATACTTTCCTGTCCTTTAATTCATGAAATGTGTATATGTGCGCGTGTGTGTGTGCCTATGTGATTGTTGTGGTGAATTTGTATGAAAGAATCATTTGGGGTTTTTATGGAAAGTCGTGTTTTGAGAGTGCTTTAGAGTGTCCTTCGATTTATACGAGAAAGCTTTATTCTTTAGAAAGGTTTGATTTTGATTGACAAAACTGTAAAGTTTTCAATTGGGTGTCGTTTTGGCAAAGCAAGAGTTTTTTAAACCTTCGTCAAAATAGGAATCGAGATCTATACGTTGCTTTCATAATTCAAATGATGGGCAACCTCTAGGATCTCTTTAACCCTATGCACAAGGATTTAATAAAACATTATTTATTTTTTATAAAACCATTTTTTGTGATGTTTTGAAAACGATTTCTGTTGCGACATTCATTAGCACTCCCAATTTTTAGCCTCGTGATTCTAATAACCTAATTTGATTGATTTTATGGAAATCTTATCGTTTAGTTTTGAAATCAATTTCGTGTCATAAAGCAAATCAAGCATTAAAATGCGTTGGGGCTATTCATGGGCATGTGAGCCATCAAAATAACCCCGAACGCCCACAATCACATATTTCACTATGACGGGGCCTTAAACACGATTCTCGCCTTGGCGTCGTTTTAAGGCCCGGCGATTACATATTCACAATGAAAACTACATCATTCCTACTATTTACATCAAAGAGATGTCCATCATCGGATTTGGACCACGGGGTCGATTTCCTAGGCTCACAACCAAATTTCCACACACCCACAACCGGATATTACAAGAAATAACCAACACGGATAATCTAACAATACCAAGGCATCCTAAAATAGCGATCTAAAGGAACCATGCCCAATATAGTACCGTAAAACAAACAAAAAAATCAATAAATAAATATCATCGGGTTATTAAGAAGAATTTTGTTCCGATGGAACCCTCACTAATAATCCCTAATTCATTGTTCCACCGTAAATTACATGAAAACTACATTTAATTTTGACCAAATGATATGATAGAAATTGCAAAAATAAGGAGATTTTCACCTTGCAAATGATATCAAAGTGGGTGTAAACTTGTATATTAATTAGATGTAGAGAATATAGGTGATACAATCTCACAAAAGAGATATAACTCCTCACTATTTCCTCTCTTTTCTCTCTATTTGGTTGCAAAATTCTGTTGTTTTTCCTTTGAATTTTCGTGCTGCTGCTGCTTATTCTTCTGCTCTTCCGATCTACCAACTCTCTCTCTCTATCACTGAATGAAGGAAATGTGTTGAAGTACGCTGGCTAAGTCCATGCACTCAGCCCGCCATGCACTTTAGTTATTTAATTCTCTTCAGTTTCCGCACCGCACCTCGATTCTCGCGTCGTGCTGTCGGTTTTCGCCGAAAGGCCTGTATTTTGCAGTCCGGGAATTACTGTGAGACGTGACACATTATTCGGGAATGCTCATTTCGGATGGCCTTATTGTCACGTCGGTTTTGAGTGCAAATCGTCGCGGTGGCGTCGAGTGTTCGCACTAGTGCCCATTCTTCGCTCCCGCATGTCGGTTCAATTGACGATTTTGCCCTCCTGTCACGGTTAGCATAGGGAACGCAAAATTTGGGTATCTACAGCTGCCCCTCTTTATCATGTTTATGCAATGTTAAATGAAATGAACAGGATAAAGAATAGACACTCGATGCATGAATGACAGTGCACAAGAATGACAATACATACATGATGCAACACATATAACTTATGATGCAACGTAGGATGTAAGGCATGCAAAATATTCGTAAAAGGGTGTCAATGCGGATGATCGTCTCGTCGGGGCCGGGTCTCCTATCCGGTCACCCATCTCGTAATCGCCGGGTCTCATCGCCGGTCGATCGTCTTGTCGGGGCCGGGTTTCGTCGCCGGTCACCCATCTCGTAATCGCCGGGTTTCGTCGCCGGTCGATCGTCTTGTCGGGGCCGGGTTTCGTCGCCGGTCACCCATCTCGTAATCGCCGGTTATCGTCCCCGGTCGATCGTCTTATCGGGGCCGGGTTTCGTCGCCGGTCACCCATCTCCTAATCGCCGGTTATCGTCGCCGGTCGATCGTCTTGTCGGGGCCGGTTTTCGTCGCTGGTCACCCATCTCGTAATCGCCGGTTATCGTCGCCGGTCGATCGTCTTGTCGGGGCCGGGTTTCGTCGCCGGTCACCCATCTCCTAATCGCCGGTTATCGTCGCCGGTCGATCGTCTTGTCGGGGTCGGGTTTCGTCGCCGGTCACCCATCTCGTAATCACCGATTATCGTTGTCGGTCGATCGTCTTGTTGGGGCCGGGTTTCGTCACCGGTCACCCATCTCGTAATCGCCGGTTATCGTCGCCGGTCGATCGTCTTGTCAGGGTCGGGTTTCGTCGTCGGTCACCCATCTCGTAATCGCCGGTTATCGTCGCCGGTGGATCGTCTTGTCGGGGCCGGGTTTCGTCGCCGGTCACCCATCTCGTAATCGCCGGTTATCATCGCCGGTCGATCGTCTTGTCGGGGCCGGGTTTCGTCGCCGGTCACCCATCTCGTAATCACCGGTTATCGTTGTCGGTCGATCGTCTTGTCGGGGCCGGGTTTCGTCGCCGGTCACCCATCTCGTAATCGCCGGTTATCGTCGCCGGTCGATCGTCTTGTCGGGGTCGGGTTTCGTCGCCGGTCACCCATCTCGTAATCGCCGGTTATCGTCGCCGGTCGATCATCTTGTCGGATATGCGAGTTACTGCGGCCGTTAGAGCCCTCCAGGAGGACCACACCATCATTCCCATGATACTGGCAAACACCTATATGTCCACCTCATACTGTCAGTCTTTCCGAGACAGAGTATTCAGAGGGAGCTCGACCTTATTGTATGTGTGGTTCATGAGTCATCTCAATCCCATCGGCCATTTCCGTCGCCAAGGGTTTTGCTTCAGCCACGACATAGCCACGCAGTTTTCGTTTTGTCCCATGAGCTGTACTGATGCGGCTTCCTGGGTAGAATTCTTGTCGGTTATTGAGGATCCTTTTCATCTCCTGATCTACTCGGGTTATTGCTCCTTTATGAGCTTCTTGACTCACGTGCCCAACCTGGATTTCATTCCTATTGCTGGCTTGAGGGGCGTGACGACTTATCATCCCTTGGCGGTTACAGGGCAGTTTGATCAGACACAGGATTTTCACCCTTTCACGGGTGCAGCCGCCTACCGATTCCTTATATCATCCCAGACAGAGAGGGATCTACTGCGGGTATACGATCTTTGGTCTCGCAGGATCTTTGCCGAATATAGTGAGAGCTGCCACATCCAAACATTTGCTTACGTGCAGTGGCTGCGCGGAGACTCGGATCCGGTTGGTTTGAGTCAGACTGGGGCTTTTGATGACTCTGGAGTGATTTTCCCAGATGATACCACAGATCATTCCATCTCAGCTGATTCTGCCCCTAGTCGGGTTACTGAGGATACCCGACTCCGCCTGGCCTTGATTACTACTGAAGCTGAGAGGGATGCCGCTCTTGTTGAGAGAGATGATGCCATTCTGGCTAGAGACGCTGCCATTGCTGACAGAGACGCCATTGTATTTCAGACCAGGGCAGTTATAGATGCTCATTCTGGGACAGTCAGTCGAGCTACTGCTTTATTGGACCGCATCGACATGATGGGGCAGCAGATTGCAGGGGATGCTGATGCTTCAGATGTATCCACCACTTTATCCATCCTGCTTCAATTAGTTTCAGATTTGTAGATCGTCTTATTTCCTGCATAGACTATGTTAGTTTCATCGGTTATTGAAAGAGAAATCTTGTAACAAAATGACTTATATATGTAGACATGCATTTAAATTTAGTCATTTTCCCTTTTTGTCGTATCGTTGCCTTTCATTGGATCCTCATTTTATCCAGCTAACCATGATTTTGACATTTTGCCTTCTTTCTCCTCTCAAGTCTTGATGGAGATTTGACAGATATTGCCGCACACCCTGTCGATTTCATCGGACTGGGTCTTAGATTTTGGCTAACTGTTTGGTTGGGCTAGGTTTATGTTACTCGGGATGAATCTGATTAGGGCTGGTATCGGGAAGGTTTCGAGGGTATAGGAAGGCTTTTTCTGGCTGTTGGGAATTGGTTTTTTGGTTAGAGCAAGGATTATTATTTTTTAAGGAATCAGACCGCGCCATGATGGCTGCCTACGTACCCCCACAAGTTGGGAGATCAGGTCCTACGTAGTTCGTTCCTCAAAGAAAAAAGGAGAAACTGATTATTCAAGCGTAGAACCGCTTCACCGAGTCGGAATTGAGGGGCTGTGGAAATACCTCCCCATCCATTTCTTGCAATATGAGGGCTCCTCCAGATAGTACTTTCTTAATCACAAAAGGTCCTTCCCAGTTCGGGGCGAACTTCCCTTTGTCTTCGTCTTGACAAGGCATGACTCTCTTTAGCACTAGTTCATTTTCCTTGAACTTCCGAGGTCTTATCTTTTTGTCATATGATCGAGAGATCCTTCGCTGATATAACTGACCGTGCAAAACAGCAGCCACCCTCCTTTCATCGATTAGGGCCAGTTGGTCGTACCGACTTTGCATCCAATCCTCCTCGCTTATCTGAGCATCGATCAATATTCTGAGGGACGCCATCTCAACCTCAACTGGCAGAACAGCCTCCATTCCATATACCAAAGCATAAGGGGTTGCCCATGTAGAAGTACGCACCGACGTTCTGTACGCCAGTAGGGTGAGAGGTAGCAGATCTGGCCATCCCCGATGATTGGCAGACATTCTTGCCATGATCTTCTTGATATTTTTATTTGCAGCCTCCACTGCCCCATTCATCTTGGGACGGTAAATGACAGAGTTGAGGTGTTTGATTTTAAACCGGTCACTGTGACACCCCTAAATCCAGGTACTTAATTCCCACTGATTTGGTGTTCACTATAACATACACTCAAAACTAACTACCCAATAAAATAACAATTAAATAAACTTAAAGAAATATCTTCCCAAAATGGGTTACATCACCAAACTATTAAACTTTCAATTCCCAGGTTATCTTAACCTTAATACATCAATGCGAAATAAAACATAATTTAAAACAAGTCTTGTTACAAATAATCATCAAGTAAATAGCAGGTCGTTAGCTATTTATGCATCTTGCCCTTGCCTTTGCTCGTGGACGGCTCGTCCGACTTCTCAGCCTTAGCTGCAACGATTAGTGCAAGAGTGAGCAAACAATTGCTCACAAGTATGATAACAATAATATTCAAATGAAATGGATTTCAACTGAGGAATAATAATTTTCTGAATCTCAGTCAATAAATGGTCAAAGTCTAAAAGCTCGTTTGAATGCTCGATTCAAGGAAAAATAGATTTCAAGATTTAGAAATTATATCTGAGGGTCACAAGACCTCGAACTATGTCCTAGGTTGACAAGTATTTCTACTGTAACCTTTAACAGTCATATAGACTATGGACCAACATCTCGTACTCAGGGGGATCAACCCTTTGTACAATGTATTGTACACAAACATTTTAACGCTGTCGCGTAAGTAATCCCCTATATTAGGGTTGTTCATCTCAGTTTATCGTTTGAATCCGTACCAAAATAAACTTGGCTTGGAACAAGAATATAAAATATTCTAAGTCTTTGAAATCGCTCATCAACTAAGGACTAGCTGAATCAATAAGGGTTTGCTAGTCTAATTCATCAATAGAGCTTGTTCAATAGAAACTATACTCGAAGTTTGAACAATGATTGGGATAAAACTTAAGTACATAATCATGATAGTAACCTTGCTTGAATATCAATAAGCTAAGGTCAATAAGCTTGCTCAATATAAATAAACTTGTTTTGAATAAATTAACAAGTTAAAAGAAAAGAACAACTTGCTCAACGTAAAAGTAATAAGTTGAGATAAGGAACTTGCCTCAAGCGTAGATTACAAATTAAATATCTCACGATCCTTAAACAACCTATACATTTAATTATAAAATGGTAACATAATTAGTCACATAATTATAATCATTTTAGGTTTACTCTTATCCTTTTTATTAAAACATTTCACTTAGCATATCATAGTCAACAAGTACTAGTTTAACAACCATCTTGGCAATTCTTTGGTCACTTAATACATTAATATAAGTTTTAAACTTGTTTATAGCATCATAATAAAAGCACAAAGAAAATAAAAAAAATTAAAAATAATTTCAGTATTGTTCCCTCGCCGAGGCGAGAATTTACTGAACAAATATCTCGCCGGGGCGAGCTTATCCTTAACAAAATCTCTCGCCGGGGCGAGACTTCGCCAGGGCGAAGATTACCAGCTCATTTTTCTCGCCGGGGCGAGACACCCGACAGTCGTCTCCTACAGTTCGCGAACAGTGAAAACTTAGGCCAAATTTGGCCAAATTTTCCGAATTCTATCATCGAGTACACAAACTAGATATACCCAGACATCAAATATGTTAGAAAACAAATACCCAACATGTTTCTAACTAATTTAACTATTATAAAACACATAATCAACTAATTTAAAACCAAAAATTCACTGTTAAACAATTTATTCATGCTTTGACAATTTTCATGAAATTAAACTCTGTAAATTCATTTTTCAACCAATTAAAACCATTCTTCTTGCATTATTCATGTTTTTCATCATACAATAATAAACAATTATTAATTAAACGATTAATAACAAACTTGAATCATCAATTTAAATACAAAAATGCAATAAATGAAATAAAGCTCTGTAAAACTAATAAAACAATTCTAAAGCATGTTTTCATGAATTAATTCTTCAAACTAGTTTATAATCACCACATAATCTCTAATACATGCTTACTAACAATTATAACCAAGTAATTCATGTATTTGGCATATAAATTCATATACAGTGAGGTAAAAAATCACATACAGAGAAGTAAAATAATAAAAATATAATTAAAACAAAACTAATAAGAATTATACCTTCAAGTTATGTATATAATTCCTTACTAGCACTTCCCTTCCTTCTCTTTCTCAATTCACAAACTCTCAATTCTCTCTTTTCTCTCAACTCTCAAACTCACAGAGTTCTATTCTTTTCTTTCTCTCAAACTCTGTGTTTCTTCTTCTTTCTTTTCTTTTTCTTAACTGACGTAGTTTAAAAATATAAACTGATAAAATAAGAATAAAAACTGATGAATAAAAACTGATGGAACGTATAATCTAATTAAATCATCAGTTATAAAAATTCAAAAGCCATAAGGCTTGTTTGGCAAATACAAAATAAAATAACCCATTATTCTAACTAAAGGTCTTAAGGCCTTCTTTGGTAAAACACAAATAAAATAACCCATTATTTCCAAACAAAGATCATAGGGCCTTGTTTGGTAAAACTGAATTAAACACTTTCTCATTTATTTCAATAAACCAATATAACATATAGTTTAAAATGTCACACTTCTAATTTAATTGAACTTATTATTAAATAAATTCAATTAAACCTTACCAACTCAAATAATAATTTCATTTAACAAATAACAATAAAACCAAATAAATTCTCTTTTTCAAATAAATCATTTATTCAAATAAACCTTTTCATCATCTAATTTAATCATTAAATTAAATTAGAATAAACATAACAAATCACATTCAAATAATATTTAACATTATTAAACTTAACATATACCCATTTCACAAAAACTTAATAAATTATTTATTTAGCTCAATAAATTAATAAAAATATTTATATAATTCAATAAATATTTTTATTCAATCACAAAAATTGCATTCGTTACATCTTTTTCTCCTTAAAAGGATTCTGTCCCCAGAATCACAACGCAAATTAAATCGTCCGTTACATTCTCCCCTCCTTACAAAGATTCTGTCCCCAGAATCGCAATACAAATATTAAACAAATAATTGAGGGTAATTCTGCATCATTTGCGCTTCGAGTTCCCACGTTGCTTCTTCAGCACTGTGGTTCCTCTAGACTACCTTTACAGAAGGTATCACCTTATTTCTAAGAACTTGCTCTTTCCTGTCTACTATTTGTATAGGTATCTCTTCATAGGATAAATCTTTCTCAAACTGTATCGGTTCATATTCTATTACATGCTTATAATCTGGCTTGTACGTTCGTAGCACCGATATGTGGAAAACGTTGTGAATGTGGCCTAACTCAAGAGGTAAAGCTACCTCATAAGCTACCTCACCCACCCTTTTAAGCACCTCAAACGGTCCAATAAATCGCGGACTGAGTTTACCCTTTTTACCAAATCTGATTTTCCCCTTCCAAGGAGATACTTTGAGAAACACAAAACTGCCGACTTCAAATTCGCGATTTTGTCGGTGTTGATCAGCATACTTCTTCTGTCTGTCTTGAGCGGCTCTTAATCTGGCTCTTATTACCTTGACAATTTCAGCAGTTTGTTGTACCAATTCGGGTCCCAATAGTCGTCGTTCACCAACTTTATCCCAGCATAATGGAGTTCTGCATTTCCTTCCGTACAATGCTTCGTAGGGCGGCATGCCGATACTAGCGTGATGACTATTGTTGTAAGCAAACTCGACCAGAGGTAAATGATCATCCCAGTTACCTTTAAAATCCATAACGCACGCTCGGAGCATATCCTCCAACGTTTGAATTGTTCTTTCGCTCTGGCCATCGGTTTGAGGATGATAGGTTGTACTCATTCTCAACTGTGTTCCCAAACAAGCTTGCAGACTTCTCCAAAACTTGGATGTAAACCGTGGATCTCGATCTGAAACTATTGATACTGGAACTCCATGCCTTGAGATAATCTCTTTGACATATAACTTTGCCAGCTGATCCAAAGTGAATCGGATTTTGATAGGCAAGAAATGCGCTGATTTCGTTAATCTGTCAACTATGACCCATATTGCGTCATATCCCTTCTGAGTAGTTGGAAGCCCTACCACGAAGTCCATCGTGATATGCTCCCACTTCCATTCTGGTATCTCCAATGGCTGTAACAAACCACTTGGTCGTTGATGCTCCGTTTTAACTCTTTGACAAGTGAGACACTTCGCAACACACTCGGCAACCTCTCTTTTCATGTTTGGCCACCAAAAATGTTGTCGAAGATCCTGGTACATTTTTGTGCTTCCTGGGTGAACCGAAAATCTCGAACTGTGAGCTTCATTCAAAATCTCCTCTCTGATTGCCAATACTGATGGTACCCAGATTCTGCCTTCAAATCTCAGCAACCCTTCGGTATCGATTTTATATTTAAGCTCTTCACCTTCAAACACTCTTTTCCGTATATTAATACACTCCTCATCCTTGAGTTGCGCTTCCTTGACTTTGTCCACCAGAGTTGGTTGAGTTTCCATTTGGAACAATTTTTCATTAGGCTCTGCCAAACCATTCACCTCTAATTCCAATTTAGCCATTTCTGCTACGAGCTTCTCCTGAGCAGTTAACAAAAGTAGTTTCTCCCGACCCTTTCTACTCAAAGCGTCAGCAACCACGTTAGCCTTCCCTGGATGGTATAGAATTTCACAGTCATAGTCTTTGATCAATTCTATCCATCTCCTCTGCCGCATATTCAAATCCTTCGGTGTAAAAATATACTTCAGACTTTTATGGTCTGTATATATTTCACACTTCTCCCCATAGAGATAATGCCTCCATATTTTCAGAGCAAACACCACAGCTGCTAACTCCAAATCATGGGTCGGATATCCTTTTTCATAGTCTTTTAGTTGGCGCGATGCATATGTAATAACCTTACCATTCTGCATCAACACACAACCAAGTCCTTTATGTGATGCGTCACTGTACACCACAAAATTTCCTGTATCATCTGGTAAAGACAACACAGGTGCCGAACTTAGTCTCTTCTTTAGTTCTTGGAAACTCTCTTCGCACTTCTCCGTCCAAATAAACTTCACTGACTTTCTTGTTAAATTCGTTAACGGAGTGGCGATCCTGGAAAAACCTTGAATAAAACGTCTGTAGTATCCTGCCAAACCTAGGAAACTTCTTACTTCTGACGGTGTCTTCGGCTGATCCCAGTTCATCACAGCTTCGACTTTCGCTGGATCCACCGAAATCCCGTCTTTATCAATAACATGCCCAAGGAATTGAACACGCTCCAACCAAAATTCGCATTTTGAAAATTTAGCATATAATTTCTCCTTCCTTAACGCCTCCAACGTCACCCTCAAATGCTCCACGTGTTCTTCTTGAGTTTTGGAGTAAACCAAAATGTCGTCTATGAATACCACCACAAACTTATACAGAAATGGTTTGAACACCCTATTCATTAAGTCCATGAATGCTGCAGGCGCATTCGTTAAACCAAATGACATAACCAAAAACTCATAGTGACCATATCTGGTTCGAAACGCCGTCTTTGGTATGTCCTCTTTTCTCACCTTCAATTGATGGTACCCACTTCGTAAATCTATCTTCGAAAAATATCTTGCTCCCTTCAGTTGGTCAAACAGGTCATCGATCCTTGGCAATGGATACTTGTTTTTAATCGTGACCTTGTTCAACTCTCTATAATCAATGCAAAGACGCATTAACCCATCCTTCTTCTTAACAAACAATACCGGCGCTCCCCACGGTGAGACGCTTGGTTGAATATATTTCTTATCCAGCAATTCTTGCAGCTGGACCATTAACTCCTTCATTTCTACCGGAGCCATTCGATACGGGGCTTTCGATATAGGGGCCGTTCCCGGTGCTAAATAAATTACAAACTCGATTTCCCTATCTGGCGGTAATCCTGGCAAATCATCAGGAAACACGTCTGCAAAATCCCTAACTACTGGTATCTCCTCCAGTTTTGCACCCACCTTTCGGGTATCGACTATGTAGGCTAGATATCCTACACATCCTTGTCTCAACATCTTTCTGGCCTGCATCATCGTCAGACAACTCGTTTGTCTAGGCGACTTACTGCCATAAAACACTACCTTTGACGGGGTCATAAGGTTTACACACTTCTTTTGACAGTCAATAACTGCCCCATGGTTAAACAACTAATCCATACCCAAAATAACATCAAACTCCCCAAGACGAATTGGGATCAAGTTTACTGTCATCACATGACCCTTAATATCTACCTGACAGTTCTTGTGGACAAACTTAACAGGAATCACCTCCCTATTCGCAATTTCTATGTTCATAGGGTAATCTAATTCTTCCTGAGGTAACTCTAATTTCTTAGCAAAATCATCGGATATAAATGAGCAAGTAGCACCCGAGTCAAACAATACATAAACATTAACATTATTGACTGGAATGATACCTGACACTACATCCTTTGACTGCACAGCATCCTGCACCGTCATATTGAACGTTCGAGCGGTAGGTCGGTTGGGCTGCGTGGGTCCTGTGATAGTCAGATTGCCTCCACCACCGCTGTTTCCCTTTCCTGAACTGGCTCCACCTGTAGTTGCTTTCTTAGGGCACTCTCGGGCAAAGTGATCCTTCGACCTGCAGATGAAACATGCTCCCTTCTTTGGATTAGGGCAATTCGGCGCGATATGCCCCTCCTGCCCGCAGTTGAAGCACACCCTCTTACCTTTCAAACAAGCACCCATATGGCTCTTTCCACAGTTGCTGCACACCTCCATCTTCTTCTTCTGATTACCCTGCTGACTTCCCGCAGGGTTACTATCATTCCATTTCCTCTTCTGGCTACTGCCCCTATGGCTACCACTTGCCTTGTTTTCACTATCATTTTTCTTCTTCCTCTGCTCCTGATTATACTTGGACAGAGCATCACTGCCTCCTTCAGCGATAATCGCCTTTTCCAGCACTGCCGCAAATGAGTTCAGTTGAAACAACCAAACTCTACTATATAACCAGGGTTTCAGTCCCTGCTCAAATCTCCTAGCCTTCCGCTCATCCGTGTTGACCTGATATGGCGCAAACCGCGCCAGCTCATTAAACTTTGCAGCATATTCAGGTACCGTCATGGTACCTTGCTTCAGTTCCAGAAACTGCACCTCCATTTGATTTTGAGCACTTGCCGGAAAGTAGGTCTCGAAAAACATCTCTTTAAATCTCTCCCACGGAATAATCCCTTGGCCACCTCGAGTCTTATTTGCTTGCCACCAGTAGCTAGCTTCTGATTTCAGTATAAAGGTTGCAAATGCCGTCTTTTGATCCTCATTGACCCTAGCGACATCAAACACCTTCTCCATCTCCATGACCCATGTTTGAGCCTCTATCGGATTCATAGACCCGTGATATTCCGGAGGTCCGACAGCCTTGAAGTCTTTAAAGGTTGTAGCCTGAGCTTGTGGTTGATTTGCAAAGGCTCCCGTTAACAAATTTACCAACTGCTGCATGGGATTAGCGTTGGCTTCTTCGTTGTTAGTAGATCCCTCAGGGGTCTGTTGACGTGTTGGTTGTCTTCTTGGAGGCATCTTACTGTTTTAAAAAAAGCTTTTTGAGTCATTAGACTATTGCTCAATTACTTAAACATTTAAGTCTTAACTTAAACATTTACATAAAACACTTAACACACAGTACATCTGATAAACTTTCGCATTTTATTCATTTACTGCCTGAAAACATAATAGAGATAACATCATAGTTATTTACATCATCTATCCTGAAATCACAAAGTTTCAGGATTGCATCATTATTCTATCCCATTATAGAAACTGGGATTTACAATTTATTCACTTCATGGTTTCATAATAACATAACTAATCACAATCTATGATGACATCCCACGACGCACAGCTTCCTGGCGTTCCTGCTCCATAATGCGTGTCATCATCCTTCGATCCATCATATCTGGATGACGATGAACTCGATCCTGAGCTCTGTCTATCGTGGTGTGAAAAATGTACTCCATCTCATCAATCTTAGCCTTCTTTGATCGCACTTCATACTCAACTCTATCTGCACGGTCAACCTCTCTTAACCAAGCAGTTTCAGCTCTCGCCCGCTTAGCTGACTCCTCTTTCAACTCATCTCGGACAATTTCATCCCTGGCTATCAACTGTCCGCGTCGATACTCAGACTGTGCTAGCCTCTGCTCAGCCTCTGCAAGACGTGATGAAAGGTCTTGGATCTCAGCATCCTTCTGCTCTAAAGTGGCTTGACGTTCTGCAGCCTGTTCCTCTAACTCCTCCTTTTCACTCTCTACATGAACCAGCTTCCACTCCACATCTCCAAGACGTATATCGAGCTCCTCAATCTCACTGCTCTTCTGCTCCAAGGCAATTTGTCGCTTGACCAGCTGCCTCTCTAACTCCTCCACTCTATCCTGCAACTCTATGTTGCGATCATACACCTGCTCGTACATCTGAACACCCAAAGTAGATAGTGATATTCCCTCAGGGTCTTCCTCCTCCTCCTCAACCTCTTCAGGGTCCTCCTCAGGATCCTCCTCAGGGTCCTCCTCAAGATCAGTCTTAGGCTCATACTCGTGACCTGTAACTGTAACCAATGGAGATGGCTCCCTCTGCACTAGCTGCTCATGAACTACGTGAATATCTCGGGGCTCCTCCTCCCTAGTCTGGCTGGGCTCTCCTCTATCAGTCATCCTGATAACAAAATTTTTAAGTTTTAATTACTAATCAATAATACGCGCGAGCACATAAGTTTGTTATCAAATAAGCACATAGCACATAATCATTTTATTGTCTTTTATGAATTTCCGTAATTCATTCCTTAGAACTCGATAAGAGTTTACCACCACTATATTCTCTATCTTCTAAAAGGCTACTACCCTAAGGTTTTCCCCACCTAAAGGTTCATAACCTATCGGCTCTGATACCAACCTGTGACACCCCCAAATCCAGGTACTTAATTCCCACTAATTTGGTGTTCACTATAACATACACTCAAAACTAACTACCCAATAAAATAACAATTAAATAAACTTAAAGAAATATCTTCCCAAAATGGGTTACATCACCAAAATATTAAACTTTCAATTCCCAGGTTATCTTAACCTTAATACATCAATGCGGAATAAAACATAATTTAAAACAAGTCTTGTTACAAATAATCATCAAGTAAATAGCAGGTCGTTAGCTATTTATGCATCTTGCCCTTGCCTTTGCTCGTGGACGGCTCGTCCGACTTCTCAGCCTTAGCTGCAACGGTTAGTGCAAGAGTGAGCAAACAATTGCTCACAAGTATGATAACAATAATATTCAAATGAAATGGATTTCAACTGAGGAATAATAATTTTCTGAATCTGAGTCAATAAATGATCAAAGTCTAAAAGCTCGTTTGAATGCTCGATTCAAGGAAAAATAGATTTCAAGATTTAGAAATTATATCTGAGGGTCACAAGACCTCGAACTATGTCCTAGGTTGACAAGTATTTCTACTGTAACCTTTAACAGTCATATAGACTATGGACTAACATCTCGTACTCAGGGGGATCAACCCTTTGTACAATGTATTGTGCACAAACATTTTAACGATGTCGCGTAAGTAATCCCCTATATTAGGGTTGTTCATCTCAGTTTATCATTTGAATCCGTACCAAAATAAACTTGGCTTGGAACAAGAATATAAAATATTCTAAGTCTTTGAAATCGCTCATCAACTAAGGACTAGCTGAATCAATAAGGGTTTGCTAGTCTAATTCATCAATAGAGCTTGTTCAATAGAAACTATACTCGAAGTTTGAACAATGATTGGAATAAAACTTAAGTACATAATCATGATAGTAACCTTGCTTGAATATCAATAAGCTAAGGTCAATAAGCTTGCTCAATATAAATAAACTTGTTTTGAATAAATTAACAAGTTAAAAGAAAAGAACAACTTGCTCAACGTAAAAGTAATAAGTTGAGATAAGGAACTTGCCTCAAGCGTAGATTACAAATTAAATATCTCACGATCCTTAAACAACCTATACATTTAATTATAAAATGGTAACATAATTAGTCACATAATTATAATCATTTTAGGTTTACTCTTATCCTTTTTATTAAAACATTTCACTTAGCATATCATAGTCAACAAGTACTAGTTTAACAACCATCTTGGCAATTCTTTAGTCACTTAATACATTAATATAAGTTTTAAACTTGTTTATAGCATCATAATAAAAGCACAAAGAAAATAAAAAAAATTAAAAATAATTTCAGTATTGTTCCCTCGCCGAGGCGAGAATTTACTGAACAAATATCTCGCCGAGGCGAGCTTATCCTTAACAAAATTTCTCGCCGGGGCGAAGATTACCAGCTCATTTTTCTCGCCGGGGCGAGACACCCGACGGTCGTCTCCTACAGTTCGCGAACAGTGAAAACTTAGGCCAAATTTGGCCAAATTTTCCGAATTCTATCATCGAGTACACAAACTAGATATACCCAGACATCAAATATGTTAGAAAACAAATACCCAACATGTTTCTAACTAATTTAACTATTATAAAACACATAATCAACTAATTTAAAACCAAAAATTCACTGTTAAACAATTTATTCATGCTTTGACCATTTTCATGAAATTAAACTCTGTAAATTCATTTTTCAACCAATTAAAACCATTCTTCTTGCATTATTCATGTTTTTCATCATACAATCATAAACAATTATTAATTCACCGATTAATAACCAAGTTGAATCATCAATTTTCATACAAATATGCCATACATGAAATAAAGCTCTGTAAAACTAAGAACTCAATTCTAAAGCATGTTTTCATGAATTAATTCTTCAAACTAGTTTATAATCACCACATAATCTCTAATACATGCTTACTAACAATTATAACCAACTAATTCATGTATTTGGCATATAAATTCATATACAGTGAGGTAAAAAATCACATACAGAAAAGTAAAATAATAAAAATATAATTAAAACAAAACTAATAAGAATTATACCTTCAAGTTATGTATATAATTCCTTACTAGCACTTCCCTTCCTTCTCTTTCTCAATTCACAAACTCTCAATTCTCTCTTTTCTCTCAACTCTCAAACTCACAGAGTTCTATTCTTTTCTTTCTCTCAAACTCTGTGTTTCTTCTTCTTTCTTTTCTTTTTCTTAACTGACGTAGTTTAAAAATATAAACTGATAAAATAAGAATAAAAACTGATGAATAAAAACTGATGGAACGTATAATCTAATTAAATCATCAGTTATAAAAATTCAAAAGCCATAAGGCTTGTTTGGCAAATACAAAATAAAATAACCCATTATTCTAACTAAAGGTCTTAAGGTCTTCTTTGGTAAAACACAAATAAAATAACCCATTATTTCCAAACAAAGATCATAGGGCCTTGTTTGGTAAAACTGAATTAAACACTTTCTCATTTATTTTAATAAACCAATATAACATATAGTTTAAAATGTCACACTTCTAATTTAATTGAACTTATTATTAAATAAATTCAATTAAACCTTACCAACTCAAATAATAATTTCATTTAACAAATAACAATAATACCAAATAAATTCTCTTATTCAAATAAATCATTTATTCAAATAAACCTTTTCATCATCTAATTTAATCATTAAATTAAATTAGAATAAACATAACAAATCACATTCAAATAATATTTAACACTATTAAACTTAACATATACCCATTTCACAAAAACTTAATAAATTATTTATTTAGCTCAATAAATTAATAAAAATATTTATATAATTCAATAAATATTTTTATTCAATCACAAAAATTGCATTCGTTACAGTCACATAACTCCTTCATGAGGGCATTGTTCAAATTCTTGGCATTGTCGGAGACCAAGACCTCGGGTTGCCCGTATCGGCAAATGACATTATTCCTGATGAAACCAACAATGATCTCCTGAGTTACTTTGGGGAAAGAAGCTGCTTCTACCCATTTAGTGAAGTAATCGATCATGACGAAGATAAATCGATGTCCGTTGCTCGCTTTGGGCTCTATTGGTCTGATTACATCCATACCCCACATTGAGAATGGCCAAGGGGAGGTCATACAATGCAGTTCATTGGGGGGCACATGAATTACGTTGTCGTGCGCCTGGCATTGATAACATCGTTTGACATGATCGTCGCAATCGGCCTTTAGTGTTAACCAATAATGCCCCATTCTCAAGATCTTTTTGGCCAGCATCGGTCCACTCATGTGTGGCCCACACACTCCACCATGCATTTCGTCCATAATCTTTTGGGCATGCGTCTCATTTACGCATTGTAATAATCCCAAACTAGCATCCCTCTTGTAGAGTGAATCCCCGCTCAGATAAAACTTCATTGCCATCTTTTGGATTCTCATCCTCTCAGCTCGGCTTGCCTGGTCGGGAGTGGATCTATCCCTCAAGTACTCCCTTATGTCGTGATACCACGGCTGCTTTGGCAGAACCACCTCGTCTGATAATACTGCAACATGTTCCTCGTATGCCGGGGCATTCTGTACTGCTATCTCAATCTGTGGAACGTTCTTGCTCTTGATTACGTGGATTAAGGAAGTCAGGGTTGCCAATGCATCGGCAAAATCATTCCGTCCCCGGGGGATATGTCGGAAAGCGATATCTTCGAACTCTTGCATCAATTGGATAACACAACGATGGTATGGAAGTAACCGGAGCTCTTTTGTGTTGTACACCCCGATCGCCTGTCTGATTAACAGTTCTGAATCCCCGAACACCGCTAGTCTCTTCACTCCCATATCGCGGGCAAAACGGAGTCCCAATATACATCCCTCGTACTCAGCTGTGTTGTTCGAATTACTGAACTACAATTTAGTGGCCACAGGGTATTGCTCTCCGGTGATAGGGACCAGGACCGCTCCGGCTCCTGCCCCCTCAGCATTCATGGCACCATCAAAATACAGCTTCCAGAACTGCCCCTCGTCATCACATTTCGTGTGTGATACCCAAAATATATCTTCGCCCGGCAGAGGAGTTTCTAACGGCTCCATCCCTCCTGACGGCGTTTCTGCCAACTGGTCTGCAATTCCTTGCCCTTTCATGGCTTTTTGAGTTACGTACACCATGCCGAACTGTTGTAAGATTAACTTCCATCTTGACAGTCGACAGTTCAGCATGGGCCTTTCAAAAATATATTTCAGGGGATCCATTCTCGATATCAGGTACGTAGTATGCCCATGGAGGTAATGCTGTAATCTCCCTGCAGCCCAGGCCAAAGCACAACAAGTCTTCTCAATTGGAGTGTAATTTTGTTCACATCGGCTAAATCTCTTGTTGAGATAATAGATGGCCTGCTCTTTACCTGCCTCATTCTTTTGTCCCAGCATACATCCCATTGCAATGACATTGACCGATATATACATAAACAGAGGGATCCCATCCTTCGGGGGTACCAGCACTGGTGCCTCTGGCAGCTGCTTTTTAATGGTCTGAAAGGCCCTCTGACATTGCTCATTTCATTCTTGGGAAGCATCCTTCCTTAATAATTTAAAAATCGGCTCGCATGTAGTCGTCAAGTGGGATATGAAGTGGCTGATGAAGTTTATTCTTCCCAGGAATCCTCTTATCTCCTTCTCTGTATGAGGTGCCGGCATGTCCACAATGGCCTTAATCTTCGCCGGATCCAACTCAATGCCCCGATCACTAACCAGGAATCCCAAGAGCTTGCCCGATTGCACTCCGAAAGCACACTTTGCCGGATTGAGCTTCAAATTATACTTTCGGAGCCGATCGAATAGCTTTTTGAGATGGATTATATGATCAGACTCTTCCCTCGATTTCACGATAATGTCATCCACGTAGACTTCTATCTCCTTGTGCATCATGTCGTGGAACAGGGCCATCATGGCTCTCTGATAAGTAGCCCCCGCATTTGTGAGACCGAAAGCCAACCGTCTATAGCAGAAAGTGCCCCAGGGGGTGATGAACGCGGTCTTTTCCCGATCTTCTTCCGCCACCATTATCTGATGATACCCCGCAAAGCAATCAACAAAAGAGTACATCTCGTACTGGGCGGTGTTATCCACCAGGATGTGTATGAAAGGCACCGGGAAGTTATCCTTGAGACTGGCCTTATTTAGATCTCTATAATCTACACATACCCTCACCTTCCCTCCAGGCTTAGCCACTGGGACTACATTGGATAGCCATTCTGGGTAAGTGGACACCATAATGATTCCCGCCCTGAACTGTTTGATGATCTCTTCCTTCACCTTCAAGCTCCACTCTGGTTTCAACTTTCTTAGTTTCTGCTTGACAGGCCTGAAACCCTCCTTGATGGGAAACCGGTGTACCACAATGTCTGTGGACAAACCGATCATGTCCTCATGAGACCAGGCAAAGACATCCTCATATCGGCTTAGCAACTCAGTTATTTCTGCTTTCTGGCTAGGGGTAAGGTTTGTCCCTATCTTGAGCTCTTTTGGCTAGTCCGGGGTTCCGATATCTATGGTGATGGTTTGGTCTAAGTTGGGTTTGGGTTTATCCTCAACCCATCCTTTGATCTCATCAGGCGCGTCGTCGTAATCTGTCTCGTCTTGCTCAATGCCCATCAAATCGAAATCCAGCTCAATGTCAAAATCATAATCATCATTCAAATTTGAAAGACCGTTTGTTAGGCAAGGATTACTCAAATTGGTACACCTGACATGAAACAAAATATTTGTCATATATAAGTTATTTTCCACAACGATCACATTTTCAAATAACATGACGAAACGACATAATTATGCAAAATACAAAACAACAACAAAAAATAAACTTCTTCATCCTCCCATCCTCTGGGGTCTACCACCCTGATGTCGGGTTTTACCCTTGTTTGGATATCACTGGTTTCATGGTCCAGTTGTCGACGGTCAGGTCAGATGAAATGCGCTGGATAAAAGGGGGCTTCACATCGGAAACTTCCCCGATGACTACGGCCACATCGCCTGAGTCCTTCTTCCTACCTTCTTCAGGAATAATTAGCCCTGCCCAATCGATGACAGGCACACCTTGTTGGGCTCCTGGTGGCGTGACAACATCCGTCCCCTCTCCATTGCTTGTTAATTGTGTAACGAATGCAAATTTTTGTGATTGAATAAAAATATTTGTTGTATTATATAAATATTTTTATTAATTTATTGAGTTTAATAAATAATTTATTAAGTTTTGTGGAATGGGTATATGTTACGTTTAATAATGTTAAATATTAATTTGAGTGTGATTTGTTATGTTTATCTAATTTAATTTAATGATTAAATTAGATGATGAAGAGATTTATTTAAATAAATGATTTATTTGAATAAAAGAATTTATTTGGTATTATTGTTATTTGTTAAATGAAATTATTATTTAAGTTAGTAAGATTTAATTGAATTTATTTAATAATAAGTTCAATTAAATTAGAATTGTGACATTTTAAAACTATATGTTATAATGATTTATTAGAATAAAATGGTTAATTTAGTTTTACCAAACAAGGCCCTATGATCTTTGTTTGGAAATAATGGGTTATTTTAATTGTGTTTTACCAAACAAGACATAAGAATAATAGGTTATTCTTATTAGTAATTGTCAAACATAGCCTTATGGCTTTTGAATTTTATAACTGATGAATTAAGTTAGATTATACGTTATTATATTAAGTATCAGTTTTATTATTTTAAATTAACAGTTTTTATTCCATCAGTTTTATTTTACGACTGTTGTAAAAAGAAAACAAAGAAGAGAAAGAACAGAGTTTGAGAGAAAAGAAAGAACAAAGTTGAGAGAGAGCTCTGTGAAATTGAGGGTTGAGAGAAAAGAGAGAATTGAGAAAGAGGAGGAAGAATTGCTTACTAAGAATCATATAGCTTGAAGGTATAATTCTTTTAGTTTTGTTCTTCATTATATCCTTAATATTTTACTTCTCTAAATATGATTTTTATTTCACTGTATATAAATTTATGTGCCAAATATATGAATTACTTGGTGATAAATGTTAGAAAGCATGTGTTAGATGATTATGTGTTGATAATAGATTAATTTAGAGGTATTAATTCATGAAAATATGCTTTAGAATTGAATTCTTAGTTTTACAGAGTTTATTTCATGAATTGTATATATATATGAAAATTGATGATTCAATTTGATTATTAATTGGTTAATTAATAATTGTTTATGATTATGTGATTAAAAACAAGAATAATGCAAGAAGAATGGTTTTAATTGGTTGAAAAATGAATTTACAGAGTTTGATTTCATAAAAAATGGTCAAAGCATGAATAAATTGTTTAACAGTGAATTTTTGGTTTTAAATTAGTTGATTATGTGTTTTATAATAGTTAAATTAGTTAGAAACATGTTGGATACTTGTTTTCTAACATATTTGGTGTCTGGGTATATCTAGTTTGTGTACTGGATGGTAGAATTCGGAAAATTTTGGCCAAATTTGGCCTAAGTTTTCACTGGTTCGCGAGCTGGGGAAGACGACAGTCAAGTCTATCGCCCCGGCGATAGAAATGAACTGATTTCTTCGCCCCAGCGACAGAGTCGCCCCGGCGACAAAATTGTTAAGCATAACGCCGCCCCGGCGACATCCTCGCCCCGACGACGATTTTGTTAAGCTTTTTCTCGCCCCGACGAGAAACGCTACTGTTTAAAAAAAAAATTTTAAATTATTATTTTCTTTTCTTGGAAGTTATGATGTATAATTAAATTTATATTAAAGAAATTCCTAGATAGTTGAAACTTGTTGTCTATGGTATGCTAAATGAGATGTTATGATAAAAGAGCAAGCTTAGAATGCTTTTAATCTTGTGACTAATTATATTACCATTTTTATAATTAAATGTTTAGGTTGTTTAAGGATCGTGAATTACTTAAATTTGTAATCTACGCTTGAGGCAAGTTCCTTATCTCAACTTATTACTTTTACGTTGAGCAAGTTTTCCTATATCGAACTTGTTAATTTATTCAATACAAGTTTATTTATATTGAGCGAGTTTATGGACCTTAGCTTATTATTATTCAAGCAAGGTTATTATCATGATTATATACTCAAGCTTTATTCCAATTATTGTTGTTATTCAAACTTCGAGTATAGTTTCTATTGAACAAACTCTATTGAATTAGACTAGCAAACCCTTATTGATTCAGTTAGTCCTTAGTTGATGAGTGTTTCAAAGACTTAGAATATTTTCTATACTTGTTCCAAGCCAATTTCCTTTTTGGTATGGATTCAGACGATAAACTAAGATGAACAACCCTAATATAGGGGATCACTTACGCGACAACGTTAAAATGTTTGTGCACAATACATTGTACAAAGGGCTGATCCCCTTGAGTACGAGATGTTGGTCCATAGTCTATATGATTGTTAAAGGTTACAGTAGAAATACTTGTCAACCTAGGACATAGTTCGAGGTCTTGTGACCCTCAGATATAATTTTTAAATCTCGAAATCTATTTTTCCTTGAATCGAGCATTCAAACGAGCTTTTAGACTTTGATCATTTATTGACTGAGATTCAGAAAATTATTATTCCTCAGTTGAAATCCATTTCATTTAAATATTATTGTTATCGTACTTGTGAGCAATTGTTTTGCTCACTCTTGCACTAATCATTGCAGCTAAGGCTGAGAAGTCGGACGAAACCGTCCACGAGCAAGGGCAAGGGCAAGATGCATAAATAGCTAATGACCTGCTATTTACTTGATGATTAATTGTAACAAGACTTATTTAAATTATGTTTTATTCCGCATTTGATGTATTAAGGTTAAGATAACCTGGGATTTGATTATTTAATAGTTTGGAGATGTAACCCATTTTGGGAAGATGTTTTCTTTAAGTTTATTTAATTGTTATTTTATTGGGTAGTTAGTTTTGAATGTATGTTATAGTGAACACCAAATCAGTGGGAATTAAGTACCTGGATTTGGGGGTGTCACAGGTTGGTATCAGAGCTGTAGGTTATGAACCTTTAGGTGGGGAAAACCTTAGGGTAGTAGCCTTTTAGAAGATAGAGAATATAGAGGTGATAAACTCTTATCGAGTTCTAAGGAATAAATTACGGAAATTCATAAAAGACAACAAAATGATTATGTGCTATGTGCTTATTTGATAACAAACTTATGTGCTCGCGAGTATTATCGATTAGTAATTAAAACTTAAAACTTTGTTGTCAGGATGACTGATAGAGGAGAGCCCAGCCAGACTAGGGAGGAGGAGCCCCGAGATACTCACGTAGTTCATGAGCAGCTAGTGCAGAGGGAGCCATCTCCATTGGTTACAGTTACAGGTCACGAGTATGAGCCTGAGACTGATCCTGAGGAGGACCCTGAGGAGGATCCTGAGGAGGACCCTGAAGAGGTTGAGGAGGAGGAGGAAGACCCTGAGGGGATATCACTATCTACTTTGGGTGTTCAGATGTACGAGCAGATGTATGATCACAACATAGAGTTGCAGGATAGAGTGGAGGAGTTAGAGGGGCAGTTGGCTGAGCGACAGACTGCTTTGGAGCAGAAGAATAGTGAGATAGAGGAGCTGGATATACGTCTTGGAGACGTGGAGTGGAAGCTGGTTCATGTAGAGAGTGAAAAGGAGGAGTTAGAGGAACAGGCTGCAGAACGTCAAACCACTCTAGAGCAGAAGGATGCTGAGATCCAAGACCTTTCATCACGTCTTGCAGAGGCTGAGCAGAGGCTAGCACAGTCTGAGTATCGACGAGGACAGCTGATAGCCAGGAACGAGATTGTACGAGATGAGTTGAAAGAGGAGTCAGCTAAGCGGGCGAGAGCTGAGACTGCTTGGCTGAGGGAGGCTGATCGCGCAGATCGTGTAGAGTATGAGATGCGGACAAAGAAGGCCAAGATTGATGAGATGGAGTATATTTTTCATACTACCATAGATAGAGCTCAAGATCGAGCTAATCGTCATCCAGATGTGATGGATCGAAGGATGATGACACGCATTATGGAGCAGGAACGCCAGGAAGCTGTGCGTCGTGGAATGTCATCATAGTTTGTGATTAGTTATGTTATTAGGAATCTATGAAGTGAATAAATTGTAAATCCAAGTTTCTATATAATGGGATAGAATAATGATGTAATCCTGAAACTTTGTGACTTCAGGATAGATGATGTAAATAACTACGATGCTATCTCTATTATGTTTTAAAGCAGTTAATGAATAAAATGTGAAAGTTTATCAGATGTGTTATGTGTTTAAGTGTTGTTTATAAATGTTTAAGTTAAGACTTAAATGTTTGAGTAATTGAGCAATAGTCTAATAACGAGAATTCTTAACAGTAAAATGCCGCCAAGAAGACAACCAACACGTCAACAGACCCCAGAGGGATCTACCAATAATGAAGAAGCCAACGCTAATCTGATGCAGCAGTTGGTGAATCTGCTAACGGGAGCCTTTGCAAATCAACCACAAGCTCAGGCTACAACCTTTAAAGACTTCAAGGCTGTTGGACCTCCGGAATATCACGGGTCTATGAATCCGATAGAGGCTCAAACATGGGTCATGGAGATGGAGAAGGTGTTTGATGTCGCTAGGGTCAATGAGGATCAAAAGACGGCATTTGCAACCTTTATGCTGAAGTCAGAAGCTAGCTACTGGTGGCAAGCAAATAAGACTCGAGGTGGCCAAGGGATTATTCCGTGGGAGCGATTTAAAGAGATGTTTTTCGAGACCTACTTTCCGGCAAGTGCTCAAAATCAAATGGAGGTGCAGTTTCTGGAACTGAAGCAAGGTACCATGACGGTACCTGAATATGCTGCAAAGTTTAATGAGCTGGCGCGGTTTGCGCCATATCAGGTCAACACGGATGAGCGGAAGGCTAGAAGATTTGAGCGGGGACTGAAGCCCTGGTTGTATAGTAGAGTTTCAATGTTCCAACTAAACTCGTTTGCGGCGGTGCTGGAGAAGGCAATTATCGCTGAAGGAGGCAGTGACGCTCTGTCAAAGTACAATCAGGAGCAAAGGAAGAAGAAGAATGAGAGTGATAATAAGGCAAGTGGTAGTCACGGGGGAAGTGGCCAGAAGAGGAAGTGGAGTGAAAGTAACTCTGCGGGAAGTCAGCAGGGTAATCAGAAGAAGAAGATAGAGGTGTGCAGCACCTGTGGAAAGAGCCATATGGGTGCTTGTTTGAAGGGTAAGCGGGTGTGCTTCAATTGCGGGCAGGAAGGGCATATTTCACCAAATTGCCCTAATCCGAAAAAAGGAGCATGTTTCATCTGCGGGTCGAAGGATCACTTTGCCCGAGAGTGCCCTAAGAAAACAACTACAGGAGGAGCTGGTGCAGGAAAACGGAACAGCGGTGGAGGCAATCTGACTATCACCGGACCGACGCATCCCAACCGACCCACTGCACGAACATTCAACATGACGGTGCAGGATGTTGTGCAGTCAAAGGATGTAGTGTCAGGTATCATTCCAGTCAATAATGTTAATGATTATGTGTTGTTTGACTCGGGTGCTACTTGCTCATTTATATCCGATGATTTTGCTAAGAAATTGGAGTTACCTCAGGAAGAATTAGATTACCCTATGAACATAGAAATTGCGAATAGGGAGGTGATTCCTGTTAAGTTTGTCCACAAGAACTGTCAGGTAGAAATTAAGGGTCATGTGATGATAGTAAACTTGATCCCAATTCGTCTTGGGGAGTTTGATGTTATTTTGGGTATGGATTGGTTGTTTAACCATAGGGCAGTTATTGACTGTCAAAAGAAGTGTGTAAACCTTATGACTCCGTCAAAGGTAGTGTTTTATGGCAGCAAGTCGCCTAGACAAACGAGTTGTCTGACGATGATGCAGGCCAGAAAGATGTTGAGACAAGGATGTGTAGGATATCTAGCCTACATAGTCGATACCCAAAAGGTGGGTGCAAAACTGGAGGAGATACCAGTAGTTAGGGATTTTGCGGACGTGTTTCCTGATGATTTGCCAGGATTACCGCCAGATAGGGAAATCGAGTTTGTAATTGATTTAGCACCGGGAACGGCCCCTATATCGAAAGCCCCGTATCGAATGGCTCCGGTAGAAATGAAGGAGTTAATGGTGCAGCTGCAAGAATTGCTGGATAAGAAATATATTCAACCGAGCGTCTCGCCGTGGGGAGCGCCGGTATTGTTTGTTAAGAAGAATGATGGGTCGATGCGTCTTTGCATTGATTATAGAGAGTTGAATAAGGTCACGATCAAAAACAAGTATCCGTTGCCTAGAATCGATGACCTGTTTGACCAACTGAAGGGAGCAAGATATTTTTCGAAGATAGATTTACGAAGTGGATATCATCAGTTGAAAGTGAGGAAAGAGGACATACCAAAGACGGCATTTCGAACCAGATATGGTCACTATGAGTTTTTAGTTATGTTATTTGGTTTAACGAATGCGCCTGCAGCATTCATGGACTTAATGAATAGGGTGTTCAAACCATTTCTGGATAAGTTTGTGGTGGTGTTCATAGACGACATTTTGGTCTACTCCAAAACTCAAGAAGAACACGTGGAACATTTGAGGGTGACATTGGAGGCGTTAAGAAAGGAGAAATTGTATGCAAAATTTTCGAAATGCGAATTTTGGTTGGAGCGTGTTCAATTCCTTGGGCATGTTATTGATAAAGACGGGATTTCGGTGGATCCAGCGAAAGTCGAAGCAGTCATGAACTGGGATCAGCCGAAGACACCGTCAGAAGTGAGGAGTTTCCTAGGTTTGGCAGGTTACTACAGACGTTTTATTCAAGATTTTTCCAGAATCGCCACTCCGTTGACGAATTTAACAAGGAAGTCAGTGAAGTTTGTTTGGACGGAGAAGTGTGAAGAGAGTTTCCAAGAACTAAAGAAGAGATTAAGTTCGGCACCTGTGTTGACTTTGCCAGATGATACAGGAAATTTTGTGGTGTACAGTGATGCATCACATAAAGGACTTGGTTGTGTGTTGATACAGAATGGTAAGGTTATTGCATATGCATCGCGCCAACTAAAAGATTATGAAAAAGGGTATCCGACCCATGATTTGGAGTTAGCAGCCGTGGTGTTTGCTTTGAAAATCTGGAGACACTATCTCTATGGGGAGAAGTGTGAGATATATACAGGTTGATGCTAACAAGGATTCTTTTGTTTAATCTGACGAGGAGACTTTAAGAGACATATGAAGGCATGAAAAGGGGGGACACAATATACTGATGTTACAACACGGAGATTGATTTTTCAGAGCTGAGCAAGGAAATTAGAGATCGGGACAAACATTGTGAAGAATTCAGATTGGTGGACTGAAGATTGAAGATTTTATTGAGTTTTCTTTTAATCTTTTATCTCTAATTTGTAATTAATTATGATGACTTATTTTGGAATTCTTGTTTTTATTTCCAGCATGAACTATACCTTTAATTAAGGCTACAATTGAACCAGTTATGCTTATGAATTAATCATCTACTTTGATTCTAGTTATTTGTTTAAATTGAGTTGTTTATCCTATTCTATGCTTATTGATTAATTGTCTGGCCAACAATTAGCGGGATACTCTAGGTGAATTCGGGAGATGAAATCTAGGGTTAGACCTGAATATGATAGCATGTACTCTTAATTATTTGTATGTGATAAATAATTAGGGTTGTGAAGTGAATAGGGATATATCTTCGTTGCATGTAACTATTGGGAATTGATGCTTAATGAATTTAATCCCTTAGTTTTGCATAGGAATATCACAGAATTAATTGGGTTAGATAAATTTATTTGATCACTTGGAAAAGGACTTATAAATAAATTTGAATTCTTGTTAACAACTCCATTGAATTAAATAATTGGATAACGTAGATAGATTAGTTTATGTTACATAACTGGGGATATTGTAGTCTTAAGCTTTTAAATCTGAATTTCAACCTTCGTGTTAGTTATTGATCTTAGTTTCAATTTAATTAGTTTTAATCGATATTCAAATTGTGATTGTTTAATAAAATAGAATAATTAGATTGGTAGTTGAAAATATAAAACACAATATTTCTCTATGGGAACGATACTCTATTTACCACTTATTACTTGTTGATCGTGTATACTTGCACGTAATTGTTGATTGTGAAATCGGACAACAATAATCACTTTTCAATTCAATACCAAATGACAGTAATTCTTTCCCATTCAAAACAACATTCTCAAAATAATGCAATGATAACAACTCTAATGGAAAGACATTACCAAATGATAATAAATCATGCAATGAAGATTTCTCTACTGAAGAATCATGATCACTACTATTATCAATTAACGACATACCATGTAAAGATTGATTAACATCAAAACCTAATTCAACATGTGAATGAAAAACCCTAAATTGAGTTTCATGTAAGTACAATCGCTGAAACCGAGAATACCCACAATAATCACTAGAATAAATTCTACGAAGATATGCACTTTGACAATCAGAATTTACCAAATGATAGTAAGAATATTGACAACGAGAATATAACGCATGCTCATAAACTAACTCGACAAATATCAAATACCCTCCATAGTTTATGATAAAGATGATTTTACCCTCCAAATAGCCAAACACAAATTTATCCATGGAAGCATGCAAAACATGTTTTAAATAACTCATGAAAATACTAGATGCATCAGTTAATCTAATCGAGATAACTAACCACCTATACAAATCACATGTTGACACAATTTTCCATTTATCACTTTCTCTTAAGCTAACTTGATTAGGCAATATCATCACATGGTCATCACCCAATGTAGACAAAACATAAGTACTATGCAATTTATCACACATATTATCTAAGCAAAGAAAATAATATCGATGCTTGTTTACCAATTCAAAATCAACGAACAAGCTCGGCATTCTATCTTCGTTAGGTACTATGATCTCCTGAATAGCACATACACTAATTCTTTCTCCCACGATACCCGCTTTGATGAAGTTAGACTCCATCAACTCTCCAACCCGCCTTAGTAACTCCGTCGTCTCCTCGGGAATACTAACAGCTGACTGGTATGGAATGATAGCTCGGGGTATATCATCAACAACTTATACAAGAGACAAAACAGAACTAGACAAAGAAGAGTTAATCTTGTTAATATTCAAAAGCGCCGTCTTGTACGAATATACAGTCATTGGCTTTTCAAAATTCATCTCACTTTCCAACTCACTCTCCTCTCTTTTTTCACTCTTACTCTTCACTGTTTCTTTCTCTCGTTTATTTTCACTCTCATTCTTTTTAATCTCTCTATTTTTTTCATTCTCATTTTTCTCAAACTTTTCTTTTTCACACTCAATCATTTTTTCAATTTCTTTTTGTCGATCACTTTCAATTTCACATGTATTTTCTTTTACAATATCATGGACTTCATCTTGCACACTGGACCCTAACAATTCTCTTTGGACTGCATATTTTATTTCATCTTCCTCCTCTCTCGGCTGATCTTGCTCCTTTTGCACCTTAGGAGTATCTTATAATTGCATCCAACAATCTTCCATCGCCTTACTAAATGAACCCATGATGTCCTCCCTAAACTCTTTAGAAAATACCGATTCCCTATACACCTTAGGAGTTTCCTGTAGCTTTCTCCAATGCGACTCCTCATGTCGACGAACCTTCCTATCGTCATCCCATGTTGAATGCCTTGAACGATGAGCCACATATCGTGAAGATGCATATTCCTCCCTCCTACTAGGTTGTACTGGAATAAACCGCTTCCTCATAATAGTTTTCAATTCTGCTCATGTCTCGACTAGACACTCTCCACATCTTCGTCTGCTACACACAAATTCAGCCCATCATGTAGATGCATGACTGGAAAATTCCTGGATCGCCAGTTTGAACTTCTTATGCTCCGAATAATCATAATAGTCAAACTCTCGTTCCTTCCTTTTCTCCCAACTCAAATAAGCTTCTGCATCTGCTCTACCTTGAAAAGATCTATTTTGCCACTCATAATTATTTTCACAATTATATCCATACATGATTGTTGCAAAACAAAGGTTAGTAGATAAAATATTTCCTCACACACTCCCTTACGTGTTTCGCTCAAACAATGTATCACACAATTATAAAAACCGCTCATATATCGCTCAATAGGCTTTTACCCTCAATTGATCTCACACTCTTGCCTTTTACCACTCAAATTCCCTCTAATAGGTTCTTTTTGAATTCACCAAACAATTATCACAGTTTTTCTATTCAATTCAATAAGAACTTATCATGAAACAAAATATAGCAGTATAGGACATATGATAACCAATAGAATTCCACAATCGCCAATTATAATCCTCTTCAATGAAATCCCAATATCTTCAAACTTACGCACCCAATCAATTGAAACAAATAATAACAATTTCTCTTCACTTTTTTTTGATACTCACGAAATTGTTTTATTTTATTTTTTTGACTAATGATTTTTTTTTCAATATATAATCAACACGACAAATAAAGGATAAGTAACCTGCTAGGAACTTAGCTTTGATACCAAATGATAGACTCCAGGGCACACTTACGTGAGGTGGTCATCGCCCGAATCGTTTCCAGCAAGTTATGAAGGTGGAACGCTTACAACACATCAACCATTCGCCTATATTGAGACGAGAACCTTGGTACAATTGCTCTGCGCTTGGAAGCTTGCGTTGAATGGAACATCAACGACACCTTGACCCAATGTCTATAAAGAGACAAGAACCAAAAGTACAATCGACGCTTGATGTATGATAGATTGACGCCACAAACAACTATGAATTGTTGTATGATAAGTCGATAATTGAATCTCAAGAAAACTAAGAAATTAATCTAGGAATTCTCAAAGAACCAAAAGATGAGAAAATCTCACAAGAATTTTATTAATCAAAAGTAATCTAATCTCTAATACATAACCCATGTATTCTATTTATAATAATAGAATAAACCTTAAAGAAACCCTAAATCCTAAAAGGAATAGAAATACTAGTTAACAAGTAATTAGGAATCAAATCTATCTAACAAATATCCTAATTACATTAGAAATCTAAAAGATATGAAAATCCCTACAAATTTGGAAGCAAAACTGGTCAAATCGCGTTTCTTGGAATCTGTGTCGCGTAACTGGTGCGGGGCACGCTGGCATAGTGAAGGAACTGGCGCAGGGCGCGCTAGTCTTGCAGAACTTCTGCTTGTCTGGCGCGGGGCACGCCAACTCTAGGCCAAATCTGGCGCGGGGCGCACCAGTATGGCATAGTTGATTCTTCTTTGTTTTCAAGCCCCAACCTTGATCCTTTGTACATCCTTTATATCCTTCACCAACCATAAGACTTTGTATGGGAAAAACGAATGAACTTAGAATCATATCCAATGATGAATATCCTGCCATGTAGCTTGAATCTTCCTCCATCATTTCGTGTAATACTTGATGACTTAGCTTGTGTTGATCTGGCCTTACTACATATATTGTATCTAGCAATCCCAAATCAAATAATGTATCCTCCACTCGTAGTCCGCTTGATTTGAGTTTTGATTTCAACGTTCTCGAATAGATTTCAGCCCAATCAACCACGATCACTTGTTGAATCCCTTGAGCTTGAGTTGGGTCATTGACAATTGATGCGAGCCTGGTCAGGATCTCATCAGGAAGCGTCAGGAGAAGTTATCATTGTTAATTACTCAAAAGGAGCTCATATCAAAAATAGAGAAGTTGGAGTAGAGGTAAAGTATCCAAAGGAGTCGGACGAGAAATTATTTCAGATGGAAACTTATCCAACCTTAGTGGACAAAGTGAAAGAAGCATAACTCCAAGATGAAGAGTGTGAAAAGATAAGAAAAAGTGTGTCTGAAGGTGAAAAGGCAAAATTCAAAATCAACATTTAAGGGTTATTCAGGTTTGAAGGAAGAATCTGGGTTCCGCCAGTACCAGAAGTCAGAGATGAAATTTTGAGCGAGACTCATAGCTCGAGATATTCGATTCACCCGGGAAGTACGAAAATGTATCAGGACCTTCGGCAGCATTTCTGGTGGCCGAATATGAAGAAAGAGGTTGTTGAGTATGTTGCAAAGTGTTTAACATGTCAGAAAGTCAAAGCAGAACATCAAAGGCCAAGTGGTTTGTTGCAACCATTGAAAATACCATAATGGAAATAGAAGCATATCATGATGGATTTCGTGGTAGGTCTTCCTGCTACTCAGAAGGGTTATGATGTGATATGGGTTATCGTGGACTGACTGACGAAATCGGCACATTTCTTGCCGATCAAGATTAGATTTAATTTAGATCAATTGGCAAAATTGTATGTTAAGGAGATTGTTTCAAGGCACGGTGTTCCGGTATCAATTGTGTCAGACTGAGATCCGCGTTTCACATCTAATTTCTGGAAGAGTTTGCAAGAACGCTTGGGAACACAGTTGAGAATGAGCACGGCGTACCATCCTCAAACCGATGGTCAGAGCGAAAGGACGATCCAGACATTGAAAGATATGTTGAGAGCTTGTGTTATGGATTTTAAGGGGAATTAGGACGACCATTTACCTCTAGTTGAGTTTGCTTATAATAACAGCTATCACGCAAGTATTGGCATGCCGCCTTACGAAGCGTTGTATGGAAGAAAGTGCAGAACTACATTAAGATGGGATGAAGTTGGTGAACGACGACTTCTAGGGCCCGAATTGGTGCAGCAAACTGTAGAGATCGTCAAAGTGATAAGAGTCAGACTGTTAGCTGCTCAAGACAGACAAAAGAAGTATGTTGATCAGCACAGACAGAAGCAGAAATTTGATGTCGGAAGTTTCGTTTTCTTGAAAGTATCTCCCTGGAAGGGGAAGATAAGATTTGGCAAAAAGGGAAAGTTGAATCCAAGATTTATTAGACCTTTTGAAGTGCTGAGGAGAATAGGGGAAGTAACGTATGAGGTAGCTTTACCTCCAGAGTTAGTACACATTCACAATGTTTTCCATATTTCGGTGCTACGACCGTACAAACCTGATTATAAACATGTAATAGAGTATGAACCATTACAAGTTGAGAAAGATTTATTTTATGAAGAAGTTCCTGTTCAGATAGTTGACAGAAAAGAACAGGTTCTCTGAAATAAAGTAATACCTTCTGTTAAGGTAATATGGAGAAACCACAACGCTTAAGAAGCTACGTGGGAACTTGAAGACACGATGATGAAATCCTATCCTCATTTATTTTATTAATCTTTATATAGCGATGAATTAATTGCGTTGTGATTCTGGGGACAAAATCCTTTTAAGGAGGGAAGGATGTAACGAATGTGATTTTTGTAAATAATTAAAAATATTTATCGAATTTAGTAAATATTTTAGTTGGGATATTTATTAAATAAAATAAATATTTGATGAAAATTATTATGAAATAATTTATTTAAGTATGGAGATATTTTAATTTAATTGAATAATTGAAATAGAGGAATAATTAAATTGGAGGATTAATTGAATTAGAGGATTTATAATTTATTAAATAAAAACTATAATTATATTGGCTAAGTAAATATTATGTTGACTAAATAAAGATTATAATTAAATTAAATGAGATGTGTCATTTGTGTAACATGTAATAAAAGAATTATTAAAATAAAAGGGTGCCTAAAATGTGCTAGCCAAACAAGGCTTAGACCTTTTGTTTTCCTAACTGATCAGACTATACGTATTATGTAACTCTCTGAGGTAATAAGGCTTATTACTTCATCAGTTTAATCCACGCTCATTTACAAAGCCAGAGAGAAGAGGAAGGAGAGTGTTTGAGAGTAAAAGGGGTACTCTGTGAAAATTGAGGGAAGAAATCTAAAAAATCAAAGGAAGAAGGAGTTTATCAAAGCCATTCTACATCGTCTAGATAATCTAAATAAGAATCAAAGGTAATAATCTAGCTTTGAGTTCTTAGTTTTTTTTTTATTTCTTGAGTTTTCTTTATAAAAAAAAGGGATTGTTGGTGGATGAATGGTTGAGATGTTGTTTATATAAGTTTATAAGTATGCTTAATCTGTTATATAGCATCTATAAATGATTTTGGAGTTATCAAATTCATGTAAGCATGTTTTAAAATGAAGAATTTGAGTTATGTGATAAAATATGTATTTTGGTCTATTTTGAGACTAAAAATTGGCTAGGAATTCAGGTTATAATTGGTAACTTGATGGTTGTTCGTGTTAATACTCTAAGAAACGAAAACAAAACAAGTTAAACGGATCAATTTGGTTGAATAACGAATTCGTAGTGTTTGATTACGCTAAAGATGTCAAAATATGAAAAATAGAGTATGAACCTTGATTTTGAGTCTTTAATTTGGTTGTTTATGTGGTTTGTGATGATAAAATCATTCTGTACATGCTTGGTTTTGATTTTATGAAGTTTGTAGCATCTGGGTTTAGTTAATTTGTTGTTTGGGTGAAGAAATTGGGAGTTTTTGGGTTGTTATGTGTTGTTCGCGAAGTAGTAGTGCCTGAGTCTGATGAATGGCACCGCAGCGCCGCTTGCCCAGTTCATTCTGGCGCCGCAGCGCCGCTCTATTTAAAAAAAATATAAAAGGATGGCACTGCAGCGCCGATCCCCAGTATAAAGGCAGCACCGCAGCGCCGGTTAACAGTTTGGCCCAGAATTGAGATTTTAATTGTATGATTCTAAGAATGTCTATATAACCTTTATGAATGATTAAAATGAAATGTAAAACATGTTATAAGACTTAAAAACATGTTGTAATCACACAGTTGATGATTATACGTTATGAATTAGTAAGTTATGTAGGATTTAAGCTTGATGTTTGTGAGGTTTAGTAATGTTATTTAAGTGTTAAGCCTTATGTTATATGCTAGGAAAGGTTACAAGATTCGTGGTATGTGGTTAGTATAGTCAACTAAAGTTAAAGACTATAAACTTAGCTAAGATAACTAGTTAAATGAAATGGAAGTTAAACTTATAAACATGGTTGTGATGTAACTAATTGGTATTGTGATCCTTATAGTATATGTAGGATATTGGAGAACGTGAGTTGTAATTGTATAGCTAACGCGCGAGGCAAGTTTCTTCACTCTACTTCTACATTGTGCAAGTTTCTTAACTCTACTTCTACATTGTGCAAGTTTCCTAACCTTTGCTACTTTATTATTCAACGAGGTTTCATAATTTGATTTAATGTCTAAGTTCTTGACTAAACTTCCTAATTCTCCCGAAAGCATTACTTCGATAAATGATATTTATTCGATTATGAATCATTGTTATTCTATCATTGTTAAAGTGCCATTATACGAGATTATATTGTTAGCAAAACTCTTAAATGGCTATCGAACCCTTTGATTCGACTAGTCCATAGTTGATGAACGTTCCAAAGACTTAGAATTTCTTTGAAGCTATTCTAAACCAAACTTTCTTTGGTACGGACTCTAATGTCAAAGCTGAGATGAACAACCCTAGAATAGGGGATTATATTACGTAATAGCGTTAAAATATTTGTGCACAATACATTGTACGAAGGGCTGATCCCCCGGAGTACGAGATGGATGGTCCATATAGTCTATAAGACTGTTAAAGGTTACGGTAGAGATACTTGCTAACCTAGGACATAGTTCGTGGTCATGTGACCCTCAGATATACTTTTGATCTTGCTTTCTAATTTTGATTCAAAAGCCGAGTTTTCTATTGAGCTATCAATTCCTGATTATTGTTGACCAATTTCAGGAAAAATTGTATTAAATTTGAAATCTATTCATTGATTATTTCTATGTTATTATTGGTACTGTTATCCTGGTGGGCAATTGTTTTGCTCACTCTTGCATAAAAACATTGCAACTAAGGTTGAAAAGCCCGAGGAGCCATCGACGAGCAAGGGCAAGATGAATAGATGATTACTTTACTTTTATTTGTTAAAGCTTATGTAACAAGACTTAATTTTTATTATGTTTTTATTCCGCTTATGTTTTTATTCCGCAAATAATGTAATAAATGTTAGATGACTTGGGATTTTATTTGAGATGTAACCCTTTAGTAGGATTATTGTTTATTAAGTTTATTATTGTTATTATCCTTTATTATGGGCAGTTAGATATGAAAGTGATGAATCGTGAGCATCAGATCTGTGGGATTGAAGTACCTAGATTTGAGGGTGTCACGACAAGTATACACGGTCAACAAGTAATATAATGATAAGAGAGTTGTCGATCCCACGAGTAATTAATTCTAATATTTTCTAAGTACCAATTTTATATCAACTCAATCTTATTTAAACAGATGAATTACCTAAAATTAGCAATTAAACTAAATACTAAAAATAAATAACTAAATAATAAAACATAATGATAGGTCTCCAACTTTTATGAGATATTTTTTTATGATAACAATAATTAGGAAAAATGTAGACACCCAAATTTTGCGTTCCCTATGCTAACCGTGACAGGAGGGCAAAATCGTCAATTGAACCGGCTTGCGGGAGCAAAGAATGGGAACAAGTGCGAACACTCGACGCCACCGCGACGATTTGCAGTCAAAACCGACGAGACAACAAGGCCATCCGAAATGAGCATTCCCGAATAATGTGTCACGTCTCACAGTAATTCCCGGACTGCAAAATACAAGCCTTTCGGCGAAAACCGACAGCACGACGCGAGAATCGAGGTGCGGTGCGGAAACCGAGGAGAATTAAATAACTAAAGTGCATGGCGGGCTGAGTGCATGGCGGGCTAAGGCCAGCCGCAGATTGATCTGCGGCTGGACTTAGCCAGCCTACTTCAGCACATTCCCTTCATTCAGCGATGCAGAGAGTTGGTAGATCGGAAGAAGAAAAAGAATAAGCAGCAGTAGCACGAAAATTGAGAGAGAAGTAGCATAATTTTGAAAGTAGTATGCACACAAGCCAATAATATTTGATATGATGTAGCATATAATTTATAATCTTATTCGGTTGTTAAAAGGCATTTTACATTATCTACATAGTGCTGTTATATTAAATGTGATAAACCCATAGTTTTGAGCAATGTTTTTAGAATCATGATGGTGATCATGCTAATGAGATCTAAATTCTAGATAGCTCACAAACTTAAATTGTTCCTAATCGATGGATTACTAAAAAGGGGATTAGTGAATCCGGATAGATTAGTACATACGTTGCTTGCTCTTATGAAGAGAATGATTGATCTCATAATCATTTGTGTGGAGACACCAAAACAAGTATGTAGGTGCTTATTAGAGAATAAGTTCACTGAACGTGGCTCGCTAAGGAATACCTAATGGAGTTTTACTCGCCTGTCAATAGGAATTCCTCTAGTGATAGTAGTACAAGTGATCCTTGGACTTGAGATCATCATAGTATCTTGTGTATGATGAGTTATACTTTGACATGTCCCTTAAGACCTTTAGGGTATATCAAAGGGTATGATTGGGTATAATAAGTTGTACATGAAAATAGGTGAATGATCAACAAAGAATCTACCACTTCTAGTAAAAGGAGAGAATGTCCTATGTGATTCGATAAATGACGACTCAGAAGTCTTTGGCCAAAGCAGAATGAAATTAGAAAGGAGTTTCTAATTTGTATTAATCAGAGTTGTGCATTTCAGAATCGAAATACATATAATTAAATAAAATAAGACTTGACAGTAATTCCATGTCTTATATTTAATTGGGATATTGTATGGTAGAAGGATTGAATTGTACGGTAACTATGCACTGAAAGGTTCTTTTATGATTAATGTTGAAATCTATATTATCTGGAAAGTCGTTGATCGCTAAGGGGGCTTACCCTTATTGTAGAATAAATATTATTTATTTAAATGAATTAAATAGTTTAATTTATTTATCTAAATAAGATTAGAATTGTTCTAATTGATTTATTCACAACCGGTTTAATATGGAGAACCTAAAGGGTCACACCGCAAAAGGAAAATATTTATTTAAGAAGTAAATGGCATAATTGTAATAATAAGTTAAGTGTATTTAATTTAGTCTATGGAGATAGAATAAATTAAATAGCTTAATATTTATTATTTAATATTTTAGAAATATTAAATATAAATTAATAAGAGGAGTCTTATTATTATTATTACTATTACTATTATTTAATTCCTAATAGGGATTGGGAATTAATTAATAGAAGTACTCTCACATGAATTCCTAATTGGATTAGGAGTTTAATTTAATTAAAGGAGTTTAATTAGAATAGAAACCCTAATCCTAAATAGTTTAGGGAAGGGTTTTTCCTACATCTATAAATAAGAAAAGTTTTATCATCGATTAGGATTACACACTGTTGCATAAGAATTGTAGAGAGTAATTGCAATTTCTATAGAGATAGAAACTAGGGTTTTGCCAACACCCATCTTCTTGAACAACTATTATTCCTTGGTGGATCACCTCTAGAGGCCAAACACTTGGGTGGCTAACGTTGATCAAAGGAAGGAATTTAATCGGTGGAATTCAAGGAGAACGCGAAGGAATTGGAGGTGAACTTGTACCTGAGGAAGCTAGAATTCTACAAGGGTATAATTCTTATTCTCCATCTCTTTCGTTTAATTAATAATTGTGCATAAAGAAAGATCATGGTGATGGTTTGTATAAAATTTTAAAATCTAATTTTATCGCGCTTCCGCTTTATTAATGTAATTTGATTGCATGTTCGCGTTATACAAACCTAACAGTGGTATCAAGAGCCAAACTTTATGCGAATTATTAATTGTTTTGATTCTGTATATACATTGATATGTGTTAAGAACAATTTAATTGGGCATAATTATTTGTGTAAAATTATTTTATTTATTTTTTTATTTATTTTGATTTTATTTATTTTCAATTAAGATAAAAGGTTTATTTTGAATTGGAATATAATTAAAATTAAAAGTTTTATTTGAGCTTGGAATTGGATTCTACGTTAACTAAAATAAAGGAGTTTATTTTTTGTTTCAAAATTGGATTTCTAGTAAACTTTTAATTGCCCATTAAATGATATCAATGCATATATGGAATGGTTTTATTATTCATGAGATGAATGTTATTTATTGACACATATGGAGATATGTATGATAATAAATAGGGATTGATTATGGACTACTGACCAATGTGTGATTGGATTTATTTTAGTGGATGCTTGAATGAATGGGTTTTTATAAATGGGGTCTGCGTACCTCGTCTTTTCTAGTTTTTCTTGATGTAAATTCTATCTCCCTCCTATGTACTTCCCCTTGACTGCTGATCAAGGTTTCTATTTATTGTAAATAGTTTATGTAATAGGTTTAGTTAGAATTACTTGAAGAATTGGAGAAAAAGGAGCAAGGAGCGCTTGAAGACCCATTTGTAATGGAGCCCGGGTTTAAATGTAATAGTTATATTTAAATTTAATTCTTGCACCCTAGGTTTGACCTTTTGGTTCACTTGGTGGCTCTAGTGAACCAAACTAGAATAAAAGTCCATAATTAATCCGGGTAGAATATAGTATTCTATATGTGCATGCTTACTATATATATATATTATATATTATCCAACATGTTTCGCATGTAAAATAATATGACGCGTATTTTATATATATATGTGCATGCGCGCTAAACAAGATGAGACTAATAATAACAAACCCCTCAAACAAATTATATTAAGTCCTAAGCGTTCAAAGATATTTGAAATATCGAACGTCGCCTTCTAGCATGGTAAAGCGATAGAGTATTAAATATTTAATATGAGTTTGTTGTGTCACACAAGGCAAGTATTAAATATTTAAGATGTTGCTTTATCACATTTGATGCTTATACATAGACTGAACGATTTTGTTTTGTTGTGTCACACAAGAACAGTATTTTTCTTTCGAATATATGGAAGTGCTAGGTTGGACTTAACTTGGATAGTTTTGATTCGGATGTGTCACACTTGATCAAAATAATCTAAGAGGCAAAATACAAGGAGTTACATAGTGATGTAATTGACAATAGTTGTCTACCTATTTATTTATATATCGTTTGTTGTGTCACACAAGGCTATATACATTTGAAATGAGATCCTTATTCTCACTAGCAAATCTTTAATTAGATATGCCGAACTATATATAGAGGGTAATATAGTTTGATGAAAATAGTGAGAGATACCAATTTAAAATAAAGACCTAATTTATTTTGGTAATTAATTAAGAAATGAATGTATGCTAAAATGTTGTTAAACTACAAATTCATTTACAGAATTTTACGATGTCTAATTCACTATCACTGCGGAGCATATTAGATGCTAATTAATCGGACCAAATTAAAAGGACTGGTTAAAGAATTTGAGAATAGTTCTCAAGGCTAAAAAGCTATCTTATGTCCTTAATACGCTTATCCCTGCAATGGTTGCAGACAATACCTCTGAGGAAGAGATTGCTACTTTTAGAAAGTGGCAAGATGATGCACAGTTGGCTCAATGCATCATGCTCGCATCCATGAGTAACGAGCTTCAGCGTCAGCATGAAACTATGGATGCTCGTACTATACTCATGCACCTTCAAGTAGTTGAAGGGTGAGGAAAGTAGGACTATTAGATATCAGATATCTAAGGAGCTCTTCCGATCTAGAATAACCGATGACACTACAATATAGACAAATGTTCTCAAAATGATCAATCTGATTGAACAATTAGGACAACTAGGTTTTAATGGATGGAGAGTTGATCTTGCAATCACTTCCTGACTCTTTCTCACAAATTGTTGTGAATTTCCACATGAACAAGCTATATGTCAGCCTGCCTGAGTTGCTTAAACATGTTGAAAACTGTAAAGAGTCACTTTCCAACCAAGAAAGACCAAGTCTTACTGGTAGATGATTCTTCCAGGAAGCGGAAGAGGGCCAAAGGATCTTCTTAAAAGAAGAACAATTCAAAGAAGGTAAATGGAAAGGAGGACAATAAGAACAAGTCTGATGCAGATAGCAAAGAAGTTTGCTTCCACTGCAATAAGCCTGGATACTGGAAAGGAAAACTGTAAGGAGAATCTTACAGAGGGTAACCAGAAGAAGCTTAGTGAAGCTTCGGTTACAGATATAGGTTTGTTCATGATTGAAATAAATTTTTCTGTAAGTCAAGGTTCTACTTGGGTATTGGATACCGGCTGTAGTTCTCACGTATGCAATCCAATGCAGAGACTAAGCAGAAGTAGAAAGCTAAACTAAGAGTAAGTAATCTTATGTGTGGGAATGGAGCAAAGGTTGCTGCATGAACCATAGGAACTTATAGTTTAGCATTGCCTACGGGCAAGTCTATTAAGTTAATAAGTTGTTATTATGTTCCTGTTCTCATTAGAAACATTATTTCTTTCTGTTATTGGACAAGGAAGGTTCTGGTATTATATTTAAGAACAATTGTTGTTCTATTTATAATGATAATATTTTGTTTGAAATTGGAAGATTACTTGATAGACTTTGTATACTTGACTTACATAAAAAAAATAATTTTGCAAATTGAACAAACTAGTAAAAGAAAAAGGAGATGGTCATTCAAAGAGTTGAATGTGTGTATTTGATGAAATACAAGTCTGAATCATTTGAAATGTTTAAAGAATTCAGAAGTGAAACAAATTGACAAAGTATTAAGATTCTTTGATCAGATCGAAGAAGGAATACTTATGCAATAAGATTCTAGATCATCTCAAAATGGTATTTTCTCATAATGGACACTTCCTGATACGCAATAATTGATTGGTGTATCTAAAAAGGAGAAATTGTACCTTATTGGATATGGTGCAGTCCATAATGATTTTTACCGACATTCTAGTATCCATCTAGGGTTATGCCCTAAAAACGGCTGCATATCTACAAAATAAGGTAACCTCAAAATCCGGCCCAAGACTCCATAAAGGTTATGGATAGGAAGGATCCTTACTCTTAAGTATGTTAAGATAAGGGGTTGTCCAACTTATGTGAAAAGGTTTCAAAGATAAGTATGGGACAAAATCTGACAAGTGCAGACTTGTGGGATATCCTAAAGAAAGTTTAGGGTATTATTACTATAATCCTACACGCTGCCTTCTTAGATAAAAGTGTTTATCATTAAAGGAGCTAGTGAGAGGGTAATAGATCTTGAAAGAGTTCAAGAACCACAAAGCACTTTAAGTCGAACCGAGGAACCTGTAGATAGACCTATTGTACCACAACCGAATCGTAAATCTGGAAGAGTACCGAAGATACCTGAGAGGTATGGATTCATCATAGAGGATGATGATGAGGTACGCATCATAGAGAATGATGATCCAGTTATATACGATGAGGCTATGAGTAGAAGACACTCAGAGAAATGGCAGATGACCATAAAATCCGAAATGGACTCCATGTATGAGAACCAAGTATAGACTCTGGTTACTCCACAAAAGGGCATAGTGCCTAGAGTGTGAATATGGGTCTTTAAGAGAAAGACTGGGGCAAATGGCAAGGTGGAGACCTATAAGACCAGACCTGTTTAAAAGGTTTCAAATAAAGTCAAGGAGTTGACTGTGATAAAACCTTATTACTGGGTAATGCTCAAGTCCATTTAGATTTTGCTTGTGATTGCAGCTTATTACGAAATCTGGCAAAAATGGATGTGGAGACACCCTTCCTCAATGAAGACTTGAGGAGAATGTATGTATGATACAGCCAGAGGAATTTGTTTCAAAGGTTGAAGCAAATCGTGTTTTAAGCTACAATGATCCATTTATGGATTGAAGCAAGCTTCTCAAAAATGGAACATTCATTTTGATGAGACAATCAAAAGAGTTTGATTTTATCAAAAATGAGAATGAACCTAGTGTGTACAAAAGGGTAAGTGGGAGCACTGTGACATTCTTGGTATTATATGTTGATATACTACCGACAAAGAATAACACACCAATGCTACAATCAGTAAAGATAAAATTGTCTAAACATTCCTCCATGAATGACTTGGGAGGAGCATCCTATAAATTGGGGATAGAAATCTATATAGATAGATTTAAAAGGATGTTCGGCTTGACCCAATGAACGTATATTCATTCGATGCTAAAGGCGTTTAGCATGGAAAACTCCAAGAAAGGTCTCATGATGATGAGCCGTGGAGTGTATCTCTCTAAAATTGTCCCATATTAAAAGAGAGATCGCATGAGTTACTATCATGTATGCAGTGAATATACAAGGCCTGATGTTGATCAGTCATATTCTGGAGAAGATCACTGTAAGACAGTGATAAACATCTTTAAGTACTTAACCAGTATTGAAGATGTAATACTAATTCATGGTAGGTCTGAATTAAAACTAGAGGGCTAAACAGACTCAAGTTTTTCAGACTGACCAAGACGATAACAAATCCACTTTATGGTAAAACGTTACCTTGAAAGGTGGTGCAGTGAATTGGAAAAGTTCCAAACAGCAAAGAGTTGCTGGTTTAGTGACGCAGACAAAGTATATAGCTGTAAATGAAGCTACAAGTTGATTGTTTGGATGAAAAGTTCATCACGGAACTAGGAATAGTTCCCAAGTCTCATCTTGGATTCAAACATGTGTTGCGGCACTTTCATTTGATTAGTGGAATCATTAAAAGAGGAGAAGTCACTATAGAGATAGTGGACTCTCAAGAACAACATTGCATATCCATTTACTGAAGCTTTATCCAAACAGCAGGATGATCGTCACTTAGAGAAGAAGGGTATTAGATACCATGACGATTGGCTTTAGTGCAAGTGGGAGATTGAAAGTAGTATGCACACAAGCCAATCATATTTGATATGATGTAGCATATAATTTATAATCTTATTCGGTTGTTAAAAGGCATTTTACATTATCTACATAGTGCTGTTATATTAAATGTGATAACCCATAGTTTTGAGCAATGTTTTTAGAATCATGATGGTGATCATGCTAATGAGATCTAAATTCTAGATAGCTCACAAACTTAAATTGTTCCTAATCGATGGATTACTAAATTGGGGATTAGTGAATCCGGATATATTAGTACATACGTTGCTTGCTCTTATGAAGAGAATGATTGATCTCATAATCATTTGTGTGGAGACACTAAAGCAAGTATGTAGGTGTTTATTAGAGAATAAGTTCACTGAACGTGGCTCGCTAAGGAATACCTAATGGAGTTTTACTCGCCTGTCAATAGGAATTCCTCTAGTGATAGTAGTACAAGTGATCCTTGGACTTGAGATCATCATAGTATCTTGTGTATGATGAGTTATACTTTGACATGTCCCTTAAGACCTTTAGGGTATATCAAAGGGTATGATTGGGTATAATAAGTTGTACATGAAAATAGGTGAATGATCAACAAAGAATCTACCACTTCTAGTAAAAGGAGAGAATGTCCTATGTGATTCGATAAATGACGACTCAGAAGTCTTTGGCCAAAGCAGAATGAAATTAGAAAGGAGTTTCTAATTTGTATTAATCAGAGTTGTGCATTTCAGAATCGAAATACATATAATTAAATAAAATAAGACTTGACAGTAATTCCATGTCTTATATTTAATTGGGATATTGTATGGTAGAAGGATTGAATTGTACGGTAACTATGCACTGAAAGGTTCTTTTATGATTAATGTTGAAATCTATATTATCTGGAAAGTCGTTGATCGCTAAGGGGGCTTACCCTTATTGTAGAATAAATATTATTTATTTAAATGAATTAAATAGTTTAATTTATTTATCTAAATAAGATTAGAATTGTTCTAATTGATTTATTCACAACCGGTTTAATATGGAGAACCTAAAGGGTCACACCGCAAAAGGAAAATATTTATTTAAGAAGTAAATGGCATAATTGTAATAATAAGTTAAGTGTATTTAATTTAGTCTATGGAGATAGAATAAATTAAATAGCTTAATATTTATTATTTAATATTTTAGAAATATTAAATATAAATTAATAAGAGGAGTCTTATTATTATTATTACTATTACTATTATTTAATTCCTAATAGGGATTGGGAATTAATTAATAGAAGTACTCTCACATGAATTCCTAATTGGATTAGGAGTTTAATTTAATTAAAGGAGTTTAATTAGAATAGAAACCCTAATCCTAAATAGTTTAGGGAAGGGTTTTCCTACATCTATAAATAAGAGAAGTTTTATCATAGATTAGGGTTACACACTCTTGCATAAGAATTGTAGAGAGTACTTACAATTTCTATAGAGATAGAAACTAGGGTTTTGCCAACACCCATCTTCTTGAACAACTATTATTCCTTGGTGGATCACCTCTAGAGGCCAAACACTTGGGTGGCTAACGTTGATCAAAGGAAGGAATTTAATCGGTGGAATTCAAGGAGAACGCGAAGGAATTGGAGGTGAACTTGTACCTGAGGAAGCTAGAATTCTACAAGGGTATAATTCTTATTCTCCATCTCTTTCGTTTAATTAATAATTGTGCATAAAGAAAGATCATGGTGATGGTTTGTATAAAATTTTAAAATCTGATTTTATCGCGCTTCCGCTTTATTAATGTAATTTGATTGCATGTTCGCGTTATACAAACCTAACAAATTTTGCAACAAAAATAGGAAAGAAAGGAAGAAAAAAGAGAGGATTTATATTCTTTTGATTTGATTGTATCACATATACTTCTTCTTCTATTCAAAATACACAAGTTTACATCCACTTTGATCTCATTTGCAAGGTGAAAATCTCCTTATTTTTGCAATTTCTATCATATCATTTGGTCAAATTAAATGAAGTTTTCATGTAATTTATGGTGGAACAATGAATTAGGGATTATTAGTGAGGGTTCCATCGGAACAAAATTCTTCCTAATAACCCGATGATATTTATTTATTGATTTTTTTGGTTGTTTTACGGTGCTATATTGGGCGTGGTTCCTTTAGATCGCTATTTTAGGATGTCTTGGTATTGTTAGATTATCCGTGTTGGTTATTTCTTGTAATATCCGTTTGTGGGTGTGTGGAAATTTGGTTGTGAGCCTAGGAAAGCGACCCCGTGGTCCAAATCCGATGATGGACCTCTTTTGATGTAAGAAGTAGGAACGATGTAATTTTCATTATAAATATGTAATCGTCGGGCCTTAAAACGACGCTAAGGCGAAAATCGTGTTTAAGGCCCCGTCATAGTGAAAGTATGCGATTGTTGGCGTTCGGGGTTATTTTGATGGCTTACATGCCAATGAATAACCCCAACGCATTTTAATGCTTGATTTGATTTATGACACGAAATTGATTTCAAAGCCAAAACGATAAGATTTTCATAAAATCAATCAAACTAGGCTATTAGCACCACGAGGCTAAAATTTGGAAACGCTAATGAATGTAGATTCCTATTTAACGAGAAGGCTAAAAGAAAAATCGTTTTCAAACATCACAAAAAATGATTTTATAAAAATAAGTAATGTTTTGTTAAATCTTTGTGCATAGGGTTAAAGAGATCCTAGAAGTTTCCCACCGCGCTATTTACGAAAGCAACGTATAGATCTCGATTCCTATTTTGATGAAGGTTTAGAAAACTCTTGTTTTTGCCAAAACGACACCTAATGAAAATCTCATAAGTTTTTGACAATTAAAATCAAACCTTTCTCATAAAGCTTTCTCGATTAAAGCCAAATGACATTCTAGAGCATTCTCAAAAGAAAGCACGACTTTACATCAAAACCCAAATGGTTTCTTCATGCAAATTCACCACGACATTCACGTAGGCACACACACACACGCGCGCGCATACACACACATTCAAGAATTAAAGGATAGGAAAAGCATCAAGATTGCGGTAACCGTGTTTCACGGAAGTCGGGGGGTGCCTAACACCTTCCCCTCGCTTAAGCAAGCCCCCGAACTCTATGAATCTCGGTTTGCAGACCAATTAATTCGGAGTCACATATGAGCCAGCGATTTATAAAAAACGAAAACTCGGATGAGTTGGTACATCCATTTCAAATATACCAACTGGCGACTCTGGTCAAATCGGCTCATCATAAAAAACGATCTTTCAAAACCCCGTCGACATTAATGCCGACCTTTTCCAAAAGAATCATCTAAACCAAAAGGCTAAAATTGGAAAGGGTAATAAAAAATTGGAAAGGACTAAAACCCGGCGTCGACAGCTGGCGACTCTGCTGGGGACATTAAAGAGCTTAAGCCGCTTTCAAATCTTGATGTTATCCTATCCTTTAAAATTCATGAATGTGTATGTGCGTGCAACATTTTGACCTGTTTTACTTGTTGTTGTGTGAATGTGTGTTTGTGTCCAATGAATGAATGATTAATGGAGTGGCTTTACTTTAAAGTAATCATATGCATACGGTGAGGACGATGAATGTGAATGTATGTTGAGAGTGTACCTCCTCCTGAGGCGAACCTGTCGGTTGCTTATTACTGGACTCGAAGGGGCTGCTCCCCGGAGATGGCTCAGGAAACGCACCACCCAAATCCGCTCCAATCGAAAGGACTCAGACGAGTAGATTGCGAAGATTTGGGGACCTTCATGCCGAAAAGCCCGTGAGAGTAACCCTAGGATAGGTCAGCCTCAGATTAACCCAACGCAGGAGAAGTCTCTTCATGCCCTTTTACGTTCACGCGTATAAATGACATGATCCCATTCATATATGCCTCCCCTGTTGTCAAGAGAAAGTACTGACCTCCATGTTTTGCAGGGAATAGCTGGGAAGGCATAATAAGTCATGTCTATCAATTATTATTGCAATAAGGGACTACTAACATGTTATTTTGCAGGAAAAAATTAAAAAACCCCAAAAACACAAAAAATTACCGTTTTAGCATGCATCCACATCCCTCATTTCCCAAAGATTAAACTCCAAACCGTTTTTTCTGCAGGATTGCTCCTCAAACGCGTTTGCAGTCTAAAAGAGCCCAAAACTCTACATCTGAAATGGCTGATCTCCCACCTACTAATCCTGGTTCCATATCTAGGGAGGAATTTGATGACTTTAAAAAAAAATGTTGGAGATGGCCATAATGCTGAAGGAACAATTGCTACCTAGACAGGATCCACCTAAAGAGGATCCACCCCAACCTAAGGGCGAGCCAGTCGTCCCAAAGGTCATTCCCGTACCGAACAAGACAGTGATTACTATCCCGGAAGAGGGAGATACTGATGACCTGCGAAAGAAAATGAAACAAATGGAGGAAATTATCTAATCTATGAAGGGCATAGGGTCCCTAGGCAGGGTGAATTATTCAGATCTTTGTGTCTTCCCCGGAACCAGATATCCGGAGAAATTTAAAATCCCCGAATTTGAGAAATACAATGGGAAGGGTGATCCCTATACACATCTGAAAATCTACATTGGGGAGTTGGGATCTTATGCCGAAGACGAGGGTTTAAGGATGCAGCTATTCCAAAAGAGCCTGACGGGAGAAGCGAGAATCTGGTATGCCCGTCTTGATAATGCCCGGATCCACAATTGGGAAAAGTTGGCCCACACCTTCTTAACACAGTATAGCTTCCAAGCACAAATGACCCCTGATAGATACCAAATGACGAAGATTAAGAAGCAACCCATGGAATCGTTCAGGGATTATGCACAGCGATGGAGGGGCATGGCTGCATAGGTGAATCCCCCAATGAGTGACTCGGAAATGGTGATGACCTTCGTGGATATTTAAGAGGCTCCTTATTATGAGCGGGTTATATCAGGGATTGGAAGACCCTTTGCTGAGATGATTAAACACGGAGAAATGGTGGATATGGGTTTGAAGTCTGGCAAGATTCGGGATTTCACGGCTTTGGAAACAGCTGCAGAACAAATACATAGTGGAAACTATGGCAGCACTTCCCGTAGGGTCCAAAAGAAAAAGGAAGAAGATGTTTCCCTCATCCTGCAGGGATCGTCTAGAAAGGCAGAAAACAATCTTCCAGTACAGGTGCAGAGAGTGGGGCCATCCCGACAGCCTAACTTCACTGATCAGAGGGCGGAAGGGCGAAGGAGATTCGAGACCTCGCAAAATCGAGTATTCACCCCCCTCGGGGATCCTCTTGAGCGGATTTTAGCAGTATTGATAGCCCAAAAGAAGATAGTCGATTTGGCACCCCCAAGTGACCCGAAGGAAAGAAGGTTTGACCCAAGCAAGCGATGCGCATACCACTCAGGTTCCCCTGGTCATGATACGCAAGAATGTTGGACGCTGAAGCACAGAATCCAGAACTTGATTGATAGTGGAGAAATTATGGTGGAACAGCCAGACTCCCCGAATGTCAAAGTCAATCCCCTGCCGAGGCATGATGGAGGAGGGGTCAATGTGGCGGAAGCCAGTGAAGCCGAGGGGCCGTCAAGGCTAAATTATGTAAAGAAAATCGATGAAATGATCAACATAATAAGTGATCACGGGAATACACGGGGAACGCCAATTAGACTGGCAGGGGTAAGCAGAAATATCATGGAGGGGCCTGTCAAATTAGCAGCTCTGAAACCCCTCATCCTTGCAGCGAGGCCGCAAATCCCTGTCAGCAGTCTAAAGACGGTACCATGGAATTATGGGGGGGTGTCAGAGGAAGCGGCCAATTGTGCTTCTGTGACAACAAGGGGGAATCCTTTGTATCATCCTGGACGAGTCCTTGAGAACAAAACGAAGAAAAATAAAGAGATCTCCGAGGAGAAAGCCATAGAATTCTTGAAGAGGATGGATCATCCGGAAGCAAGAGGGATCCAGATATTAAGCGAGGAGTCGACCCTGACATCAATCATGGACTTGGTGTTATCGTCCAATGATCACTGCAAAACCCTGGCGAAAGTCCTGGAGGAGGCATACGTTCCCAAAGAAATTAGCAAGGAAGGTTTCGGCCATCTGGTGGACCACCTGTTGGAGAGTGATCTGATATCATTTACAGATGACGATATCCCCAAGGAGGGAAGGGGGCATCGAAAACCGCTACATATTGCGGTAATCTCCTCAGGTTATATCATGAATGGGGTGTTGATTGATGGGGGATCGGCATTGAATATATGTCCCCTCAGCACATTACAGAAGATGAACATCAATCCCAAGCGCCTACGGGCCAGTCATGTAGTGGTGCGAGCCTTCGATGGTTCCCGGAGGGATACAATTGGAGAGATAGAATTGCCGGTGAAAATAGGACCTTGTACTTTTGATATCTCTTTCCAAGTCCTAGACATTACAGCCAGTTATAACCTGTTATTGGGAAGGTCGTGGATACACATGGTCGGGGCAGTTCCTTCCACGCTACACCAACAAATCAAACTAATCATCGACGGGAATCTGGTAACGATCTCGGCAGAATGTGATGACCCTTCTCCTCCTAGGAATGGCCTACCTGTGATTAATGTGGACGAGTCGGCGGCACCTGCCAGTTTTCAGGCACTGGAAATTAGCACTCCCCACTACAGATGTCTGGGAGCTCCAGCCGTGAAACCTAGGGTCTCTCCAGAACTTACCTTTGTTGCAAAGGAAATGATAAAAATGAAATTCCAGCCTGGACAGGGGTTAGGAAAGAGTAGCCAAGGAATCACCGAGCCCATTCAACTACCCCATCAAATAGGTAAAGCAGGGTTGGGATATCATGAAGGCATAGCACGGAGACACCGTCAGGGCGCGGCCCCGATTCAACTGGTTGGCAGCCCGGTGACCAAGGTCAACAATGAACAAGGGACTAGCGAGCCTGTGATTGGGACAGGGGATGAAGAATTAACCCCCGCAAGTGATGAATCGACCAAGAGGGAAAGTTTCCTACAAGAGGTCGCGCAAAAGTTCGAGACCAGGTGCTATGTCCCCGGACAATTAACAAGCAATGGAGAGGGGACGGATGTTGTCACGCCACCAGGAGCCCAACAGGGTGTGCCGTCATCGATTGGGCAGGGCTAATTATTCCTGAAGAAGGTAGGAAGAGGGACTCAGGCGACGTAGCCGTAACCATCGGGGAAGTTTCCGATGTGAAGACCCCTTTTATCCAGCGCATTTCTTCTGACCTGACCGTGGACAACTGGACCATGAAACCAGTGATATCCAAACAAGGGTAAAACCCGACATCATGGTGGTAGACCCCAGAAGATGGGAGGATGAAGAAGTTTATTTTTTTGTTGTTGTTTTGTATTTTGCATAATTATGTCGTTTCGTCATGTTATTTGAAAATGTGATCGTGGTGGAAAATAACTTATATATGACAAATATTTTGTTTCATGTCAGGTGTACCAATTTGAGTAATCCTTGCCTAACAAACGGTCTTTCAAATTTGAATGATGATTATGATTTTGACATTGAGCTGGATTTCGATTTAATGGGCATTGAGCAAGACGAGACAGATTACGACGACGTGCCTGACGAGATCAAAGGATGGGTCGAGGATAAACCCAAACCCAACTTAGACCAAACCATCACCATAGATATTGGAACCCCTGACACACCCAAGGAGCTCAAAATAGGGACAGACCTTACCCCTAGCCGGAAAGCGGAAATAACCAAGTTGCTAAGCCAATATGAGGATGTTTTTGCCTGGTCTCATGAGGACATGATTGGATTGTCCACCGACATTGTGGTACATCGGTTGCCCATCAAGGAGGGTTTCAGGCCTGTCAAGCAGAAACTAAGAAAGTTGAAACCAGAGTGGAGCTTGAAGGTGAAGGAGGAGATCATCAAACAGTTCAGGGCGGGAATCATTATGGTGTCCACTTACCCAGAATGGCTGTCCAATATAGTCCCAATGGCTAAGCCTGGAGGGAAGGTGAGGGTATGTGTAGATTATAGAGATCTAATAAGGTCAGTCTCAAGGATAACTTCTCGGTGCCTTTCATACACATCCTGGTGGATAACACAGCCCAGTACGAGATGTACTCTTTTGTTGATTGCTTTGCGGGGTATCATCAGATAATGGTTGCGGAGGAAGATCGGGAAAAGACCGCGTTCATCACCCCTTGGGGCACCTTCTGCTATAGACGATTGGCTTTTGGTCTCACAAATGCGGGGGCTACTTATCAGAGAGCCATGATGGCCCTGTTCCACGACATGATGCATAAGGAGATAGAGGTCTACGTGGATGACATTATCGTGAAATCAAGGGTAGAATCTGATCATATAATCCATCTCAAAAAGTTGTTCGATCGGCTCAGAAAGTATAATTTGAAGCTCAATCCGGCGAAGTGTGCTTTGGGAGTGCAATCGGGCAAGCTCTTGGGATTCCTGGTTAGTGATCGGGGCATTGAGTTGGATCCGGCAAAGATTAAGGTCATTATGGATATGCTGGAACCTCATACAGAGAAGGAGATAAGAGGATTCCTGGGAAGAATAAACTTCATCAGCCGCTTCATATCCCACTTGACGACTACATGCGAGCCAATTTTCAAACTATTAAGGAAAGGTGCTTCCCAAGAATGGAATGAGCAATGTCAGAAGGCTTTTCAGACCATTAAAAAGCAGCTGACAAAGGCACCAGTGATGGTACCCCCGAAGGACGGGATCCCTCTGTTTATGTATATATCGGTCAATGCCATCGCGATGGGATGTATGCTGGGACAGAAAAATGAAGCAGGTAAAGAGCAGGCCATCTATTACCTCAGCAAGAGATTTAGCCAATGTGAACAGAATTACACTCCCATCGAGAAGACCTGTTGTGCTCTGGCCTGGGCTGTAGGGAGATTACAACACTACCTCCATGGGCATACTACGTACCTGATATCGAGGATGGATCCCCTGAAATATATCTTTGAAAGGCCCATGCTGAACTGTCGACTATCAAGATGGTAGTTGATCTTGCAACAGTTCGACATGGTATACGTAACTCAGAAAGCCATGAAGGGGCAGGGGATTGCAGATCAGTTGGCAGAAGCGCCATCAGGGGGGACGGAGCCGTTAGAAACTCCTCTGTCGGGCGAAGATATATTTTGGGTATTACACACGAAATGTGATGATGAGGGGCAGTTCTGGAAGCTGTATTTTGATGGTGCCATGAATGCTGAAGGGGCAGGAGCCAGAGCCGTCCTGGTCTCTATCACCGGAGAACAATACCCTGTGGCTACTAAATTGCAGTTCAGCAATTCGAACAACACAGCTGAGTACGAGGGATGTATATTGGGACTCCGTTTTGCCCGCGATATGGGAGTGAAAAGACTGGCAGTGTTCGGGGATTCAGAACTGGTAATCAGGCAGGCGATCGGGGAGTATAACACAAAAGAGCTCCGGTTACTTCCATATCATCGTTGTGTTATCCAATTGATGCAAGAGTTCGAAGATATCGCTTTCCGCCATATTCCCCGGGGACGGAATGATTTTGCGGATGCATTGGCAACGCTGGCTTCCTTAATCCATATAATCAAAATAAAAGATGTTCCACAGATTGAGATAGCAGTACAGAATGCCCCGGCATACGAGGAACATGTTGCAGTATTATCAGACGAGGTGGTTCTGCCAAAGCAGCCTTGGTATCACGATATAAGGGAATATCTGAGGGATAGATCCATTCCCGACCAAGCGAGCCGAGCCGAGAGGATGAGGATCCAAAAGATGGCAATGAAGTTTTACCTGAGTGGGGATTCACTCTACAAGAGGGATGCTGGGTTGGGACTGTTGCAATGCGTAGATGAGACGCAGGCCCAAAAGATTATGAATGAAACACATGGTGGAGTGTGTGGGCCACACATGAGTGGACCGATGCTGGCCAAAAAGATCTTGAGAACGGGGCATTATTGGTTAACACTGAAAGCCGACTGCGATGATCATGTCAAACGGTGTTATTAATGCCAGGCGCACGGCAATGTGATCCATACACCTCCCAATGAACTGCACTGTATGACCTCCCCTTGGCCATTCTCAATGTGGGGAATGGATGTAATCGGACCAATAGAGCCCAAAGCAAGCAACGGGCACCGATTCATTTTCATCATGATCGATTACTCAGGAGGTCATCGTCGGTTTCATCAGGAATAATGTCATTTGTCGATACGGGCAACCTGAGGTTTTAGTCTCCGACAATGCTAAGAATTTGAACAACGCCCTCATGAAGGGATTATGCGACCAGTTTAAGATCAAACACCTAAATTCTGTCATTTACCGTCCTAAGATGAATGTGGCAGTGGAGGCTGCAAATAAGAACATCAAGAAGATCATGGCGAAAATGTCTGCTAATCATCGGGGATGGCCGGATCTGCTACCCCTCACCCTGTTGGCATACTGAACGTCAACGCGTACTTCTACAGGGGCAACCCCTTACGCTTTGGTGTATGGAATGGAGGCTGTTCTGCCAGTTGAGGTTGAGATGGCGTCCCTCAGAATAGTGATCGATGCTCAGATAAGCGAGGAGGATTGGATGCAAAGTCGATATGACCAATTGGCCCTGATTGATGAAAGGAGGGTGGCTGCTGTTTGGCACGGTCAGTTATACCAACAAAGGATCTCTCGATCATACGACAAAAGGATAAGACCTCGGAAGTTCAAGAAAAATGACCTAGTGCTAAAGAGAGTCATGCCTTGTCAAGACGAAGCCAAAGGGAAGTTTGCCCCGAACTGGGAAGGACCTTTTGTGATTAAGAAAGTACTGTCTGGAGGAGCCCTCATATTGCAAGAAATGGATGGGGAGGTATTTCCACAACCCCTCAATTCCGACTCGGTGAAGCGGTTCTACGCTTGAGTAATCAGTGTCTTTTTTTGAGGAACGAACTACGTAGGACCTGATCTCCCAACTTGTGGGGGTACGTAGGCAGCCATCACGGCACGGTCCGATCCCTTAAAAATAATCCTTTCCCTAACCAAAACCATTTCCCAACATTCAAAAAAAAAAAAAAAAAAAAAAACCTTCCTATACCCTCGAAACCTTCCCGAAACCAGCCCCTAATCAGATTCATCCCAAGTAACATAACCCTGATCCAACCAAACAGTTAGCCAAAATCTAAGACTCAATCCGATGAAATCAACAGGGTGTGCGGCAATATCTGTCAGATCTCCATCAAGACTTGAGAAGAGAAAGAAAGCGAAATGTCAAAATCATGGTCATTTGGATAAAATGAGGATCCAATGAAAGGCAACGATACGACAAAAAGGGAAAATGACTAAATTTAAATGCATGTCTACATATATAAGTCATTTTGTTGCAAGATTTCTCTTTCAATAACCGATGAAACTGACATAGTCTATGCAGGAAATAAAATAATCTACAAATCTGAAACTAGCTGAAGCAGGATGGATAAAGTGGTGGATAGATCTGAAGCATCAGCATCCCCTGCAATCTGCCACCCCATCATGTCGATGCGGTCCAATAAAGCGGTGGCTCGGCTAACTGTCTCAGAGTGAGCATCTATAACTGTCCTAGTCTGCGATACAATGGCGTCTCTGTCAATAAGGGCAGCATCTCTGGCCAGAATAGCGGCATCTCTCTTAGCAATGGCAGCATCCCTCTCAGATTCAATAGCAATCAAGGTCAGTCGGATCCGGCTATTTTCAGTGACCCGACTAGGGGTAGAATCAGCTGAGATGGAATGATATGTGGTATCATCTGGGAAAATCACTCCTGAGTCATCAAAGGCCCCAGTATGACTCAAACCAACCGTATCCAAATCTCCGCGCAACCACTGCACATAAGCGAATGTCTGGATGGGGCAACTGTCACTATTCTCGGCCAGGATCCTACGAGGCCAAAGATCATATACCCGCAGTAGATCTCTCTCTGTCTGGGATGATATAAGGAATCGGTAGTCGGCCGCGCCCGTGAAAAGGTAAAAATCCTGTGTCTGATCAAACTGCCCCATAACCGCCAGGGGATGATAAGTCGTCACGCCCCTCAAGCCAGCAATAGGGATGAAATCCAGGGTGGGCACGTGAGTCAAAAAGCTCATAAAGGAGCAATAACCCGAGTAGATCAAGAGATAAAAAGGATCCTCAATAACCGACAAAAATGCTATCCAGGAGGCCGCATCAGTACAGCTCACAGGACGAAACGAAAACTGCGTGGCTATGTCATGGCTGAAGCAAAACCCTTGGCGACAGAAATGGCCGATGGGACTAAGATGACTCATGAACCACACGTACAACAAAGTCGAGCTCCCTCTAAATACTCTGCCTCGGAAAGACTGACAGTATGAGGCTGACATGTAAGTATCTGCTAATATCATAGGAAGGATGGTGTGATCCTCTTGAAGGGATCTCACGGCCGCGACAACTCGCATGTCCAACAGATCAGGTCCGGCGGGCAGATACAAAACCGAGATGACACAGGCCATCAAAACGTCTACTCTCAGGGCGCCCCAGCACTCCTCAGATATGGAAAAGTCACCAGAGAAATGGCGAAAACTGTCAGGTAAGCCGAATCGGTCAATCAAAAAATGAAGAGGAACCAGATAATCTGATGTGATCACCGATAGCAGAGCTGCCCTCCGCAACCCAGTGAAAGTCAAGAACTGACGACGCATGGGACCAACGGTGACCCTAGCGCAAGGACCGCCCAAAGGCAAACTAGTGAAGCGGGCATACTCCTCAAGAGTAGGGGTCACCTCCACTGTCCCCAACCTAAACACCTGACGGGCAGGGACCCAGTGACCTAGAATACCATCTACAAAGCCTGCTGGCACCTGAAAGGATAATAAGGACCGAGAGTGTCCCAAAAGACCATCTGCGATAATCCTATCGGCCGGCGATAAACTGTCCAGCCAGCGGACGAGACTGCCGACCAACCCTGTGGCAGGAATGGGATCCAAACGTACCACGACATCTGATGACGACATCTGTGAAAATAGTATCAAAAGACTATACAGGGGTCATTCTCTATTCGTAAATAAAAAGCATGCATCGTACAGTTAATAATAAAGCAGGTGAATTATATAAAAGATATAAAAAAAACTGTGCATAAATAAACAAATGAGTTCAATACATAGTGCATGTAATAAAAGAGAGAATAAAATCTAAACAGGTTCAGGTACAAGAGACCCTATCCTAGCTTGATCTAATCAAAGGTGAGGTCATCTAAGAAGGCAGGATCCTCGAACTGATCCCCTGGAGTCGTCGAAGTCGGAGGTCCAAAATTCATGTCAGGAATGTATGGTTGCGTTGTGGCATCAGATGAGCTCGGGCCTGCATCATAACCTGCAATGTCAGGATCGTAGGCGTAAGCATCCTCTGGGGTCCGGCCTAACACCCGAAGATATAGGGACAGCTGCTCCACCTGACGGGTCAGAGTGGCGATCTGCTCAGCATGGGTGGGACTCCGAACGCATGCGGCCCAATCAGTCATCATCACCAAGCCAGGAACCATATCCCCAAGAAAGAAAGTGGCCCGAGTTTGAGGACCGATAGTACGGGGCACCCACCAAGTACGGAAAGCCTCACTCGTACTGGGACCCATAGAAAGCATCCGGCCACCCTCCCCCGCGAGCATGATCTCCGAAGGCTGAGAATCCAGCGGCCAGGATGTAGTGAAAGGAAGGGAATGCGGGATGCGGATCTCTCCAGTCACGCATCTGAATGCGCGCTCTCCCAAATACATCACCCATCCTCCGACACTCTGCAAAGTGAGACGACGGGTGGAAAGCGTGAACTCTGGGCCGGAAGGATACCCATCTGTAAACCCCACAGCCAGATGCTCCGAAAGATAAGGAGTCCAGACGACATCTGCAGCGGTGATCAACTCCAGCTGAATGCGGTAGTGTGCAAAGCTGCCAGATACCGGAACCTCCTCCAAGGTGCTGTGGTGCCACCGACGACCCCTAGGATAAGTGTCCAGGCCAAGGGTAGTGATAGGCCTCAGACAGGGAAGACACTCATAGGCCCAGAACTGTGAACAAGAACAAGGCAAGGCATGAGTAACCAACAAAGGCAGAAAAGGGAAATGAAATGATGGGAAGTACAGTAAGAAAAGAGGAAGAGAAGGCTCACCAGCAGAAAGTGGTAGAATCCGAGCCAAGCATCTGTCTGTCCCTCCGAGCGTAGACGAAGACCATGGAGGAAGTAAGCAAAGGTGAAGGACCCCCAGTCATAATCGCCGATCCGGTCTACATCCCTGACAGCTCCGACGACGCTGAAATGAATGGTAGAGGAGTTGTTCCCTAAGAAACAACCCCTCATAATGGTCAGAAACAAACGTCGGAGCAGTATATCACGACTGGCTCGATCCGCTGGGAATGGCGTCGCATATATGCCTCCAACTGCGTCAACGGCCAAAGCTCCAGACCGAATGCTGCGGGCCTTAAAGACCCGATCATCGGCGGCGAAACCCAACAAGGCTCGGACCTCTGCTGGATTGATGTTAAGATCCAGAGGGACACGGGATCCGGTGAACTCGATACCCGTGATGTACCTCCAGTCCCAGGGAGTCAGCACGACCTCACAGTCCAAAAGGTGAAGAGACTGAGTCTGGTGAAACCATCTCTCCGACAAAGCCCTCATATAACCCCAAGGGCACTGGCAGGGAATGATGGTGAAGAAGTGACGAAAACCCCAGGCATCCACCACTGCGCGGTAATCGCTGTGCAAAGCCGTGTAGAGGGAGTAAATGTTAAACCAGTTACCCCTCGGCTGAGTAAACTCGCGCACCTGTGGCAATCACCAATGGGTCAGTCCAGATAGAACGGGAATTGAGAAATTGAAAATAAAATCAGAGTAGAATTGAATATACCTCATTAGCAACAAGAGATGCCGAGGGGTGACGACTAAGATCCCGACCCAATAGATCGGGTATCTGCACAGAGGCGCCAGAAAGGGCGCGATGAGGAGATGGAGCTGGTGTGCTAGAGGATGGCCCCTCCACCGCAACGTCCGGAAGGACAGCCTCCTCAACAGCAGGATGGTCAGGCCGGATGACAGCCTCCGCCAGTCGGCGAGCCTGGCGGGTCCGAGGCAGAGCAGGGGCAGGTGCAGCCCTACGGCGGCGAACGCCCGAGGTCCGAGACGCAGAGGAGCTACTAGGAGCGTCGGGATCCATAGCTGGAATAGAACAGGCAAGGAGGAAGGTAAGTTCCTTTTTTGAATTATGTCACAAATTTCCTATCATCATCGTAGAATTAATGCAGCATGATGCATATTAAAAAAAAAATCGGCAGAGTTCCGTCTGTAAAATGGGCATCCCATGCATAACCAAGCATGTTTTCAATTAATCCAAGCCACAACAGGTCAAAATTGCATTCATGTGGGTAATTGCAACATTAAAAGGACCATAATGCATGATTTTCTCTCAAAAAGAAACAACAGATATGTGTGACCGCATCATGAGCATAAAATAGGATTCACAAGTTCATACATAGCATGTATATACAATAATACATAGCATAACGTTATAAAGCATACATTTCTATCTCTAAGCATGCAAATAGCTAAATGTATAGCAAAACATTGACGAAATTGAAAAACAATCGGTCAAAGTGTTACCTGTAACGCGTAGATCGATCTAACCGGAGCGGTTTTTGCAAAAAAGGTTGGAAAACTCGGCAAAAGGGCGTGCAAAGGTCTGAAAATCGCGTGGGGTACGACTGAAAGTGACAGATCTGGGAAGCGGCCGGCCGCTTATAGCCCCGATCTTGGCCGCAGATTAATCTGCGGCTGGCCGCAGATCCATCTGCGGCTGGGCCCAGTGATCCCCCCTTGGTCCAATGCAAGCTTAATCGATCCTAAAGCCCATTTGACTCATAATTTGGTAATAAAATACGAGATTTTGATGAATCAGATGTCGAACACGGCTTCTCAATTCGACCGAGTGACCGGATACGAGACCCGGCACTCGCAGGATGATCGACCGGCGACGATAACCGGCGATTACGAGATGGGTGACCGGGGACGAAATCCGGCCCCGACAAGACGATCGACCGGCGACGATAACCGGCGATTACGAGATGGGTGACCGGCGACGAAACTCAGCCCCGACAAGACGATCGACCGGCGACGATAACCGGCGATTACGAGATGGGTGACCGGCGACGAAACCCGGCCCCGACAAGATGATCGACCGGCGACGATAACCGGCGATTACGAGATGGGTGACCGGCGACGAAACCCGGCCCCGACAAGACGATCGACCGACGACGATAACCGGCGATTACGAGATGGGTGACCGGCGACGAAACCCGGGCCCGACAAGACGATCGACCGGCGACGATAACCGGCGATTACGAGATGGGTGACCGGCGACGAAACCCGGCCCCGACAAGACGATCGACCGGCGACGAGACCCGGCGATTACGAGATGGGTGACCGGATACGAGACCCGGCCCCGACGAGACGATCATCCGCATTGACACCCTTTTACGAATATTTTGCATGCCTTACATCTTACGTTGCATCATAAGTCATATGCGTTGCATCACGTATGTATTGTCGTTCTTGTGCACTGTCATTCATGCATTGAGTGTCTATTCTTTATCCTGTTCATTTCATTTAACATTGCATAAACATGATAAAGAGGGGCAGCTGTAGACACCTAAATTTTGCGTTCCCTATACTAACCGTGACAGGAGGGCAAAATCGTCAATTGAACCGGCCTGCGGGAGCAAAGAATGGGAACAAGTGCGAACACTCGACGCCACCGCGACGATTTGCAGTCAAAACCGACGTGACAACAAGGCCATCCGAAATGAGCATTCCCGAATAATGTGTCACGTCTCACAGTAATTCCCGGACTGCAAAATACAAGCCTTTCGGCGAAAACTAACAGCACGACGCGAGAATCGAGGTGCGGTGCGGAAACCGAGGAGAATTAAATAACTAAAGTGCATGGCGGGCTGAGATCAATCTGCGGCTGGACTTAGCCAGCCTACTTCAGCACATTCCCTTCATTCAGCGATGCAGAGAGTTGGTAGATCGGAAGAAGAAAAAGAATAAGCAGCAGCAGCACGAAAATTGAGAGAGAAGTAGCATAATTTTGCAACAAAAATAGGAAAGAAAGGAAGAAAAAAGAGAGGATTTATATTCTTTTGATTTGATTGTATCACATATACTTCTTCTTCTATTCAAAATACATAAGTTTACATCCACTTTGATCTCAAGGTAAAAATCTCCTTATTTTTGCAATTTCTATCATATCATTTGGTCAAATTAAATGTAGTTTTCATGTAATTTATGGTGGAACAATGAATTAGGGATTATTAGTGAGGGTTCCATCGGAACAAAATTCTTCCTAATAACCCGATGATATTTATTTATTGATTTTTTTGGTTGTTTTACGGTGCTATATTGGGCGTGGTTCCTTTAGATCGTTATTTTAGGATGTCTTGGTATTGTTAGATTATCCGTGTTGGTTATTTCTTGTAATGTCCGTTTGTGGGTGTGTGGAAATTTGGTTGTGAGCCTAGGAAAGCGACCCCGTGGTCCAAATCCGATGATGGACCTCTTTTAATGTAAGAAGTAGGAACGATGTAATTTTCATTGTAAATATGTAATCGTCGGGCCTTAAAATGACGCTAAGGCGAAAATCGTGTTTAAGGCCCCGTCATAGTGAAAGTATGCGATTGTTGGCGTTCGGGGTTATTTTGATGGCTTACATGCCAATGAATAACCCCAACGCATTTTAATGCTTGATTTGATTTATGACACGAAATTGATTTCAAAGCCAAAACGATAAGATTTTCATAAAATCAATCAAACTAGGCTATTAGCACCACGAGGCTAAAATTTGGAAACGCTAATGAATGTAGATTCCTATTTAACGAGAAGGCTAAAAGAAAAATCGTTTTCAAACATCACAAAAAATGATTTTATAAAAATAAGTAATGTTTTGTTAAATCTTTGTGCATAGGGTTAAAGAGATCCTAGAAGTTGCCCACCGTGCTATTTACGAAATCAACGTATAGATCTCGATTCCTATTTTGATGAAGGTTTAGAAAACTCTTGTTTTTGCCAAAACGACACCTAATGAAAATCTCATAAGTTTTTGACAATTAAAATCAAACCTTTCTCATAAAGCTTTCTCGATTAAAGCCAAATGACATTCTAGAGCATTCTCAAAAGAAAGCACGACTTTACATCAAAACCCAAATGGTTTCTTCATGCAAATTCACCACGACATTCACGTAGGCACACACACACACGCGCGCACATACACACACATTCAAGAATTAAAGGATAGGAAAAGCATCAAGATTGCGGTAACCGTGTTTCACGGAAGTCGGGGGGTGCCTAACACCTTCCCCTCGCTTAAGCAAGCCCCCGAACTCTATGAATCTCGGTTTGCAGACCAATTAATTCGGAGTCACATATGAGCCAGCGATTTATAAAAAACGAAAACTCGGATGAGTTGGTACATCCATTTCAAATATACCAACTGGCGACTCTGGTCAAATCGGCTCATCATAAAAAACGATCTTTCAAAACCCCGTCGACATTAATGCCGACCTTTTCCAAAAGAATCATCTAAACCAAAAGGCTAAAATTGGAAAGGGTAATAAAAAATTGGAAAGGACTAAAACCCGGCGTCGACAAAAAAGATTAATTAAGGGTAGAATCCTCTCTATAGGATTTATTTATATAAATTGTTTTTAACTATCTTATCAATTTTGATCAAAAAAAATTCATCTTAATTGAAATAATATTTTTTTTCTTGACCTTGATAAAATAATATTAAGTGTTAGAAAGATTATTTCATACAATAACATTTATTGAGGTAAGGAGAATTCCTATTATTCCAAAATGATTTTCACTCAAATTTTCAAAATAATATATGATATATTAAAGTTATTAAATAAAAGCCTTTAGCCTTTGTTCCATCCTTATAGAGAAAGGGAGATTGGCCATTGAGATATGTTAGTAATTTTCGTGGGTCCCATTTGGAGATTGGGTATTGACCGAATGCTGCATTTGGCTTGAAATATGAATGATACATTCGTGGGACCATATGCTTTAATTGAAAAGATATGTTGAGATTAGAATTAGCCTATGTACTTGGAATGCATTAATTAAAAACAATGTGTGTGCTGGCAGATTTTGAAATCTGATAGGCTAAAGCAAATCATGTGTTGTGCTCATCTGAACCCTCCTATTTCAAATTAAACCAATCCGAGCCATTGATTTCAAATTAATTTTCTAAATTACAAGATTGCCCTCAGCTCAAAAACTCCTATGAATAGGAAGGTTTTTCCTCACTTTTATCTTGCCAATTTCCAAGAAAAGAAAAGCTTACTCTCTCCTGACCTACATACTCTCTCTCTAAAAAACTTTCTCTCTCTTCTACAAGTTCTGATCTTTTGAAGAGAAAAATTGGTCAAAGTATTTTGAGATAAGTTATTGAATTGATAATCTCATACCTGTTTATATTTATAGATATACAAATATAAATTGTTATACACATTTTATATATCTATATTTCATTTATTCTTATCAATTAAAAGATCAATTGTAGATACCGTTATTTGAGGATATTCCTTAAACAAGAATATCATTCAAACGGTGTTTGAAATTCTAAGTGATCTTTTATTGATATAACTTATTTATATAAATATCATAAAATAGATCAGTTTTAGATACCGCTATTTGAAGGTATTCCTTAAACAAGAATAACCATTTGAACGGTGTTTGAAGTTCTAAGTGGTCTATCGAAAATATTTATATAAATATTGGGAGTTATCGTTTAACACTCCTAAATTAACCTCACTTTTTATTCACAAATTCAACAATTAGTACAGTAGTAAGCAAGGATCGATCCCACAGGGAGTATGTGTTTAAAATCTATTCAATGGCCAAAAGATGGGGGGTTTTGAAAATCAATTATCTAACTAAACAAAATTAAGTAATAAGTTCAACCAATAAATAAACAAGTTCAGTTCTTTAGTTCAGATCCACCAAATCACAATAATTAATCAACCAAGTTATTATTATTTACTCTTCAATGAAACTATTAGCCCTAGATAACAATAAGCTCTGCTATCTGAAATTCTCCTAATATATGATGAGTGAGTTTTACACCTACGAATTGAGTACGTTTGGCTTAATAATTTGTGAGTTCTTAAGTATTTTAAGTTAGTATTAGGTATTTATAGTGTTTTTATGTTATTTTGTAGGAAGAAGGAAAGAAATGCAATCCGGACATCTTTTGGAGTACAATATGCAAGCAAATGGGAGAAGGGAAGATTGAAAGGTTTTCAACACTAGGTTGGATGCATGTTTTTGGTTTGAAACTTGGATTTTATTGTAGATCTACTCCTTAGCTTTCTGGAACATCTTGAATCGTCCCAATCGGTGTTCAGATGCGAGAGTTATGACATTTTTATCAACAGAGATCAAAGTTTGGAGTTCCCATTTACATAGCAGCTACTTGAAGCCCAATTTCGACCTTGATCCAGATAGAATATCTCAATGCTCAAAGAATAAAAGTTGTAGATCCCGTCGAGAGCTTCGATTTGATAGGTGGCAGGCCTCGTAACTCCTCCCGGATCAAAAGTTATGGCTATTTTACCAAGCGATGTTGCAGCAGAAATTGAACTAGCGCGGCCGCGCCAGTTTCAAGTTCATTTTGGGCGCGGCCGCGCCCAACACCAGAGAGGGGTCGCGGCCAGACTTAGTTTTGACGCGTTTTTGCATGTTTTTGACTCCAAATTGGATTGGGTTTCCTCCTAAGCTTGGGATTTGACTTATAACCTATAAATACATGATGTGAGGCATAGAATAGGGGAGATCTTGCTACTTTTTGCTAACCCTAGATTTGAAGAAGGATTGGAGGCTTGAAACAAGAGATTATCACGAAGGAAGATCAAGATAGGAGGCTAAAGAGGATATCAAGGATTTATTCAAAAGAGTTTTTCCTTCCTTCTTTTATCTTTTTATTTTGTAATTCTTGGATGATGGTTTACTTGTGGATTATAAATTTTAATTCAATTATGAACTAATTTCTTTTTAAGATTACAACGGAACTTATTGCGTAACTTTTATTGATATGTTTCCTTATTAATTATTGTTGATTATTATCGGGTTGTCTATTATGATTTGTGATTAATTGCTTAATTGTCTGATCATCAATTACCGTGGTAATCTATATGAACTCGAGAGATGGATTATAGATTTAGACCTAATTATAATAGCATGCGATTGTGTATTCTGCTGTCGATGGAATTCATAATTTGTGTCTAGGATAGAGATATACCTATACGCCGCATGTAATCTGAAAGAGAACCTGTGCTTTAAGTCCTTTTTAATTGTAATTCACATAGAGATATAGTGAATTAGTTAACTAGGGTGTTCATCTTAATTCTATCTTATATGGATTTAAGTTGATTCGTTTATGATACATTGAGAGATGATTATAAATATTGATGAGTTCTTGATTAACAATCCGGAATAATTAATATAACTTAACATGAAGTGTATTAATTCAAGTGAAACATTTAAGGGAAATTGTAATCTTAAGCCTTTTTATCTGAATTTAATTCTTGGTAGTTAGTAATTAGTTAGTTTAGTACTTTATTTTTAAAATTCAAAATCTTTTATCGAATTGTTTAAATAAAATTAATTTGATTATGAGTTAGTATTTGGTAATTATTATTAAATAATTCTCTGTGGGTTCGACACTCTCTTATCACTTTATTACTTATTGATCGTGTACACTTGCACATATTTATTGATTGCTAAATCGACAAACAAGTTTTTGGCGCCGTTGCCGGGGAATTAGTTTAATAATTTTTGCCATCATTAGCTTTAATCAAATTACTTTTAATTTAATCATTTTGTTTTTATTTTAATTCTCTTCCTATATTTCTCTCTTTTTAGGTATACCATGGCTGACTACAACTATCAATGGCCTTATACGAGAATGATTCAGCCAAGAGCGGCAGGGATTTATGAATTCGATGAATTTTCAGCACAGATTGAGACACTTTCGAGGATGATTGACGCTTTTGCAGTACAACGTATTCAAAGTGTGGCGATAATTTGTGATTATTATGCTGGAAATCATCCGAGTCATCAATGTGCCATCAATTTTAAGTCGATGCAGTATGGTGGCAATTTCGGCAATTACCCCAACAGTTATGCCTATCCCAACAACTATCATCAGGATTGGGGGTATCATCCGGATTTTTCATGGAGCCATAATAATCAAGTCCAAATCTTTGCTCCAAGCCAATCATACACTCCAGAATTTCAGGATTTAGCCTATCTACATGAAAAAGAAAGGAAACTAAGTTTGGAGGAGGCCTTGGCGAAGTTTATTACAGCTACGGATAAAAGAATGAGTGATCAAGATCAGCTGTTGAACTTAGTGGATTTAAATACAAAAAGCCAAGCAGTGTTGATTCGAAATCTTGAGAACCAGATGGGACAACTTATCAACGCCGTTAAGAATAGTTATCATTGTGCATGGCCCAGTGACGTGGCTCTCGAGACTGATGGATTGCCCGCGTCAAAGCTGCAATCGGACGTGCTAATTGATGATAATTCTGATATGGAGGAGAATAGTGGGGATCAAGAAAATACAGCTGAAGTTGTGAGTTTCGACGCTGATGTACCGATTTTGTTAGTTCCCCATGTACCTTTTCCATCAAAGCTCAAAGATCCGGGTAGTTTTGCAATCCCCTGCCCACTTGGTAGTCATGTCCTTGGTAAAGCCCTTTATGACACGAGAGCTAAGACTACATTACAACTATGGTGGGATGAGAGAGAGGAGATAGAAGAAGAGCCCGTGGTGTTTGACAATATTCAATGTCCCAATCTAATCACGAACACAACGGAGGAAGCACCTAGCTATTTGACAGTCGTAATTAGGAACCTATCTACAAAAAGCAAACTAGGTGACTTTGAAACAATGGCCTCTACTACAGCAAAACCTTCAAAGGTTACATTGCATCTAATGGATGGAGGGTTCCTCAATTTTCGAAGGGGAATTGGATAGTAAATGGTGAAGTCGGGCTGACGACTATAAACCAAACGCTTCATGGGAGGCAACCCAAGTTTAATTTTTAATTTTTTTTATTTATTTATTTTATTAGGTTTCATAGTAGTTAATAAATTTGCTTCTAATGTGTTTACAGGTTATTCGAGTCCAATTAAAGTGCAATGCCTTGTTCATTCCAATGTGTCTAGCCTATTCTTCAGACTTAACAGACAAGGAGGAAGATTGCTATATTTTCAGGGAAGTCCTTTGCTTTACTTTTTCCTATTTTAGCCATTGAGGACAATGTCTGGTTTAAGTTTGGGGGTGTGGTCTTGTTTTGTGTTATTTATTTTAGTTTATTAAGGTCGTATGTTAGTTAGTATGTTTTTAGGATAGGTGAGCAATGGTTTAATTTGAATTTGATTATGGCCAATGATAAGAAAAAAATGGATTTTTTTTAACTCTTGTGAAGTTGAGAAGCATGCTTAGTTTATATTTTGACTTATGAGTTGGGTTTACACTATTTTTGATCTTTTTGAACTTCAAAGCACATATCCATCTGTTTAGCTAGTTGTGTCTTAAGGAAAAAAATTTTGGTTGAATACTTGTGAAAGATATCATTGAAATTTTAAAATCTTATTTGAGCTTCATTCAAAACGAAATTTAGGCATTAATATAAGTTTGGGGGAAATCTTGGGTTATTGAAAATTTTGAAAATCGTGAAACCTTCTTGAGTTAGAATGATGAATCATGTGGTGGGTTGAGATGGAGCGTAAAACGCACTCACCCATAGACACAGGCACGAGAAGGAGCATAAAACGCACTCGTGCGAGAGAAAACGGGATGGAGCGTAAAAAGCACTCGTTCAATGAGAAGTGAGATGGAGCGTAAAACGCACTCACTAAAAAAGGAAAGAAAAAATAAAAGAAAATTGTGTTTTGAATTACTTGGGAAGGGTTCAATGTGCTTAAATGTATGAAATATCTTTTTGATCCTCTAAATTTTATGTTTAGCCTTTATTAGCGGAGATTGATGTGAAAGCAGGTTTTTTAGAGTTGATTTGAAAATCTTTTATGAGTATTTGATTATATGATCTAGTGTGAGTCATGGCTGGTTGAACATTTGGATGCACACACACGCACTTAAAGGATCATGAGTAGTTGTGGAACTGATAATTAGGTTGAAATTTTAGGCTTTGCATGTTTTCGGAAATTTTTCTTGAGTTAACATTAGAAGAAATCTTTGAGGCTATTATGCAAATTTGTATTGATTCATTGCTCAAGTCGTGTGAGTTGTTATTTAGCATTAGTTGTTATAGTTGTTGTTCTTAGTGTTTGCTTGAGGACAAGCAAAGATTTAAGTTTGGGGGTATTTGATGAGTGAGTTTTACACCTACGAATTGAGTACGTTTGGCTTAATAATTTGTGAGTTCTTAAGTATTTTAAGTTAGTATTAGGTATTTATAGTGTTTTTATGTTATTTTGTAGGAAGAAGGAAAGAAATGCAATCCGGACATCTTTTGGAGTACAATATGCAAGCAAATGGGAGAAGGGAAGATTGAAAGGTTTTCAACACTAGGTTGGATGCATGTTTTTGGTTTGAAACTTGGATTTTATTGTAGATCTACTCCTTAGCTTTCTGGAACATCTTTGAATCGTCCCAATCGGTGTTCAGATGCGAGAGTTATGACCATTTTTTATCAACAGAGATCAAAGTTTGGAGTTCCCATTTACATAGCAGCTACTTGAAGCCCAATTTCGACCTTGATCCAGATAGAATATCTCAATGCTCAAAGAATAAAAGTTGTAGATCCCGTCGAGAGCTTCGATTTGATAGGTGGCAGGCCTCGTAACTCCTCCCGGATCAAAAGTTATGGCTATTTTACCAAGCGATGTTGCAGCAGAAATTGAACTAGCGCGGCCGCGCCAGTTTCAAGTTCATTTTGGGCGCGGCCGCGCCCAACACCAGAGAGGGGTCGCGGCCAGACTTAGTTTTAACGCGTTTTTGCATGTTTTTGACTCCAAATTGGATTGGGTTTCCTCCTAAGCTTGGGATTTGACTTATAACCTATAAATACATGATGTGAGGCATAGAATAGGGGAGATCTTGCTACTTTTTGCTAACCCTAGATTTGAAGAAGGATTGGAGGCTTGAAACAAGAGATTATCACGAAGGAAGATCAAGATAGGAGGCTAAAGAGGATATCAAGGATTTCTTCAAAAGAGTTTTTCCTTCCTTCTTTTATCTTTTTATTTTGTAATTCTTGGATGATGGTTTACTTGTGGATTATAAATTTTAATTCAATTATGAACTAATTTCTTTTTAAGATTACAACGGAACTTATTGCGTAACTTTTATTGATATGCTTCCTTATTAATTATTGTTGATTATTATCGGGTTGTCTATTATGATTTGTGATTAATTGCTTAATTGTCTGATCATCAATTACCGTGGTAATCTATATGAACTCGAGAGATGGATTATAGATTTAGACCTAATCATAATAGCATGCGATTGTGTATTCTGCTGTCGATGGAATTCATAATTTGTGTCTAGGATAGAGATATACCTATACGCCGCATGTAATCTGAAAGAGAACCTGTGCTTTAAGTCCTTTTTAATTGTAATTCACATAGAGATATAGTGAATTAGTTAACTAGGGTGTTCATCTTAATTCTATCTTATATGGATTTAAGTTGATTCGTTTATGATACATTGAGAGATGATTATAAATATTGATGAGTTCTTGATTAACAATCCGGAATAATTAATATAACTTAACATGAAGTGTATTAATTCAAGTGAAACATTAAGGGAAATTGTAATCTTAAGCCTTTTTATCTGAATTTAATTCTTGGTAGTTAGTAATTAGTTAGTTTAGTACTTTATTTTTAAAATTCAAAATCTTTTATCGAATTGTTTAAATAAAATTAATTTGATTATGAGTTAGTATTTGGTAATTATTATTAAATAATTCTCTGTGGGTTCGACACTCTCTTATCACTTTATTACTTGTTGATCGTGTACACTTGCACGTATTTATTGATTGCTAAATCGACAAACAATATATTCACTGAATAAAATAAGCTCTTTACCAGATTCTAACTATCATATAACCTAAAACAAGCTCGGTTTATTTAACTTGCTTCCTGATAACCTTAGTAATAATCAAAAGTTCTGACACAATCAATATTACTAATTGCTACTAGTGACAAGGAATACTATCAATTACACGTAATATTACTCCATAATCTAGCAGATGTTAATGATCAAATTAATCCAATTGGCTATATTAAATTAATGAAATCAATTAGCATGCAAACAATTGAAATAGATTATCAGAATAAGTTTCATGTAAGAAGGAATAAAGAATAAAACTTGATTAATCAATTACTTGAGAATAAGGTTTCACCTCCCTTTAGAACTGAATATAGAAAATTAGCTTGACATCCTTCAATCTTCTCCAATTAGGGTTACAATTATAGTTTTCAAGATGTTGTTGTTATTATCTGACTAAAAACATATATTTATATCCCTAAGATAATATCCTAATATTCTAAGAGAAACAATCCAATTACAATTAGAAATCCTTCACAAATCCGCGCCAGAAAATAACTTCTTTATTTTTTCCCCGCTATCTTCGTCGGGGCGAAGATTTTGTTCTTAGGTTTCTCGCCGGGGCGAGAAACAACAGAGAGGTCTGGGTCGGGGCGCGTTCAGAGCTGCCTGGGGCGAAGAACAACAGAGAGCTTCTCACCGAGAAGAAATTCCTTAGGCCAAAAAGCTCGTCGGGGCGAAGATGCTAGTTTCCGGATTTTTTGACTTTTTCTCCTTTTTCGCTTCGGTTTTCAATCCTTCTCCACTTTTAACTCTGAATCCTCCTAAAATCAATAAACACTCTAATAAGTGCATATACACAATAAAACATGTAATAAACTAAAGATAAAGGAATCAATATATATAAAAATTATGCACTTATCAAATATCAATTGTGAAACTTTAAATTCGGTCAGTTTTAGATACCGTTATTTGGAGATATTCCTTAAACAAAAATATCATTCGAACGGTGGAGGGAGTTGGGAGCTTGCTGTCCAAGATAGTTAGTCGTGTATAATTAGAAATTGATCTTTAAAACTTTGTAAAGGCTTCTACGCCTGTTGAAGGAGTATTTATTACTAGGAGTAATAGGATCTCAAGTCCTGGATAGGAGCTTAAGGTTGGACGTAACAACATACCTAGGATGTATGTTGTGAACCAGACAAATCTCTGTGCATTGTGTGATTGAATTTTTATTATCTTGCATATTAATTTCTAACACTGCAAATTAATTTACTAAAAATTCAAAAAGGCCTAAGATAATTTTTTAATCTGTAATAATTTATTCAACCCCCTTTCTAGATTATTCTCGAACTTTCAATTGGTATTAGAGCGGTGCTCTTTAACTTGTTTGTTAAGTGAATACATGTATATCTAAAAGTAGATCCATTTATGGCCTACAACTCTACTATTTGAAGGCAGAAATTGTCATCTAGAAGAATAGATTCAAAATATATGCCAAGTCACAAAGAATCAAAGTTTGGATGGCAACAGTGAAAGTAGTATGCATGCAAGCCAATCATTTTTGATATGATGTAGCATATACTTTGTAATCTTATTCATTTATTAATAAAAGAATTGATTTTCTTAAAAGGCATTTTACTTTATCTACATAGTGTTGTTATATTAAATGTGATAAACCCATAGTTTTGAACAATGCTTTTAGAATCATGATGGTGATCATGCTAATAAGATCTAAATTCTTAGAAAGCTTAAAACTAAAATCGTTCCTAATCGTTAGATTACTAAAAAGGAGATTAGTGAATCCGGATAGATTGGTACATACTTTGCTTTCTCTTAGGAAGAAGATGATTGATCTCATAATCATTTGTGCGGAGACACTAAAGTAAGTATGTAGGTGCTTATTGGAGAATAAGTTCACTGAACGTGACTCGCTAAAAGAATACCTAATGGAGTTTTACTTGTCTGTCAACAGGAATTTCTCTAGTGATAGCAGTACAAGTGATCCTTCGACTTGAGATCATCATAGTATCTTGTGTATGATGAGTTATACTTTGACATATCCCTTAAGACCTTTAGGGTATATCAAAGGGTATGATTGGGTATAATAAGTTATTCATAGAGATAGGTGAATGGTTAACAAAGAATCTACCACATCTAGTCAAAGATGAGAATGTCCTATGTGATTTGATAAATGACAACTCAGTAGTCCTTTGCCAAGGCAGAATGAAATTATAAAAGAGTTTATAATTTGCATTATTAAGAGTTGGGCATTTGAGAATCGAAATGCATATAATTAAATAAAATAAGACTTGACAGTAATTCCATATCTTATATTTAATTGGGATATTGTATAGTAGAATGATTGAATTGTATGGTAACTATTCACTGAAAGATCTTTTGTGATTAATGTTAAAATCTATATTATCTAGAAAGTCGTTGATCGCTAAGGGGGCTTACCTTTATTGTAGAATAAATATTATTTAATTAAATGAATTAAATAGTTTAATTTATTTATTTAAATAAGATTAGAATTGTTCTAATTGATTTATTCACAACCGGTTTAATATGGAGAACCTAAAGGGTCACACCGCAAAAGAAAAATATTTATTTAAGAAATAAATGGCATAATTGTAATAATAAGTTAAGTGTATTTAATTTAATCTATGATGATAGAATAAATTAAATAGCTTAATATTTATTATTTAATATTTTGAAAATATTAAATGTAAATTAATAAAAGGAGTCTTATTATTATTACTATTATTATTATTATTTAATTCCTAAAAGGGTTTGGGAATTAATTAATAGAAGTGCTCTCATAAATTCCTAATTAGATTAGGAGCTTAATTAATTAAAAGAGTTTAATTAAAATAAACCATAATCCTAAATAGTTTAGGAGGGCTACACATATCTATAAATAAGAGGAGTCTTATTATGGATTGGGTTTACACACACTTCCTTTAGATTTTGGAAAATACTTACAATTTTTATAGAGATAGAAACTAGGAGTTTGCCAACACTCATCTTCTTGAATACATATTATTCCTTAGTGGATCACCTCTAGAGTGTTAGGTTTGTATATAACGCGAACATGCAATCAAATTACATAAATAAAGCGGAAGCGCGATAAAATTAGATTTTAAAAATTTTATACAAATCATCACCATGATCTTTCTTTATGCACAATTATTAATTAAACAAAAGAGATAAAGAATAAGAATTATATCATTGTAAAATTCTAGCTTCCTCATGTACAAGTTCAACTCCAATTCCTTTGTGTTCTCCTTGAATTCCACCGATTAAATTCCTTCCTTTGATCAACGTTAGCCACCCAAGTGTTTGGCCTCTAGAGGTGGTCCACCAAGGAATAATACTTGTTCAAGAAGATGGGTGTTTTGCAAAACCCTAGTTTCTATCTCTATATAAATTGTAAGTACTCTCCACAATTCTTATGCAAGAGTGTGTAACCTCAATCTATGATAAGATTTCTCTTATTTATAGATGTAGGAAAAACGCTTCCCTAAACTATTTAGAATTAGGGTTTCTATTCTAATTAAACTCTTTTAATTAAATCAACCTCCTAATCTAATTAGGAATCCATGAGAGAGTACTTCTATTAATTAATTCTCAACCTCTATTAAGAATTAAATAATAGTAATAGTAATAATAATAATAAGACTCCTCTTATTAATTTATATTTAATATTTCTAAAATATTAAATAATAAATATTAAGCTATTTAATTTATTCTATCTTCATAGATTAAATTAAATACACTTAACTTATTATTACAATTATGTCATTTACTTCTTAAATAAATATTTTCCTTTTGCGGTGTGACCCTTTAGGTTCTCCATATTAAACCGGTTGTGAATAAATCAATTAGAACAATTATAGTCTTATTTAAATAAATAAATTAAACTATTTAATTCATTTAAATAAATAACATTTATTCTACAATAAGGGTAAACCCCCTTAGCGATCTACGACTTTCCACAAATATAGATTTCAACATTAATCATAAAAGAACCTTTCAGTGAATAGTTACCGTACAATTCAATCCTTCTACCATACAATGTCCCAATTAAATATAAGACATGTAATTACTGTCAAGTCTTATTTTATTTAATTATATGTATTTCAATTCCCAAATGCACAACTCTAAATAATGCAAATTAAAAACTCCTTTCTAATTTCATTCTGCCTTGGCCAAGGACTACTGAGTTGTCATTTATCGAATCACATAGGACATTCACATCTTTTACTAGACATGGTAGATTCTTTGTTGATCATTCACCTATCTCCATGTACAACTTATTATACTCAATCATACCCTTTGATATACCCTAAAAGTCTTAAGGGACATGTCAAAGTATAACTCATCATACACAAGATACTATGATGATCTCAAGTCCAAGGATCACTTGTACTACTATTACTAGACGAATTCCTATTGACGGGCGAGTAAAACTCCATTAGTTATTCCTTAGCGAGTCACGTTCAGTGAACTTATTCTCTAATAAGCACCTACATACTTGATTTAGTGTCTCCACACAAATGATTATGAGATCAATCATCCTCTTCCTAAGAGCAAGCAACGTATGTACTAATCTATCCGGATTCACTAATCCCCTTTTTAGTAATCCAACGATTAGGAACGATTTTAGTTTTGAGCTATCTAAGAATTTAGATCTCATTAGCATGATCATCATCATGATTCTAAAAGCATTGCTTAAAACTATGGGTTTATCACATTTAATATAACAACACTATGTAAAGTAAAATGCATTTAATACTTTTATTAATAAATGAATAAGATTACAAAGTATATGTTGCATCATATCAAATATGATTGGCTTGTGTGCATACTACTTTCAATCTCCCACTTGCACTAAAGCCAATCGCCATCGTATCTAATACACATCTTCTCTAAGTGACGATCAAACTGTTGTTGTGTTAAAGATTTAGTAAATGGATCTGTAATGTTGTCTTGAGAGTCCACAAGCTCCAAGGTGACATCTCCTCTTTCAATGATCTCTCTAATCAAATGAAACCGCCGCAACACGTGTTTGGATTTCTGATGAGACCTGGGTTCCTTTGCCTGCGCAATAGCTTCGGTGTTGTCACAGAATAAAGGTACGGCTCCTCTAATGCTAGGAACCACTCCAAGTTCAGTTATGAACTTCTTCATCCAAACAGCTTCCTTTGCAGCCTCACTTGCAGCTATGTACTCTGCCTCTGTCACTGAATCAGCAACTGTTTGCTGCTTGGAACTTTTCCAACTCATTGCGCCACTATTTAAGGTAAATACATACCCTGAAACAGATTTACTGTCATCTTGGTCCGTTTGAAAACTTGAGTCTGTATAGTCCTCTAGTTTTAATTCAGACCCACCGTAGACAAGAAATACATCCTTAGTTCTTCTTAAGTACTTTAGGATGTTTTTCACTGCCTTCCAGTGCTCTTCTCCTGGATTCGACTGATATCTGCTTGTTACACTAAGTGTATGAGCGACATATGGTCTAGTACATATCATACCGTACATGATAGATCCTATTGTTGAAGCATAAGGAATCTTACTCATACTGTCTCTCTCCTCAGGTGTCTTTGGGGCCTGTTTCTTGGAGAGATGTATTCCATGGCTCATCGGCATGAGACCTCTCTTGGAATCTTCCATGCTAAACTTCTTTAGCATCGAGTCAATGTACTTTCCTTGGGTCAAGCTAAGCATCCTTTTGGATCTATTTTTATAGATCTTTAACCTCAAAATATAGGATGCCTCACCCAAGTCCTTCATGGAGAAGTGTTTAGATAACCAAATTTTGATCGACTGTAACATAGGAACATCATTCCCTATCAGTAATATATCGTCTACATATAATACTAGGAATGAAACAGCGCTCCCACTAACTTTCTTGTACACACATGGTTCATCCTCATTTTTGATAAAATCAAACTTTTTGATTATCTCATCAAAACGGATGTTCCACCTTCGAGAAGCTTGCTTCAATCCATAAATGGATCGTTGTAACTTACAGACTTAGTTTGTTCCAACCGTTGAAACAAAACCCTCTGGCTGTATCATATATACATTCTCCTCAAGCTTTCCATGGAGGAAGGCCGTTTTCACGTCCATTTGCCAGATTTCGTAGTCATAATAAGCTGCAATTGCAAGCAAAATCCGAATGGACTTGAGCATAGCTACTGGTGAGAAGGTTTCATCATAGTCAAGTCATTGTCTTTATTTGAAACCTTTTGTAACCAGTCAGGCCTTATAGGTCTCTACCTTGTCATCCGCTCTAGTCTTTCTCTTAAAGACCCATTTACACCCAATAGGCTTAATGCCCTCAGGTGGTGAAACCAAAGTCCATACTTGGTTTTCATACACGGAGTCCATTTCGGATTTCATGGCTTCTAGCCATTTCTCTGAGTCTTTTCTACTCATAGCCTTTTCGAAAGTAGTATGCACGCAAGCCAATCATAGTTGATATGATGTAGCATATACTTTGTAATCTTATTCGGTTATTAAAGGCATTTTACTTTATCTACTGTCGACGCCGGGTTTTTCTCGTCTCGTTCCCTTTTCCTATTTTTTTTCTTTCGGTTTAGGTGATTTTGAGGAAAAGGTCGGCATTGATGTCGACGGGGTTTTGAAAGATCGTTTTTTATGATGAGCCAATTAACCAGAGTCGCCAGTTGGTATATTTGAAATGGATGTACCAACGCATCCGAGTTTTCGTTTTTTATAAATCGCTGGCTCATATGTGACTCCGAATTAATTGGTCTGCGAACCGAGATTCATAGAGTTCGGGGGCTTGCTTAAGCGAGGGGAAGGTGTTAGGCACCCCCCGACTTCCGTGAAACACGGTTACCGCAATCTTGATGCTTTCCTATCCTTTAATTCATGAAGTGTGTGTGTATGCGCGCGTGTGTGTGTGCCTATGTGAATGTTATGGTGAGTTTGTATGAAAGAATCATTTGGATTTTTTAGGGAAAGTCGTGCTTTAATTTGAGAACGCTTCAGAATGTTTTTTCGGCTTATACGAGAAAGCTTTATAAGAAAGGTTTGATTTTAATTGCCAAAAGCTATGAGATTTTCGTTAGGTGCCGTTTTGGCAAAAAAAAAACAAGAGTTTTCTAAACCTTCGTCAAAATAGGAATCGAGATCTATACGTTGCCTTGCGAATGTAATGTCGGGCAATTTCTAGGGTCTCTTTAACCCTATGCACAACGGTTTAATAAAACGTCATTTATTTATAAAATCATTTTGTGTGATGTTTTGGAAAACGATTTTTCTTTGCCTTCTCGTTAAGTAGAAATCGACATTCATTAGCACTCCCAATTTCTTATCCTCGTGATGCTAATAACCTAATTTGATTGATTTTATGAAAATCTTAATCTTTTAGTTTTGAAATCAATTTTAGGTCATAGATCAAATCAAGCATTAAAATGCGTTGGAGTTATTCATGGGCATGTAAGCCATCAAAATAACCCCAAACGCCCACAAGCACATGTTTCACTATTTCGGGGGCCTTAAACCCGATTTCAACTTGGTATCGTTTTAAGGCCCGACGATTACAATTTACAATAAAGGATTACATATACCAAAATTGTCCATCATCGGAATTGGACCACGGGGTCGCATTCCTAGGCTCACACCCAAGATTACTACATACCCGCAAAATGAATACTACGAAACTAAACAACACGGATTTGCCTAATACACCATGATATCCGAAAATGATAATCTAAATAAATTACATCCAATAAATCACCATAAATAAGCTAGAAATTTCACCAATTGGATATCCTCGGGTTATTAGGAAGAATTTTGTTCCGATGGAACCCTCACTAATAATCCCTAATCCGTGATTTCACATCAATATTCAAGAACAACTACATTCAAAATACTTCGGATGACAAAAAGCTTGGCAAAAAATGGTATAACAAAATGCTAAAACAAATGATTTTTCACCTTGCAAATAATCCCCACAATATGTATGAATTTGTGTATTGAGTAGAGTAGAAAATATGAGATGTAATCTCACAAGATGGGTACAATTTCTCACTATTTCTCACTCCTTTCTCTCTTAATTTTTGTTGTTTTGTTGCTGTTTTTCTCCTTCTCCCGAGCTGTTGCTGCTGCTGGATTTTTTCTCTTCTTCTCTCTTTTTTTTGTTTCTGTATGCGAAATGGCCTGATAAGGGACTGCCAAGGGCAGCCGCAGATTGATCTGCGGCTGGCCGCAGATTGATCTGCGGCTGGCCCTTGGTTCTCCCCCCAGCCGCGCTCGAGTCCCGTGCCGTCTCGAGTTCCGTCCTTGGCCGCGGATTGATCTGCGGCTGACTGTGCTGATTTTCTCATTTTCCGCACCTCGTCTCGATTTCCGTGTCGTACCGTTGATTTCCGTCGAAGGGCTCGTATTCTGCAGTCCGGGAATCTCCGGGAGACGCGCCACCTCATTCGGGGATGTCTGTCTCGGATGGCCTTATTGTCACATCAGCTTTGATTGCCAATCCCTGCGGTGGTGTCGGGCGCTCGCCCTTGGGCCCACTCCTTCACTCCCGCAAGCCGGTTCAATTGACGATTTTGCCCTCCTGTCATGGTTAGTACAGGGAACGCAAAATTTGGGTGTCTACAGCTGCCCCTCTTTATCATGTTTATGAAATGATGAATGAAATGAACCAGATAAAGAATAGACACCCGATGCATGAATGACAATGCACATGGATGACAATACATACGTGATGCTACACATATGCCTTACGATGCAACGTATGATGCAATGGATGCAATCATATTCGTAAAAGGGTATCAACGCAATGCGGATGATCGTCTCGTAACCCCCGGTTATCGTCGCCGGTTGATTATCTTGTCGGAGCCGGTTATCGTCGTCGGACATCCATCTCGTAATCGCCGGTTATCGTTGCCGGTCGATTGTCTCGTCGGGGCCGGGTATCGTCGTCGGTCACCCATTTTGTAACCCCCGGTTATCGTCGCCGGTTGGTTATCTCGCCGGAGCCAGTTTTCGTCGCCGGACATCCACCTCGTAATCGCCGGTTATCGTCGCCGGTCGATCGTCTCGTCGGGGCCGGGTATCGTCGTCACCGGTCACCCTTTCGTAAACCCCCGGGTTATCGTCGCCGGTTGGTTATCTCGCCGGAGCCGGTTTTCGTCGCCGGACATCCATCTCGTAATCGCCGGTTATCGTCGCCGGTCGATCGTCTCGTCGGGGCCGGGTATCGTCACTGGTCACCCCTTTCGTAACCCCCGGTTATCATCGCCGGTTGGTTATCTCGCCGGAGCCGGTTTTCGTCGCCGGACATCCATCTCGTAATCGCCGGTTATCGTCGTCGGTCGATCCTTTCGTCGGGGTCGGTTATCGTCGCCGGTCGATCCTCTCGTCGGGGCCGGTTATCGTCGCCGGTCACCCATCTCGTAACCCCCGGTTATCGTCGCCGGTTGGTTATCTTGTCGGAGCCGGTTTTCGTCGCCGGACATCCACCTCGTAATCGCCGGTTATCGTCGCCGGTCGATCCTCTCGTCGGGGCCGGTTATCGTCGCCGGTCACCCATCTCGTAACCCCCGGTTATCGTCGCCGGTTGGTTATCTTGTCGGAGCCGGTTTTCGTCGCCGGACATCCACTTCGTAATCGCCGGTTATCGTCGCCGGTCGATCCTCTCGTCGGGGCTGGTTATCGTCGCCGGTCACCCATCTCGTAACCCCCGGTTATCGTCGTCGGTTGGTTATCTTGTCGGAGCCGGTTTTCGTCACCGGACATCCATCTCGTAATCGCCGGTTATCGTCGCCGATTGGTTATCTTGTCGGAGCCGGTTTTCGTCGCCGGACATCCATCTCGTAATCGCCGGTTATCGTCGCCGGTCGATCGTCTTGTCGGGGCCGGTTATCGTCGCCGGTCAGCAGACTGTCACTTTCAACTTCGTACCCCACATAGATTCTTGCGATTTTACTCGTTTGCAAGGACCTTTTGTCGAGTTTCCCAACTTTTCTGCAAAAACTGCTCCGGTAGGATCGTTCTACGCTCTACAGGTAACACTTTGACCGTTCACTTTTCAATTTCGTCAACATTTTGCTATACATTTGGCTATTTGCATGTTTAGAGATAGAAATGTATGCTTTACAATGCTATGCTATGTACTATCATATATACATGCTATGTACCAATTGTGTGATTCCTATTTTATGCTCATGATGTGGTCCCACATGCTGTTATTCCTTTTCTGCAAGAAAATCATGCATTACTGTACTTTACATGCTGTAACTACACATATGAATGCAATTTTGATCTGTTTGAGGCTTGGATTGATTGAAAACACGTTTGGCTTATGCCTGGGATGTCCATTTTACAAACGGAACTCTGCCGATTTTTTTTTTTTTTTTTTTTTTTTTTTAACAACCATGAACATGCATCATGTTGTATTAATTATATGACGTGGGTAGGAATTTAGAATATTCGTGACATAATTCGAAAGGGAACTTACCTTCCTCCTTGCCTGTTATGTTCCAGTTATGGATCCCGATGCTCATAGTAGCTCCTCCGTGTCACGGACCTCAGGTGTTCGCCGTCGTAGGGCTGCACCTGCCCCCATTCCTCCCTCGGAACCCACCGTCAGGCTCGCCGGCTTGGCGGAGGCTGTCATTCGTCCTGCTCATCCGGACGTTGAGGAGGCTGTTCTCCGGAGGTCGCGGTAGAGGGACCATCCTCCAGCACAAACCGGCTCCATCTCGTCATAGTGCCCCGTCTAGCGCGCATCTGTGCAGATCCCCGATCTGTTGGGTCGGGATCTCAGTCGTTCATCCCTCGGCATCTCTCGTGGCTAACGAGGTATAATTCGGTTTCTATTCTGATTTATTCTCAATTTCCCAATTCTCCCTTATATCCGGACTGACCCATTGGTGATTGCCCCAGGTACCCGAGTTTACTCAGTCGAGGGGCAACTGGTTCAACATCTACTTCCCTTTACAACGGCTTTGCACAGTGACTACCCCGGGCGGTGGTGGATTCCTGGGGCCTTCCGTCACTTCTTTACCATCATTCCCCGCCAGTGCCCCTGGGGTTTACATGAGGGCCTTATCAGAGCGCTGGTTTCACCAAACGCAGTCTCTTCACCTTTCTTGACTGCGAGGTTGTGCTGACCCCCTGGGATTGGAGATACATTACGGGCATAGAGTTTGTCGGGTCCACCCGCGTTCCTCTAGATCTCGACATCACTCTCCTGTGGAGGTCCGGGGTTTATGGGGCTTCGGTGCTGATGATCGCGTCTTTAACGCCGCTAGCAGACGATCCGGCGCTTTGGCCGTCGATGCTGTGGGGGGTCTGTACGCACTGCCCATTCCAGCGGATCAGGGCACCAGGGACATTCTGCTACGACGCCTGTTCCAGACCATCATGAGGGGTTGTTTTCTGGGGAACAACTCCTCCACCATTCCATTTCAGCGTCCGTAGGAGCGGTCAGAGACGTGGACCGCATCGGGGACTATGACTGGGGGTCATTCACCTTTGCTATATTTCCTCCATGGCATGCGTCTACGCTCGGAGGGCCAGACAGACGCTTGGCTCGGATTCTATCATTTTCTGCTGGTGAGACTTCTTTCTTTTTTCTTAATGTATTTCCCGTCAATTCATTCTTCTTTTCTTTTCTTTCTGCGTCTGTCGGTTTCTCATGCTTTTCACTGTTTTCTGTTCGCAGTTCTGGGCCTACGAGCGTCTTCCATGCCTGAGGCCTGTCACTACTCTCGGCCTTGATACTTATCCCCGGGGCCGACGGTGGCATCACAACACTTTGGAGGAGGTCCCGATATCAGGCAGCTTTGCACACTGCCGCATCCAGCTGGAGCTGATCACTGCTGTAGATGTCGTCTGGATTCCCTACCTCTCCGAGCATTTGGCTGAGGGGTTCGATGCTGGGAACCCTTCTGGCCCGGAGTTCGAGCTTTCCACCCGTCGCCTCACTCTGTAGAGTATTGGAGGATGGGTGATGTACCTGGGGGAGCGCGCATTCAGATGCGTCACAGGAGAGATCCGGATCCCGCATTCCATTCCTTTCACCACCTCCTGGCCGCTGGACTCTCAGCCTTCAGGGATCATGCTTGTAGGGGAGGACGGCCGGATGCTTTCCACGGGTCCCAGTACGAGTGATGCTTTCCGTACTTGGTGGGTGCCCCGCACTATCGGTCCTCAGACCCGGGCCACATTCTTCCTCGGGGATATGGTCCCCGGCTCGGTGATGATGACTGACTGGGCAGCCTGTGTTCGGAGCCCTACCCACACTGAGCAGATAGACACTTTGACCCGCCAGGTGGAGCAGTTGTCGCTATTTCTTCGGGTGTTAGGCCGGACCCCGGAGGAGGCCTATACCTATGATCCTGATGGTACGGGTTATGATGCGGGGCCGAGCTCATCTGATGCCACCGCGCGGCCATACATCCCCCGACATGAACTTTGGGCCCTCGACTTCGGCGACCCCAGGGGACCAGTTTTGAGGATCCCGCCTTAATAGATGAGATTGACTTTATCTAGATCAGGATAGGATAGGGCTTTTGTACCTGTACCTGTTTAGATTTATTTTTCATTTCATGCACTATGTACTGAACTCATTTATTTATTTATGCACAGTTCTTTTAGCTTTTATCTCTATGAAATTCATTTGCTTTATTATTGTCTGTACGATGCATGCTTTTTATCCATGGATAGAAAATGACCCCTGTACAGTCTTTTTGATACTATTTTTTTTCACCAATGACGTCCTCAGATGTCCGTGGTATGCTTGGATTCCATTCCTCCTACGGGGTTGGTTGGCAGCCTCCTCCGTTGGTTGGACAGTTTTATCGCCCGGCCGACAGGGTCATCGCGGATGGGTCTTTTGGGACACTCTCGTCCTTATTAACCTTTCAGGTGCCAGTGGGCTTTGGTGGATGGTATTTTGAGATATTGGGTCCCTGCTCGTCAAGTGTTCAGGCTAGGGACAGTAGAGCTGACCCCCACCCTCGAGGAGTATGGTCGCTTCACACCAGTTTGCCTTTGGATAGACCTTGTGCCAGGATCACATCTGGTCCCATGCGCCGTCAGTTCTTGACCTTTACTGGGTTGCGGAGGGCGGTTCTGCTATCGGCGATCACATCAGATCACTTGGTTCCTCTTCACTTTTTTGATTGATTGACCGATTCAGCTCACCTAACAGTTTTCGCCACAATCTCCTTTTCTCTGGGGATTTTTCTGGATCGGAGGAGCGCTGGGGCGTTTTGAGGCTAGACGTTTTGATGGCCTGTATCCTCTCAGTTCTGTACTTGCCCGCGGGACCCGATCATTTGGACATGCGGGTGGTCGCGGCCGTTAGGGCTCTTCAGGAGGATCACACCATTCTTCCCATGATATTGGCGGATACTTATATGTCAGCCTCATACTGTCAGTCCTTCCGAGGCAGAGTATTCCGAGGGAGCTCGACTTTGTTGTATGTGTGGTTCATGAGTCATCTTAGTCCCATCGGCCACCATCCGCCGCCAAGGGTTTTGCTTCAGTCATGACATAAACCACGCAGTTTTCATTTCGTCCTGTGAGCTGTACTGATGCGCGCCAATCCTGGACAGCATTTCTGTCGGTCATACGAGGATCCCTTTCATCTCCTGGTTTATTCGGGTTATTGCTCCTTTAGGAGCTTTCTTGACTCATGTGCCCAGACCTGGACTTCGTTCCCATTGCTGGCTTGAGGGGTGTGAACGACTTATCATCCCATGGCGGTGATGGGGCAGTTTGATCAGACACAGGATTTCCACCCCTTCACGGGCGCGGCCGACTATACCGATTCCCTACATCATCCCAGACAGAGAGAGATCTACTGCGGGTATATGATCTTTGGGCCTCGTAGGATCCTCGCCGAGTATAATGATAGTTGGCCCTTGCCCCATCCAGACATTCGCTTATGTGCAATGGTTGCGTGGAGATTCGGATGCGGTTGGTGTGAGTCAGACTGGGACTTTTGATGACTCTGGAGTGACTTTCCCAGACGATACCATATATCACTCGATCTCAGCCAACTTCTCTCCCTATTCAGGACACTGAGCATAGCCGGATCCGACTGTCTTTGATGGCTATTGAATCTGAGAGGGATGCCGCCATTGCTGAGAGAGATGCTGCTATTCTGGCCAGAGATGCTAGCCATAGCTGATAGAGATGCCATTGCTTTTCCAGGCCAGGACCGTCATAGATGCACATTCTGGGACTGTCAGCCGAGCCACTTGCCTTGTTGGACCGCATCGACATGATGGGACGGCAGATTTCAGGGGATGCTGATGCTTCAGATTTATCCACCACCTTATCCATCCTGCTTCAGTTAGTTGCAGATTTTGTAGATTGTTTTATTTCCTGCATAGACTAATGTTAATTTCATCGGTTATTGAAAAGGAAATCTTGTAACAAAAAGACTTATATATGTAAACAGGTATTTAATTTTAGTCATTTTCCCCCTTTTGTTGTATCGTTGCCCTTCATTGGATCATCATATTTATCCGGTTGATCATGATTTTGACATTTCGCCTTCTTTCTCTTCTCAAGTCTTGATGGAGATCTGACAGACATTGCCGCACCCCTGTTGATTTCATCGGATGGAGTCTTGGATTTTGGCTCATTGTTTGGTTGGGCTAGGTTCAGGCTACTTGGGCTGCATTGGGTTAGGGCTGCTTTCGGGAAGGCTTTTGAGGGTTTAGGAAGGTTTATCTGGCCATTGGGGATTGGTTTTTTTGTTTTAGGGAAAGGATTATTTTTTTATGGATCGGACCGCGCCATGATGGCTGCCTACGTACCCCCACAATTTGGGAGATCAGGTCCTACGTAGTTCGCATCCCTTAAAGGAAAAACAAAGGGGATTGATGATTTAAGCGTAGAATCGTTTCACTGAGTCAGCATTTAGGGGTTGTGGAAATGTCTCACCATCCATTTCTTGCAATATGAGGGCTCCTCCGATAGCACCATTTTTAATTACAAAAGGTCCCTTCCCAGTTTGGGGAAAACTTCCCCTTAGCTTCGTCCTGGCAAGGCATGACTCTCTTTAGCACCAGGTCATTCTCCTTGAATTTCCGAGGTCTTATCCTTTTGTCATATGACCGAGAGATCCTTTGTTGATATAATTGACCGTGCCAAACAGCAGTCACCCTCCTTTCATCAATTAAGGCCAACTGGTCGTATCGACTTTGCATCCAATCATCCTCGCTTATCTGAGCATCGATCATTATTCTGAGGGACGCCATCTCAACCTCAATTGGCAGGACGGCCTCCATTCCATACACCAAAGCGTAAGGGGTTGCCCCTTGTAGAAGTACGCGTTGATGTTCGATATGCCAGCAGGGTGAGGGGTAGCAGATCTGGCCATCCCCGATGATTAGCAGACATTTTTTGCCATGATCTTCTTGATGTTCTTATTGGCAGCCTCCACTGCCCCATTCATTTTGGGACGGTAAATGACAGAGTTGAGGTGTTTGATCTTAAACTGGTCGCACAATCCCTTCATGAGGGCGTTGTTCAAATTCTTAGCATTGTCAGAGACCAAAACCTCAGGTTGCCCGTATCGACAAATGACATTATTCCTGATGAACCCAACGATAACCTCCTGAGTGACTTTGGGGAAAGAGGCCGCCTCTACCCACTTGGTGAAATAATCGATCATGACGAAAATGAATCGGTGCCCGTTGCTTGCTTTGGGCTCTATTGGTCCGATCACGTCCATTCCCCACATTGAGAATGGCCACGGGGAGGTCATACAGTGCAGTTCATTGGGGGGCGTATGGGATCACATTAAACCAGTGCGCCTGGCATTGGTAACAACCGTTTAGACATGATCATCACAGTCAGCTTTTTAAGGTCAACCAATAATGCCCTGAGGTTCTCAAAAATCATTTTTGGCCCAGCATCGGTCCACTCATGTGTGGCCCCACACACTCCACCATATAGTTTGCGTTCATAATCCTCTCGGGCCTGCGTCTCATCCACGCACTGCAACATACAGGCCCCAAACCCACCGGCATCCCTCTTGTATGAGTGAATACATACACCCACTCAAAGTAAGAACTTCATACGCCCATTTTTTGAATTCTCATCCTTTCAGTTCGGAACTCCGCCTGGGTCGGGAATGGATCTAATCTCTCAAATATTCCCTGATGTTATGATAACCAGGGCTGCCTTAGTCAACCCCACCTCGGTCTGATAACACTGCCGATCATGTTCCTCATATGGGCCGGGGCATTTTGTAACGGCTAATCTCAACCTGACGGAATGTCTTTTCTTTTTGATTATGTGGATTTAAGGAGGCCAGGGTTGCCAATAGCATCTGCAAAATCATTTCCCGACCCCGGGGGATAATGTCGAAAAAGCGATATCTTCGAACTCTTGCATCAGCTGGGATAACACAACAGATGGGTAATGGGAGTAACCGAAGCTCTTTTAAGTGTTTGTAACCACCCCCGATTATGCCCTGTCTGATTAACCAATTCTGAATCCCCGAACAACTGCTAGCACTCCTCACCTGACAAGACACGTCCCCAATGTCCGCGGGGCCACAAGCGGAGTCCCAAGATTACATATCCCTCGTATTCAGACGGTGTTGTTCGAATTGCTAAAAAAATGCAGTTTTAGGGCGGCTACGGGGTGATTGTTCTCCGGTGATAGAGACCAGGACTTGGCTCCGGCTCCTGCCCCCCCCTTTCAGCTTTCATTCATAGGCACCAATCAAAATACAAACTTCCAGAAAAAAAAAATTTTGTCCCTCATCCTTTAGCATTTCCGTTATCTGACACCCCGAAATATATCTGTCTTCGCCCCGGTAAGAGGAAGTTTCTAACTGGCTTTCCATCCCTCCCGACGGCGTCTCTCGGCCCAACTGATCTGCAATTCCTTGCCCCCTTCATGGCTTTCTTGAGTTACGTAATAACCATGTCGAACTGCTGTAAGATTAACTGCCATCTTGATAGTCGATCAATTCAACATGGGCCTTTTCAAAAATATATTTCAGGGGATCCATTCTTCTCGATAAATCAGGTACGTAGTATGCCCATGGAGGTAATGCTGGTAATCCTCCCTACACTAACAGCCCAGGCCAGAGCCGCACAACAGGTCTTTTCCGAATGGGAGTGTAATTTCTGTTCACATTGGCTAAATCTTTTGGGCTGGAGGTAATAGAATGGCCCTGCCTCTTTACCTGCCTCATTCTTTTGTCCCAGCATGCATCCCAGTTTGCGATGGCATTGACCCAGATAATATACATAAATAGGGGGGATGCCCCATCCTTCTGGGGTAACCAGCACCGGTGCCTCAGTCACACTGCTTTTTTAATGGGTCTGGAAAAGCCTCTGACATTGCCTCAATATCCCATTCCTTGGGAAGCACCCTTCCTCAACAACTTGAAAATTGGGCTCCGCACGTAGTTTGTCAAGCTGGGATATGAAACGACTGATGAAGTTTTATTCTTTCCCAGGAATCCTCTTATCTCCTTTCTCTGTGTGAGGTGCCCGGAGCCAGGGCATATCCACAATGGCTTTAATCTTTGCATGGATCCAACTCAATGCCCCGATCACTAACCCAGGGAATCCCAAGAGCTTACCCGATTGTACTCCGAAAGGCACACACTTGTGCTGAGATTGAGTTTCAGGTTATACATCCTGAGTCGATCAAGATAGCTTTTTAAGATGGGCTATATGGGTCAGATTCTACCCTTGAATTTCACAATATGTCATCCACGTAGACCTCTATCTCCTATATTGGCATCATATCATGGGGAACAGGGCCATCATAGCTCTCTGATAGGTAGCCCCTGCGGTTGTGAGACCAAAAGCCAATCGTCTATAGCAGAAAGTGCCCCAAGGGGTGATGAAATGCGGTCTTGTTCCCCGATCATTCCTCCGCCACCATTATCTGATGATATCCCGCGAAGCAATCCACAAAAGAGTACATTTCGTACTGGGCTGTGTTAATCCACCAGGATGTGTAATGAAAGGCACCGGGAAGTTGTCCTTGAGGACTGGGCCTTGTTTAGATCCTCTGTAAATCCACGCATCACCCTCACCTTATCCCCTCCAGGTTTAGCCACTGGGACTACATTGATAGCCATTTCCGGGTAAGTGGAAACACCATAATGATTCTCCGGCCCTGAATTGTTTAATGGACTCTCCTCTTTTCAACTTTTAAGCTCCACTCAGGTTTCATCAACTTCCTTAGCTTTTGCCTTGACAGCCTGAAACCCTCCTTGATGGGGGCGGCAACCGGATGGACCCACGATGTCGGTGGACCAAAATCCGATCATATCCTCGTGCGACCAGGGCAAAGAAGACATCCTCATAATTGGGCTTAGCAACTCAGCTATTTCTACTTATTTGGCTGGTGGTGAGGTCTATTCCCTATCTTTAGTTCTTTTGGCTTGTCTGGGGTTCCAATTATCAATTGGTGATGGTTTGGTCCAAATTGGGTTTTGGGCCTTATTCCCTCGAAGACCCAATCCTTTGATCTCGTCAGGTCGAGCAGGCGCAATCGTCGTAATCTGTTCTCGTCTTGCTCCAATGCCCATCAAATAATCGAAATCCCAGCTCAATGATCAAAAATCATAATCATCTTTCAAAGTTGAAAGATCGTTTGTTTAGAGGCAAGGACTACTCTCCAATTTGGTACAACTCTGACATGAAACAAAATACTTGGTCCATAATATAAATCATTTTCCACGATGAATCGCATTTTTCAAATAACACGAAGGAACGACATAATTGATAGCAGAAATAAAACAACAAACAAAAATAGAACTCTTATCTTCCTTCCCCCATCCTCTGGGGGTCTACCACCCCTGACGTCGGGTTTTAAACCCCTTGTTTGGATATTATTTGGCCTCACTGTCCAATTGTCGATGGTCAGGTTTAAAGACGATATGTGCTTGATGAGAGGTGGCTTTATACCGGACACTTCCCCGGATGACCACGGCCACATCGCCCGAGTCTCCTCCCTTCATACCCCCCTTAGGAATAATCAAACCCCTAGCCCAAATCGATGATAGTGCACAACTTTGTTGGGCCTCCTGGTGTGGCAACATTCCGTCCCCTCATTCATTTGCTTATTAATTGTCCGGAGGATATAGCATTGGGTTTCGAACTCTTTCCGCGATCTCGCTGTAGGAAACTTTCCCTTTTGGTTGGCTAATTCATCATTTGTGTGGGGGACAAATCTTCACCCCCGTGCTCTAGTCACAGGCTCGCTAGTCCCTCTGCTTATTGTTTGTACCACGGGGTCACCCCGGGCTGCCAATCAATCGAATCGGGCCCATGCCCTGACGACTTCTCCATGTTTAATACCTCCATGATATCCCAAACCTGCCTTGCCTACCTGAATGGGGCAGTTGAATGGGCTTGGTGAATTTGTCCTTGACTGGGCTGCTTCCTAACCCTTGTCCAGGCTGGAACTTTCATCCTTATCATTTCCCGTGCAACAAAAGTAAGTTCTGGAGAGACCCTTGGCTTCATGGCTGGAGCCCCCAAGCATCGGTATTGGGGAGCGCTAATCTCTAGTGCCTGAAAACTGGCTGGTGCCAAGCCGACTCATCCACATTTGATCACTGGGTAGGCCACCTCTCTGGAGAGAGAATGGTCATCACATTCGGGCCGAGATTGTTACCAAGATTCTCAATGGATGATTAGCAGATTTATTGATGGAAGCGTAGAAGGCACGGCCCCAGCCATGTGTATACCACGGCCTCCCCAGTAGGAAGTTATAACTGGCGGTGATGTCTAGGACACTGGAAAGAGATAATCAAAAGTACAAAAAAGGGTCCTATTTTCCACTGGTAAATATTCTATTTCCCCAATTGTATCCCTTCGTGAACCATCCGAAAGCTCGGCACCACCACGTGACTTGGCCCCGAAGGCGCTTGGGGATTAATGCTCAGACTTCTGCAATGTGCTGAGGGGAGACAAATATTCAAGTGCCGGATCCTCCATCAATTAACACCCCATTCATGAATATACCCCGAGGGAGATGACCGCAATATGTAGCGGTTATCCGGTGGCCCCTTCCTACCTTGGGTAATGTCCGTCATCCGTAAAGGATATGACATCGTTCTCCAATAGATGGCCCTCCAGTTGGCCGAAACCTTCCTCACAATTTTCCTTGGGGGCACGTTATGCCTCCTCCATAACCGTCGTCAAAGTTTTGCAATGCTTATTGGATGACAACACCAGGTCCATGACTGATGTTAAGGTTGACTCCTTCATTTAAAATCTGAATCCCCCCTCGTTTCCGAATGATCCATCCCTTCTCAAGAATTCTATGGCCCTGTCCTCCAGGAAATCTCTTCATTTTTTTTCTTTTGGGGCTTTCAAGGACTCTCGCCCGGGAAAGATATAAGGGGTTCCCCTTTGTCCGTCACAGAAGCACAACGACTGGCCGCATTCCCCTCTCGGCGTTCTCCCCATAAATTCCATGGGTACCCGGTCTTTTAGACTACTAATTAAGGGATTTGGCGCCTTGCGGCAAGGAATGATGGGGCCTCTGGAGCTTCCAACTTGACAGGTTCCCCGACCGTGCTATTTCTCGGACTCAACCACCCCCATCAATCTGGGGGGCACTCCTCCCTATCCCCTGTGGCACTCCGCCATGCTCATGTATCACGTTGATCATCCCCTCAGGACTCTTCTGCACATAGATTTAACCTCCGACGCCCCCCCAGCATCCACTCGGGCCTCCCGTCATATTGACCACCCAACCCACCCAATCATGTCCCTAGGCAGGGGATTTGCTTTACACATTCGGGAGAGTCTGTCAGGGCATGTTCCACCATAAAAAGGGGGGGGGGGGGGGGGGGGGGGGGGGGGGGGGGGGGGGGGGGGGGGGGGCAATTTTCCCCACTCGCAATCAGGTATTTGGAATTCCGATGCTGAACGTCCAACCAGTCTTGTTGAATCATACCGGCCAGGGGAGCTGGAGTTGGGTATGAAGTCATGCGCATGCTACGGGTCCAAACCTTCTAACCCTTTGGGTCACCTCGGCTGGGTGTCCAGACCCACTATTTTCTTCTTTTGGGGCTTACTAATACCCGCTAAAACCGCTAAATTTACTTTTTTCCCGTACAACGCGTGCAATCCCCGAGCGGGTGGAATACTCTTCGAATTTTGCGAGCCCATCATATCTCCTTTCGTCCCCTGCGCTTTGATCTGTGAAATTGGGCTGTCGGGATGGCCCCTACCCCTCTGCAACCTGTACCGGAAGGATGGCTTTCTGCCTTTTTGGATGATGCCGCCTGAAGGATGGCGGGAGAGACGTCCTGGCAGGGGGCGGGGCTCTTTTTTCTTCTGCACCCTACGGGAAGTGCTGCCATAATTACCTTACGCTCTGGATCTGTTCTGCAGCCGTTTCCAAAGCCGTGGAGATACCCGAATTTTGCCCGGAATTCAAACCCATGTCCACCAACTCTTCCGTGTTTTAAACATTTCGGCGAAAGGCCTAACCAATCCCCGATATGACTCGTTCATAATACGTTGCCTCTTGAATGTCTACAAAAGTCATCACCATCTCCGACTAGCTCATCGGAGGGTTCACTTGCGCGGCCATGCCCCCTCCATCGTTGCGCATAATCCCTAAAGCTATTCCCTAAGGCTGCTTCTTAACTTTTGTCATATTGATACCTATCAGGGCCAATCTGGGCCTGAAAGCTGAATTGGGTTAAGAAAGTATGGGCCAATTCCTCCCAGTTGTGGATTCGGGCGTTGATCAAGGCGGGCATACCAGATCCTCGCCTCCCCTGTTTAAGCTTTTCTGGAATAGCTGCATCCTCAACAACCCCTCGTCCTCGGGCATAGAGACCCCGAGTTACTCCAATGTATAGTTTCAAATGCTTGTAAGGGGTCTACCTGTTCCATTGTATTGGTTCAAACTCGGGGACTTTGAACTTTTCGGGATATCTGGTTCCGGGGAAAACACACAGATCCGGAGTAATTGACCCTACCCAGGGAGCCTATGCCTCCGCATAGATTGGATGGTCACCTCCATGGTGTCTCATTATTTTTCCGAAGGTCGTCAGTGTCCCCTTCCTCTGGGAAAGTAATCACTGTCTTGTTAGGTATGGGAACGACCCTTGGAATGACTGGCTCGTCCTTGAGTTGGGGTTTGGTCCATCCTTACAGCAGGTTTGCAATAGTTTTTTTAGGAGGATTCTGGTCACCCCCTGGTGGTGGAATATTAAAGTGGTCCTATTGGCTTGGAGGATCCAGTCTGAGTAGGAAACTGCTCTTTTAGCATCTTGGCCATTTCCAACATCCTGTTTTTTGAAGTCATCAAAACTCTTCCCGAGATATGGAACTCATGACTTAGGAAGATCAGCCATTTCCAGTTGTAGAATTTTGGGCTTTCTTAGACTGCGAACCGGGTTTTGCGGAGCAATCCAACAAAAACAACGGTTCGAAGTTTAGTCCGGGGAAATGAAAGGATATTGATGCATGCAAAAGCCATAACGTTTTGTGCCTTTGGGTTTTATTTAATCTTTCCCAGTAAAACAGAAAGTTAGTAGTACGCTTTAATGCAATAACCAAAGCTTAAACATGCTTTTATTATTCTTCCGCAACTATTCCCAGAAAATACACAGAGGTTAGTAATCTCTTTTGACACAGGGAAAGGGATATATGAAATATTGAATGAGATCATGACATATAGACATATAAACGTAAAAAGCGATGAATAGACTTTTTCCTGCGTTGGGTTAATCTGAGGATTGACCTATCCTAGGGTATACGCACACGGGCTTTTTTCGGCAATGAAGGTCCCCAAATCTTCGCAATATCTACTCGTTTTGGAGCCTTTTCCGATTGGAGCTGATTTGGGTGGTGCGTTAATCCTGAGCCAATCTCCGGCGGAGTCAGCCCCTCTCGAGTCCAGTAATTAAGCAAACCGACAGGTTCTCCTCAGGAGGAGGTACTCTCTCAATCATACATTCACATTCCTCGTCCTCACCGTATGCAAATGATAAACTAATTCAAAGTAAAGCAATTCCTATTCAATCATTCAACTATTTGGAACAAAACACAACAATCCACCCAACAAAAGAAACCAAAAAAAATCAAAATATCGCATGCACACACATTTTTATGAAATTTTAAAAAAGGATAGGAGAGCAACAAGATTTAAACGCCGCGAGCCCGCTTAAGCCCTCTAATGTGCCCCAGCAGAGCCGGCCGAGCTGTCGACGCCGGTATTATATCTCGGTCTCGTCTCCCTTTTCCTAATATTTTTTCTTTCGGTTTAGGTGAATTATGAGAAAAGGTCGGCATTGATGTCGACGGGGTTTTGGAAAGATCGTTTTTTAATGATGAGCCAATTAACCAGAGTCCCCAGTTGGTATATTTGAAATGGATGTAACCAACAACCATCCGCGTTTTACGATTTTTATAAATCGCGGGCACATATGTGGTGACTCCGAATTAAATTGGACTGCGAACCGAGATTCATAGAGTTCGGGGGCTTGCTTAAGCCGAGGGGAAGGTGTTAGGCACCCCCCGAACTCCGTGAAACACGGTTACCTGCAATCATTGATGCATTCCTATCCATTAATTCATGAAACGTATATGTGTGCGTGTATGGACGCGCGTGTGTGAGTGCCTATGTGAATGTTGTGGTGAGTTTGTATAAAAGAAATCATTTGGATTTTATTTAGGGAAAGTCGTGCTATTAAGTTTTGAGAACTCTTCACGAATTACTTTTCGGCTTATACGAGAAAAGCTTTATTTCTTAAAGAAAGGTTTGATTTATAATTGCCAAAAGCTATGAGATTTTCGTTAGGAAGTGGCCGTTATTGGCAAAAAAAAACAAGAGTTTTCTAAACCTTCGTCAAAATAGGAATCGAGATCTAAACGTTGCCTTGCGAATGTAATGTCGGGCAATTTCTAGGACCATTTTAACCCTAAGCACACGGTTTAATAATAAAACGTTCATTTCTATTTATAAAATCATTTTGTGTGATTGTTTTGGAACAACGATTCCTTTCATTTCCTTCTCGTTAAGTAGAAATCGACATTCATCTAGCACTCCCAATTTCTTATCCTCGTGATGCTCTAACCAAATTTGATTTGATTTTATGAAATCTTAATCTTTTAGTTTTGAAATCAATTAAGTTGGGTGTCATAGATCAAAATCAGCAATATCAAATGCGATAGGGAGTTAACATCGGGCATGTAAGCCATCAAAATAACCCCAAACGCCCACGAAGCACATGTTTCACTATATTCGCGGGGGCCTTAAACCCGATTCTCAACTTGTAGGTCTTTTTAAAAGGCCCGCACGACGATTACAATTTAACAATAAAGGATTACATATACCAAAATTGTCCAACATCGGAATTGGACCACGGGGTCGCATTCCTAGGCTCACACCCAA